>JAYEVG010000037.1:0-371161 GCA_036346395.1 Hsuehochloa calcarea | reverse complement strand
AGAAATCTGAGAATGGATGTAGAAAGCTCAGTGAACTGCATTACCCTTAAACACAAAATTCAAGAATAGAGATTTGATCTCATTGGACCGGTCTGACCGACGGCCAATTGGCGGTCTGACCGACGACCAACTGGCGGTCTGAATAGTCGGCGGTCCGACCGCCGTTGTGAAATCGGTCGGACCGATTTAGTCCAGAGCCACTGCAGACCACACGAAATCAAAATAAAAATTGGTCCAACTTTTGATTCAACCGAGGAAACTTGACCAAATTTGGAACACACCTCCCTAAGGATATCTGGAACCTATTTCTAGCGACGATCGTCCATATCCACGTCAAAGATTTGATCTTTTTAAGTTTTACCAAAGGAGTGTCCAAAACCTAGCAAAATAAAAAACTTGATCCAAATCTTGCTCGTGAGGGATTGATGATTTAGATAGTCCTAGGAGTATTCCCACACATCATAGCAAGGTAAAAGAGGTCAAGAAACCAATCAAAAACAACCGGATCAAGGAAGCACCAAAAACATCAAAAGAGAGGAAAACACATGGGACCTCATCTTTGAACAAACATCCATTGATTGATTCAAGATGTTGCTTATAAAGCCACTCCCTTAAGGAGGACAAGAGCTCAATCCAAGAGCGCACACACAAATTTCCTCTCTAGAATCTAGTCTCTCTTCTCCTCTCCAAACACTAACCCTAACTAGGGTTTTTACAAATGAAGTGCTTGGGGTGGTTTTCCAACTCCCCCTATCTATTTATAGTGAGGCCTAGGGTTTAGAGAGAGTTCACTTAATGGGCTCCCGTTAATGCCCAAAATACACGGACACAAACACATACATTCTGATCGAAGCAATCGCACGCTTCACCACGTGTAGGTTGATCGGCGGCTCTCATCATGTCGGCAAGTCTCTCCCGTCCAATCCCATCTAACATCCAAGACACTTGCACCAGACCCGTCTTTGCTTGATCCAACCAGTACGCAACGAATGCCGTTCGAACCATCTTGTCCATTCTGCACATGCTTGAGTCACACGACCTCCCAAGATCCATGATCGTTACGGACCTCGGCTCTCTAAGCTTAGTCCCGATCCTCCTCACCGCTGACCGTCGTTGACACGTAAGCCACCGCACAACAATAGACAAAGAAATGCGTTTACGGAACAAGTTCTTCACAACTTGACTCACGTTAGCTCAACCATGCAATATGCAAAATTAACACATTGAAACTCATGCACTAGACATAACCAAAACACAACGTCGCCAATAAGGCCGACGAACAAGTGGAATCCTCGTCTCGATCGCGTCGCCGGCTCGAGCGATTTCCAACCTGGCTCGACCGATTTTATAACGCCGGTCGGACCCCAAAATGACTTAGCCAAAATTCCATCGTGAAAATCCGAAACTCTACGGAATTTTCAATTGAATAGAACTTTTAACCGAAGCTCCAAAAATATAGGACCAAGTGCGAGAGACTCCTCTCTAGCTCGCACACTTTATTTTGGGCTAGCCCAAACTTCACCAAAAGTTACGGCGGTCGGACACGCCACACCGCGGTCGGTGCCACCGCACGAGTCGGTCGGACTGGCATCACGGCCGATCGATCCACGGCGATCGACCGCCAATCTTTGCGGCCCGACGACCGAGGTCCGAACGAAGACATGAGCATTTCGAACGCGAGATTCGTCAAACCAACAACGATATTGCTAATTGACTCATCATCCTAAGATCATGCACATATCCCCACGATATCCACAATCTCCCTTGATGAGCACATTGGCAATCTCTCGAAAATGTAAGTTTGTGGTTTGAAAAGTAAAAACTCGTAGTTTTGCGTGCAAAGGCACAACTTGGTCCATAAGCAAGAGAAAGCCTAGGAAATGACCAAGTCGGCTTCATAATAGCAAGGGCAAGTGAGATAAGGTAAAGAGAGCACAAAAAGTTTCATTTTCCAGAGAATAGCCAAAAATCTCACTTAGGTCCATAAGAAAGAACAATTGTTCTACGTGACCTTTGATCATTGTGAGTCTTCTAGATTTGCAAATAAAATCAGAAAAGGCAGTAAAACCAAAAGAACCCACTCACTATGATCACCAATTTCTAGGAAATTCATTTTCCCCCTATGACTCCAAAAAGCTCTAAAACAATATTTTTACCAATCTTTCTCCCCCTTTGACAATGAATTCATCAAGGTGCATGGAAGAAGATAGAGCATGAAGGAATGGCTTTGATTTTGAACTTTAGCAAAAGAAGCCATGAAGATTATCCATGGAGGCAGTACAAGTATTACATCAAGCCATACTATGTGAAGGAGATATGTTCAATCATGGCAAAACATATACAAGAAAAGCTAAGCCCAAAATAGCAATAATCTGAGATTGAATGAACTAATAGCATGACAAGTTTCTCAAAATCGAAGTTTCACTAAAGGTACCCAAAACTGAGTCAAGCCATGTCTAAAAGCAATACTGAGTCAATGTTGAGCAATGAGTTCAATTATGAAGCAAATTTTTCAAGCAATTAGCACTTTGAGCAATTTGAAGATGATAATATATTTTATCTTAGAATTGTGCTAGATCTCAAGCTCTTGCGACCATCTCAAGCAAAAAGCTTAAAAGAGTGATCTAGGTCATCCAAAACTCCCCGAGTTCATGCCTAGTGCAATGGCAGGCCGTCTCATGAGAAAGAATTGGTGAGATCAGTTTTTTCGCACAAAAAAAGCTCATTTTTCATTTGCTTGACTTAAGAATTAACAGAGCTCAATTTTGAGCTCAAAATAAGTTCAAGACTCAGTTTACCTTATATGACATGGCATGAATCATGAAAGGATCACTAAAACAAAACTGATCACAAGATCCAACAAGTCATGTTTTGATTCAATTAGCTCACGAGATAATAAAGCTAGCATACCAAAAGCTAAGCTAAACACGAAGAGCCATCAAAGAACTCTAGCAGACTAGCATAGGACATAGCATGGTATAAAGTATGAAAACATGTCATACAAGGATAATAACAAATCTCCACAAGATTATATTACAATACAAGATGTTTGAAATTTTAAAATGCATTATGATACAATGAATGCAAAAAGAGCAAACTCCCCCTCAAACAAAGCTAAGAGGACTAATAACTCCTAACTCTCCCGCAAGAAAGCAAAGCGAGAAGAATCAAGGGCTTTAGTGAAAATATCCGCAACTTTGTTGCTCGGACTCAACAAAGTGAAGCACAACATCACCCTTCTCAACATGGTCTCGAGAAAATGATATCGAATGTCAATGTGCTTAGTCCTAGAATGTTGCACTCGGGTTTTGGCAATGTTTTATGGCGTATGTTGTCACGAAAAGAGGAACACTACCCAAAATAACCTATAGTCCCAAAGAGTAGATAAGATCCAGAGAACCTGAGAGCAACTACCGGCAGCAGCTACATACTCGGTTTCGGCTATGGACTGTGCAACAGAAGACTGTTTTCTAGAAGACCAAGAGATAAGAGATGTGCCTAAGAAATGACAAGTGCGGTAAGTACTCTTCCTATCCACTCTACACCCATAAAATCAGCATCGAGAAAATGCCCGAATAGAGAGAGGTAAGAAGAAAAATACGAGTCTAAAGTCAAGAGTATATTGGAGGTACCTGAAGATACGACGTACTGCTTGACGATGAGAAGCATGAGGGAAGCCTCGAAGCGAGCGACGCGAGACGCCGCAAAATGTATATCGGCCTTTCGACGCAGTTGAGGTAAGAGGAGGAGCCTATCATCTGCGGTATTCTTACGGTCCACAGTACATCCATCCTCATCGTGGTTCAAAGACGGTGGTTGTGGCAATGGAGTCGACATTGGTCTACTACTTCCCATGTCGAAGCAATCAAGAAGGTCCTTTGTGTACTTACTTTGGTGAATTAAGGTGCCTTCTTTCAGTTGCTTGACTTGAAGACTAAGGAAGAAGGTCAATTCTCCCATCATGCTCATCTCGAACTCCCTGCTCATAGAATCTGACAATCTGGACACCAAAGCATGAGAGGAACCACCGAATATGATATTATCCACATAAATCTGAACCAATAAGAAATCACTACCATGCCTGAGAGTGAACAAGGTTTTATCAACCATTCCCATTTTGAAATTATTTTCAAGCAAGAAACTCTTAAGCCTATCATACCAATCTCTAGTAGCTTACTTCAATCCATACAAAGCTTTGGAGAGTTTAAAAATATGGTTTGGGAACTTATGATTTTCAAAACCAGGTGGTTGCTTGAAAAATACCTATTTTTCTATGAAACCATTTAATAAAGTATTTTTAACATCCATTTGAAAAAGCTTGAAACCCTTAGATGTTGCAAATGCTAGTAAAATACGAATGGCTTCTAATCTAGCTACAAGAGCAAAGGTCTCTTCAAAGTCTAAGCCTTCTACCTGGGAATACCCTTGAGCTACAAGTCTAGCCTTATTGCGAACAACCAACCCATCCTCACTTTGTTTATTTTTAAAAATCCATTTTGTCCCAATAACATGAGAATCAGAAGGAGGCTCAACTAAGGTTCAGACTTTGTTTCTTTCAAAATTTTCAAGCTCTTCATGCATGGCATTGACCCAAGAGGCATCAGATAAAGCATGGGTGATATATCGGGGGTTCAAAAGAGGCGACAAAAGCAGAATGTGCATGAGAATCAGGAGAAATAAACCTGAAGCGAGTGACTCGCTCTTGAAGATCCTCAATATTTGCTCAGGTAGATGCCGTCGCTGAATGTGAAGAGGAGCCCCTGGTGCAGAAGTGGCCTCTACCCCATGAGTTGTAGAGGTAGGAACAGCGCCACTCAGATCGTCGGTGAATATAGGAGGAGGCTTTCAATTGAAGCCGGAGTAGTGGGAGGCGAGCTCTTCAACCATCTCGATGTATTGGAGGATGGATTGGGTCCTCATCCTCGAGTCATCGTCGACGAAGATGCTTTCTCGAATGTCAGGAACCTGTGTACCTGTAGCATCGGGTCTAGTACCAGGACTAGCCTCATCAAAAGTGACTTCACAAGTCTCAACAATTTTGTTAGTGTCAAAATTAAATACATGATAGCCACGAGAATGAGCAGGATATCCAAGAAATATGCCATCAGAACATCTGGATTCAAATTTATCAAGGTTGGCATGTTTAAGAATGAAGCACTTGCAACCAAAAATCTCGAAATGAGAGACTTTGGGATTATAATCAAATCTAAGCTCAAAAGATGTCTTACCAATCACAGATCTTAAGAAAACCCTATTAGAGATATAACAAGCAGTAGAGATCGCCTCAGCCCAAAACCTCATAGGTGTGGAATGTTCATCTAACATGATCCGAGCCATCTATACAAGGGTACTGTTCTTCCTCTCTACAACACCATTCTGCTGGGGAACTCTGGGTGATGAAAACTGGTGCTCAATTCCCTATCAGTGCAGAAAGTAGAAACAGATGAATTCTTAAATTCTGTCCCATTGTCACCCTAATGGCTCTCAAAGCTCCAGGAAGATCAACAAAGAAGTCTAAGGACCAATTCTCTAAAGAAGCCAAATACCTCGTCCTTAGAAGCCAGAAAATAAACCCATGAATACCTGGAGTAATCATCCACAATCACCAGCATATACCATTTCCCACCGGCTGACTGAACTCTAGAAGGACCTCACGATTGTCTAAGTCACGGTCGTATCGGTCCATTAGTCATCACTAAGGTAAGAGGTGGATGAGAAGCAGAAACCATCTTACCATGTCTACAGAGTGAGCACACAAAATCTCTAACAGCCTTTAGCAACTGACTATAGTCAAGTGGTCAAAGCCTCTATGCCCAAGTCTACGATGCCACAAGACAAGATCATGAGAATCAGAAGCTACAAGACATCTAGGACTAGAAGCAGAGGAGATACTGAAATTAGCATAAAAGATCTTCTCAAACCTAGAGATCTCAAAAACAAGCTCACCCGAGGAATCTAGAACTCTACACTCACCACTTTTAAACCTTACTTCTAGACCCTCATCAAGCAGCTGAGACACAGATAGCAGATTATACCTCAGCTTACTTACCAAAGCGATATCCTTAAGCATGAACTTGTTGTTGACGCGCACAGTGCCCTTGGCTGTCAAAGTCTCGGTAGAAGCATCCCCAAAGATAATCAATTCATTGTCGGACGCACGTGTGAGGGAGGAGAATCATATAGAATCTCCAGTCATGTGTCGAGAACACCCGGAGTCAACAAGCCATATATCCTCCTTCCTCGCACGACGGACCTACAAAACACAAGCAGAAAACATCTGTGCCTCAGTACTGGGGTTAGTGATAAAAGATCTAGGAATCCAGTACTGAGACGCACGATGCCTGGGAACAACAGTAGAAGCAGCAGAAAAATGATCAGGAACACAATCATAAGAATGCACACGAGAACCACCTAGACCTCTCCGAAACGATCTACCAAAAGATCGATACTCCGCCTGTCTAGATGCTACCCGTGGTTTCTCCTCACGATATCCTAAACCAGAATGCTGCCTAGACCCACCAAAAGAGTCAATGAAGTTCTCTACGAACGTAGGCCTATGTGTAGTACGAAAAATAGGCTACCTGGCTCTAGAGACTACAGCAGGTGAAGGGACTCCTCTAATGGTTCTCAAAGAGCTCATTCTCTCTTTTCTCTCAATCTTGGCTCTACGGAAGCAGAACTCAACAATGTGGCCATATTTCTTGCAGAAGGTGCAATGGTACTAGACCTTTGAGGGTCTCAGATTGATGCAAGGTATACATGTCTTATTTGGAAAGAGTTTGAGCAAAACCTGCATATCTAAAGTCAACCTTAGATGGCTTAGGGGGTTCTACCTCAAACAGGCCACTCTTAACAACTCTTACAATCTTAGGTGGATGGTTCTTGGAATGCTCTAGGGAATTAAAACCTAGGCCACTATTTTTCATACTCACTTTAGATTGGTCAAGAATCATGTTGAGGTTCTTCTTCCCACTAGAAAACCTCTCAAGAGTCACTTTGAGGTAATCATTCTCTTTGGCTAAATCCTCACATCTAGTGCACTTTCTTGACTTGATTGCCTTATCATTCTTACTCTTAAGAAGGGTTACTTCAACTTTCAAAGCTTCACAATACACACAATAGGAATCCCTAATCCTATTCGTCTGCTCCTTAAATTTAACTCTAAAAGCCTCTTGTATCTTATCAACAATTGTTTCAACTTCAGCTTGCAAGACACAACAGGTAGAGTTAATAACTTTCTTAGAAGCAGTAATAGACATAGATTTTTCAATTTTAGCCTTTTCTTCTAGCGTCTTGTTTAGAGCTTCAATTTCAGTTGTGAGCTTATGACAATTTTCACATGATGCAGATTTAGAGTACAGAACCATTTCTGTCATCTCTTTTATTTTAATCCTATTATTCTTACAATGAGAGCAAGTATGATTAGTATCAAATTTTTGCAATTCTTTCATAGCGCTATCCAATTTTAATTCAAGCAAAGCACAGTTAGAGCAAGATAAAGAGATAGCATCTAAAGCAGTCTCATCAAGAGAAATAGCATTCGTGCAAACAGGACTCGACTTGAGAGATTCTATTTCATCAAGAGTATTTTTCAATTCATTCACAAAAGAGGAATGAACATATTTTAAGCTTGTCAATTCATTAAGCAAGCTAGAGCAAGAATCACAAATATCATCAGGATTAATAGATTTGAGCCTAACAACTTCTAGGTTTAAATTATCAATCATAATGTCCTGTTTCTTAATCAATTTAGCTTGCTTATGCATTTTCTTTCAGCAAGAACCAAAGTCCGTTTCATATCAGCAAGCGAAGGGCATACCTCATCAGGATCGCTGAAGAGATCATCGTCATTGGAGGAGTCGATGTCGTTGCTGTGCTTGGCCATGAAACACATGCCGGTGAAGTCCTGAGCCTTCTTCTTGCCACGGGAGTCATCCTAGTCCTCCTCCGTCTCTGAGTCCACATCGCTCATGTTAACATTCTCAAGAGCGGTAAGGACGCGGCTGATAAATTTGCGATAGTTTGTCTTCTTGGTTTCGCATCCCTAGCTTGAGGACGCCCCCGAGAGTCCTTCTCCTCCTTGCCCTTCAGCTTGGGGCACCTTGAGCGAATGTGGTTTGGCTCACCACACTCAAAGCATGTGACAGGTCACCTCTCCTTCTGTTCCTCACCTTGTTGTATGCTCTCGTGAATTTGGTGGAAAGGATGGCTAAATCATTCTCATGTAGTTTCTCCGCTTGTTCATCGCTCAAAGAATGCAAAGTCGATAAAGAAAACCAGATGAGCTTAAATCCAAAGAATCGATGAACTACCCTTAGATGAGTCGACCACTAAAGCCATCGACTCTGTCTTGGGGAGACGCGAGACGAAATCAATCTCATGCGTCTTCAACCTCGAATATAGCTTATCCATGGTAAGCTCACTCATGACAGTGTTGTCATTGATGGATGTGATCTTCATTCCCCCAGACCTTTACATTAAGAGCACCCAAAAGCTGGCGTGCATTCTCAGACTCAGAAAAAACAAGGTCAACAGCTCGAAGATCATGAAGAATCTTAGAGAACCTTCCCCACAGCTCATCTAAAAACTCACCAGGCCTTTGCTCGATCTTGGAGTATATTTTCTTAAGCTGGTTATGTCTCACTTCCTTGATCGCAGTGGAGCCCTCGTGGTAATCACAGAGAGTCCGCCAGATCTCATGAGCAGACCTCAAATGAGCAACACGCTCAAACTCAGATCGGCTAAGGCCTTGAATCAGAAAATTTTGAGCCTTGCTATTTGCCTCCACATCTGGAGTGATCACATCGTCATCGGCTGGCACGATATAAGGATTTTTGACTTTAAGCCAAATTGCGTGCCCTTGTGCCTCGATGTAAGCCTGCATGCGGGCCTTCCAGTAAGCAAAATCAATTCCATCAAAAATATGTGGTTTGGTCGAATACATGTCAGTTGTCATGGCTCCAAAGACCGGTTAAGATCTATGAGAAGAGCTAACCGGGCTCTGATACCACTTGTAGGATCGGAAAGGTGACTAGAGGGGTGAATAGACGTTTTCTTAATTTTTGACTTTAATCAAAATCAACACGCACTTTCTTCAATAGCTATGAAAGCTAAGAAGATCAGTAAATACACAGAGGAAGCCTTGTGCTGAATCCGATTACCCCCTTAAACACAAGATTCAAGAATGGAGATTTGATCTCACTGGACTGGTCTGACCGACGGCCAATTGGCGGTTCGAATAGCAATTTGTGATCGACCGACGACCAATCGGCGATATGAATAGTCGGTCCGATCGACCGCGTTAGAAATCGATCGGACCGATTTAGCCCAAAGCTACTGCAGACCACACGAAACCAAAATAAAAATTTGTCCAACTTTTGATTCAACCGAGGGAACTTGACCAAATTTGGAACACACCTCCCTTAGGATATCTGGAACCTATTCCTAGTGACGATCGTCCAGATCCACATCAAAGATTTGATCGTTTTAGGTTTTACCAAAGGAGTGTTCAAAACCTAGCAAAATGAAAAACTTGATCCAAATCTTTCTCGTGGGGGATTGATGATTTAGATGGTCCTAGGAGTATTCTCACACATCATAACAAGGTAAAAGAGGTCAAGAGACCAATAAAAAACAACCAGATCAAGGAAGCACCAAAAACATCAAAAGAGAGAGAAAGACACATCAGACCTCATCTTTGAACAAACATCCATTGATTGATTCAAGATGTTGCTTATAAAGTCACTCCCTCAAGGAGGACAAGAGCTCAATCCAACAGCACACACACAAATTTCCTCACTAGAATCTAGTCTCTCTTCTCCTCTCCAAACCCTAACCCTAACTAGGGTTTTTACAAATGAAGTGCTTGGAGGGTTTCCAAGTCCCCCTTTCTATTTATAGTGAGGCCTAGGGTTTAGGGAGAGTTCACTTAATGGGCTCCCGTTAAGGCCCAAAACACACGGGACACAAACACACATATTACAGTCGAAGCAATCGCCTGCTTCACCACGTGTAAGTTGATCAGCGGCTCTCATCATGTCGGCAAGTCTCTCCTGTCCGAATCCCATCGGAACCTCCAAGGCACTTGCACTGACCTCCGCGCTGTTTGATCCAACCAGCTGCAACGAACTGCCCGTTCGAACCATCTTGTCCATTCTGCGCCATGCTTGAGTCACACGACCTCACCCGGTATCCATGATCGTTCTGGACCTCATCTTTCCAAGTTTAGTCCCGACCCTCCTCACCGTTGACCGTCGTTGACCTACAAGCCACCTGCACTACACTAGATAAAGAAATCGTTTCCGGGAACAAGTTCTTCACAACTTGACCCACGTTAGCTCAACCATACAATATGCAACATTAAAGCATTGAAACTCATACGCTAGACATAACCAAAACACAACGTCGCCAAGAAGCCCGACGAACAAGTGGAATCCGTCCCGATGGTCAGACTTGGCCGGTTTGACGATTTCAATTGCCGGCCGACCGATTTTATAACGCCGGTCAGATCGCCCAAAATGACTTAGCCAAAATTCCATCGTGAAAATCTGAAACTCTCTGGAATTTTCAATTGAATAGAACTTTTGACTGGAAGCTCCAAAAAATATGAAGCCAAGTGCAGGAGACTCCCCTCTCTAGCCTACACACTCTATCTTTTGTCCTAGCCCCAAACTCCACCAAAGGTTCTGGCCGGTCGGACCGCCAGACACAATGGCCGGACCGCATCACGCTGGCCGGATCGATCCACGGGCGGTCGACCGCCAATCTTCTTGATCCGACCGCCGAGGTCTCGAACAACCTGACAATGTGCATTTTCGAAAACGCGAGATTCGTCAAACCAATAACGTCATTGCCAATTGACTCATCATTCTAAGATAATACACATATCCCCACGATATCCACGTATTACAACATCAAAACTAGCTAGGGGATACGATGGTCTTCTTGCAGGGTTGGTGATGGATGCTGCGTGCGTGTTCGATCGTGCGTACCAGGAAGAAAACAAATCGTATTCTACACGACCAAAGAAACAGAAACATATAGTAATTCATAGCCAGGAAGAAGAAGTAGTAACCTAGTGGAGTATACACAGTTCACATGCCCATATACTGTAATTAACTGATGATGGCTTAATTAATTAATCAACTAGTCATGCGCGCATGCCATTCGGACTTGACTCAGACGGGGGCAACGGCGGCGGGCGGGCCGCGGCCGCCGTGCTCGGCCTCGTCGGAGCCGTGCTTGGTGATGTCGTACAGCTCGCCGTCTCCCCACAGCGCGTAGGCCTCCTCGCCGTGCGCGGCGTCGTCGCCGACCTCGAGCTTGTCCTCGGTCATGCGCAGCGGGACGACGAGGTTGATGGCGACGCAGATGATGGACGTGACCGCCACGTTCCAGCCCACGACGAAGAGGCCGCCGGCGAGCTGCTTGCCGAACTGCGCGCCGCCGACGCCGCCGTAGAATGCGCCCTTTGAATTGGCGACCGGGAGGAAGAGGTTGCAGAGGTTGGGCTCGGCGAAAAGGCCGGTGAGGAGGCCGCCGAGCAGGCCAGCGACGCCGTGCGTGTGGATGACGCCGAGGGTGTCGTCGACGCGCTGCAGGATCTTGGAGCGCTTGTGAAGGATCATCATGGTGTACCACGGGATGCTGCCGGCGAACACGCCCATCACCAGCGCCGCCCATCCCTGCACCACGCCTGCATGCATGTACCGACCGATGGCCGCAGAGAAGATCAGATCCCACGACATGGAGATGGATCCAGGTATTAACGAGAAGAAGAACCTCAAGTACGTGAAGATGGCGCGTGAATTAACGAAAACTTCCGATTCAAGCTTCTTAATTCTAATTCATAGCCGATATTTATATTTGGTGTGAGTACACATTAATTTACTTAATTTACAAAGAACTTCTAATTTCGTGAATTTATTTATAATGAAAGACAAATTTATACTTTGATTTTACTTGGTGATGACTGATGACTGATAAGTGCTGGCATGCGCGCGAAGAAAGGACAAAATGGGATCGGCAAGATCCCTGATTCCTGAGGAAACATGCGTCGGCTCCAAATACTCACTGGCTAACTAGAAACTACTTATTCCGTTCTTATAAATTCACTGATTATGTTTAGAGGCAGAAATCAGTTATTAGAAGTATACATAAGTTAAACATATTGATGATGACTACAATGAGTATGAAACCAACTAATCTCCCGGTAGTTGAAACTTGAAAGTGCATGAATATGATGTTCTCATGGGAATTACAAGTTTTTTCAAGTACATCATATACTCTATTACAAAACATTTGACATTATATATCTCGTATCGTCCTCTAAGCTAGGTTTCACCTTCAATATCCAGCAAGATAATTTATGTTTAAAAAATCGATGAAATAGTGCCAAGCTAGGTGAGATATCCCTGGCCACTGGCAAATTGCGTTAGTTAGCTGATTACCTAGTACCAACTGGTCTAATTTGCTTACGTTGAATCAATCTAAAATAGCACGCATGCATGTGGCCACCACGGATTATTGACTGTTGGGGAAGCAAAACCTCCAGTTTTGTTGGCATGCAAGGCAAACTTGTTTGCGAGACAACGTTTGTACTCTTTTTTTTTTTCCGTCTTAATGAAACACGACGCAACCCTTTTACGTGTTCTCGATAAACAAACAATATTTAATTCAAAGTCAACTAGGCTAGTTCTATAGTACATACCAGGATATAATATACTGATATGCTAATTTTCAGTTACCTGAATTTTTTTTTATCGATCAATCGCTACAATTGTACAGTAATAAATCTAAAATTACATTACCAAGTGATGTGCAATTTTAGTACAATTTTATTGTAACTTTTAATTCTTTTTTTTTGTATTTTTAGGGTTCTCTTAGATTTTTTTTTGTTTATTTTAGATTTTTTTATTTGTAGGATTTACCTCCATTTACTTTTGTCTATTTTAGAAAAGGATAATCTGATCTATAGAATGTTGATCTAACGGTGAGAAAAGATGACGGGTGAATAAAAAAGATTAATCACATGAAGCATAAACACTCCTGTAATCTAATCAACAGTCTCTCTCGTGCGCATCACACTAGCTATCACGTAGTGCCTTCTAGCTTAATTACAACGTTAATTCCTCCCAGAAATTCCGACCCGTCGTTCTCGAAACTGAAGAAACCGTATCACATTATCGAACGATCGATCTCGCGCTGGCTTTTTTTAATCGATTGAGATTTGCGAGAATTTTTACCTGCCCCGGCGTGATGCAGACGAGCCCGGTGATCATGCCCTGGACGGCGCCGATGACGGAGGGCTTCTTGAAGAAGACGACGTCGAGGCAGGTCCAGACGATGAGGCTCATGGCCGTGCAGATGTTGGTGTTCACCACGGCGACGGACGCGTCGACGTTGGCGGCGTACGGCCCGCCGCCGTTGAACCCCGCCCACCCCATCCACAGCAGCCCCGCCCCCGTCAGCGTGAACAGGATGTTGTTCGGCGGGAACCTCTCCCGGTCCTTCTGCGCCCGCGGGCCCACCTGCAGACACACAGATTAATTAACGCCGTGCTCTTGATCACTACCGTACCATCCGTGCATGCATGTCCTCGATCACTCGCTTGGTTGGTGCATGCGTACCCAGTAGGCGGCGGTGAAGCCTGCGATGCCGGCGGAGAGGTGGATGACGTAGCCGCCGCAGTAGTCGATGACGCCCCACTGGAAGAGGAAGCCGCCGCCCCAGAGGGAGAAGGCGCCGATGGTGTAGGAGAAGGTGAGCCAGAGCGGCACGAAGATCATCCACGCCAGGAAGCTCATCCGGCCCAGCAGCGACCCGGCGAGCAGGATGAGCGTGATGGCGGCGAACACACACTGGAAGTAGACGACCGTGGCCATGGGGTAGTAGGGCTCGATCATCGCCGTCTCGAGGCTGCCGTCGGCGTGGTAGTGGGCCGTCGCCGGCAGCGCGGCGCGGCCGACGAGGAGGGCCTGGTTGAGGGCCGGGCGGGCCTTGCCCCAGATGGGGAGCAGCTTGTCGCCGAAAGACATGTTGTAGGCCCAGCCGACCCAGCAGATCCACACGGCGGCGAACGCGTAGAGCGCCATGAACGCCGAGTTGACGGCCCACTTCTTCTTGACGATGCCGCCGTACAGCACCACAAGCCCCGGCACGCTCTGCAGCCCCACCAGCGTCGCCGCCACCAGCTGCCACGCGTTGTCGCCCTTGTTCAGCCAGTCCGCCACAGCCGCCGACGTGTTGCCCTGGTACGCCACCGGCACCACCGACGAAGACATCTTGATCTTGCCCGGCCCCGGCCCCAGCCCGCGCGCGCGACCTGAACTTGCAAGTCAACCAACGTTCGAGGGGAAACGATCTGAGGTGTGTATGCAACTAGCTAGGTCGATCGTCTTACATATAGAGACTAGCTAGAGAGTGTGGCTGGTGGTGCGGCGCCCGTTGCTGAGCTAGACTCAAGCTAGCTCTGACCGGTGCATCTACAGATGTTTACGCGAGGAATCTTTGGCTCCTTGTCCTGCAGGTGCATCCACTTGACACTATTGTTTGAATATTCTCCGGCCGGCCAGCTCAATTCCATGCCTTCCGCTGTACGGGTCATCGTCTCTACCAAACTAGCTCGTCTATGGCCTCACAGTAGTGCACGCCTCGATTTTTGCAGGTCTACGCATGGCAGCCATGGAATCTAATCCCAACGGCAGATTCTTAGCAGGTTATAGACAATTAACTGATACTAGTAGTACTGAATTAGAAAAGTGCATTTAATTTGTTATCAGTGTGCAGCTTGTCATGATAAAGCAAGCTAATTGGTGGTTGTTTAATGCGGGTCACGTATATATATACGTATTCTCTACATATATAATTAATCAATGATCTACATATATAATTAATCAATGATAAACGAGATTCTTCTGTTACAGTGTAACCATCCTAAAAAATCTTCCTTTTTTTTAAAAAAAAGAAGAAGGTAAATCAGGCTTTGATATGAAGCTGTGATGCAATGGCTCTGCTACGGCAATTACTAAAAGAAATGACCAACGGGTCGAGTCAACAGAGGTGTCCCGGCAGTGACGTGGGCCACGGCAGTGCGTTGAAGATGGTGAACGCCGGCGTCGATGTGGAGGCAACGGATCCACGCGACAGCGGGGCGACGAAGATGCGGCTGCGTGTGATCAGTCAGTTCCGTACGAGACACACACGAGGTGGAGTGCTACCGGTTGGGCCGAGCTGGAGAATGTACGATGACCGGGCAAAATTAGGTTTAGGCACAAAGTCGATAATACCTGTATATGAAATCTTAGAGTTGTAATATAAAATATATAATACTTCTTAAAAAAAATTAAAGATCAGATTTTATTTTTACTACCACCCTACTATTAGTAAAATGTACCTAAAAAATTCTCAAAAAATAAAAAACGTTTATCGGCTGCCAACGGCACCATAAACTGATTCATTCGTTTGGCGTGCATTCATGCTTACTTGCTCTATGCACCTCGAAATCTTTTCCTGTCAAACCTAGCTAGCAAATTACTCAAAATCCTATAAGAAGCAAAGATTCAGTAGTATACGTACTACTGACATGAGCATGACAATGCATGAATCGACCTCTGTGATGTGATATCTACGGCTAAACGTTAAATGACTTCATCAACAACTGGACAGATCCTTGAGTTTCGAACTTTGACCTCAATTAATTTGCTACATACGTTTTTACTGACCGTACGTAGGTTCACCTCGATGATCAAGCTCATTGATTTGGCGTCTCTTTCATTTCGGATGCAGGAAGGAAAATTTGTGTGCTTGTGATCAGCAGCCAGAATCAAGACATGTGCTTTCTCTTGAGCTGTCTTAGGTTATTCTTTTCTTTTCTTTTCTTTTTGAGAAACAGCGAGGAATCTTATACTCAACTCCGCGTGAGAACGTTGTACTGTCCAGATTAGAAGTCATTCGATATACAAATTAAGCTATGCGCCCAGAGTTTTTGTTAGCTTTTCGTAGATGACTGGATGCTCAGTTTATCTGACCATATTGCAAAATCGAACGACAGCCATATATATGTCCAAGTAACCCTGAGTTCACATTTGAAAGGTAGTTGCATTGAATATTTTATGTGCATCTGGTGATTGCTTGTTCTTCTGGGCTTAGTAGAACAAGTACAGTATATATCTTCAAGTGGGGATTTCAATTTGGGCTGAAACCTTGGGGTACAATCAATTCACTAGTATACATAATTACAAAATTTTGTTGTTTTTATTATCGCATTCGTAATATTCAGTGTCAGCTCTGACACAATACAAGTGGAGTCAAGGAGGTATCCAATTCGATTCGCCCTGAAACTAGTACAAGAAGATGTGCTAGAAAAACACTAGACAATACAAAAAGTCAGATTCAAATCGTGGACTTTTCGTTTTATATGTGGCCTCATCTGCTTACTTCAGTTCTCTAATTTCTAGAGGGGTACAGCTGTGTAAGTGTACAGCTTGGTACCAGTTTGAGTACAAGCAAATTAAACCTTTGATCGTGATTAGGCAATTTACATTAATTAATCACTGCAAAACAACATCATCCAACTAGCTTTTCTAACAAAAGTCACAAGAACACCTCTATAGAATTTGGAATGAAAAACTAGCGCGTTTGCAAACGATATATATCTTTTGCAAAATCATGTCAATATTTCAGACATATATCTCCTCATAACTTACAGGAAACGTTTTGCACTCTTATGGCGAAGCGATATGTGCATTTCTGTAAACAAATCGCTTTCTGATCTTTCTGGTATGATTCAATATATGTCTGAACAAAAAAAAATGACTCGCAAACCGTAAGGTTCAGCAACCTCTCCTAAAATTGCAGGAAAAGAATAGATGCTTGGAGGTTTCTTCTTCGTTGGTAGGGCAAATGGCACATGCAACATTGCTACACACATTAAAATGCCTTCTCTTCCTCATGTTATTTGCAGTGTTAATTGGACACGAACACGAGTGTCGGATTTTGTTAAATTAAAATTGGCTAACATAGGAGTTGTATTATCATTTTGTACGCCTACTATCACTCAAACTCAACTAAGTATTTATTTATATATTATTCGTGCTACCGCTTTGCTACAGAGGGCAAACCAGAGCTGACAGGGGAAGCTGATCAGAGATTCGTCGACGCCAACCTTTCCGACAACTCCAAAGGCAAGCTTTTCTCTTTATCATGAATATAGTTATGTTAAATGTAAACCGTATATTGCTCTATCATATATGTATTGCATCAAAACTATTTCTCAAAATCAAATTGGATTAAGATAATAAGAAAAGATAAGAGAACGGAGATGATGAGATCAGATGAGAATGAGAATTACTTGGTGGGTAAAGAGGGCCCTGGTAGGGGAAACGAGACGACGACGACGACGACGATGATGATGAGGTAAGAGGTGGGACCCCTTTACATATGGTTATAATATAAGGACCAACAAAACTCTTGCTCGGTCGAGTCAGAAATTCAAGTACAACCATTTTCCGCTTTGCAAGCGTAAAATGCTACCTTGTTATGTAATTAAGTTCTCCACAATGGGTCACATTGGAATATTGGGCACGGAAGAGAGCCGCCCCAAGGTGGAGTGTTGGGCACGGACGAGAGCCGCCCCAACCAACATTACTGGAACTCGGTGTATGACGAGGTCAGCACCGTGACTAAATCAGCACCGACGGAAAGTAATGGGTGGAGATCTAATCATATAATCTGGAAAGCGTTCTGTATTCTGAACTTGAAATTGCATCAAAGGAAATATGGTGGACCTAGCTCAGAGAGAGTTCAGAGTAGCTACGGTAAAGTGGTACAAGCTCTCGATGCTATATCAAATTATGAATTCATGTCTCCTCCGGATTGGAGTCTCACAGAACCGCTAAGGGTCTTTCTTCTCTCCGAGTGACTAGTAGTATTTTCAGAATTAAAATTTGCCACCTAATGTTTTAATGAGTTATTTTCAGAAAGAGATGATTTAGAAAATGTGATAATGAGCAGAGATCAGTCATGCAGTGCATCTTTTGCTATTAATGCTTGCTGAGTATGTTTGTACTTAACCTTGTTAGTATTTTCCTTTGTTAGATCCTAGTCCGGTTGGGAGCTATCCCGAAAGGACGAAGGACTTGCAGGTACCGATGCAGCCGCAAGAGGAGAAGGCACCGATCATGAGGACTGGCGAGCGAGATGGGCGCCATCTTTGACTCGTGGGACGAATAGGAGGCGGTACTCGCAGCAGCGACTCGAAGCGGAGAAGTTCCCTTTGTGTTTTGTAGTATTTGTAACCATAGCCTTGCGTGGCTACTAAATCAAATAAAGATGTACGCTTTATATTATTGTTTCACACAAGAACTCGATAAAAAGACTTACTATTCGTCGAACGGTATTCTACCGGGTAGACAAATAGTAATTCATATGCTTAAATATGATTACCCTAAAAGTAATTACGCGGGGCGTCACACATGCTTACTTGCTCTATGCACCTCGAAATCTTTCCCTGTCAAACCTAGCCAGCAAATTACTCAAAATCCTATAAGAAGCAAAGACTCAGTAGTATACGTACTACTGACATGAGCATGACAATGCATGAATCGACCTCTGATGTGATAACTACGGCTAGCTAAACGTTAAATGACTTCATCAACAACTGGACAGATCCTTGAGTTTTGAACTTTGACCTCAGTTAATTTGCTACATACGTTTTTACTGACCGTACGTAGGTTCACCTCGATGATCAAACCCATTGATTTGGCGTCTCTTTCATTTCGGATGCAGGAAGGAAAATTTGTGTGGTTGTGATCAGCAGCCAGAATCAAGACATGTGCTTTCTCTTGAGCTGTCTTAGGTTATTCTTTTCTTTTCTTTTTGAGAAACAGCGAGGAATCTTATACTCAACTCCGCGTGAGAACGTTGTACTGTCCAGATTAGAAGTCATAAAATTAAGCTATGCGCCCATAGTTTTTGTTAGCTTTTCGTACATGACTGGATGCTCAGTTTATCTGACCATATTGCAAAATCGAACGACAGCCATATATATGTCCAAGTAACCCTGAGTTCACATTTGAAAGGTAGTTGCATTGAATATTTTATGTACATTTGGTGATTGCTTGTTCTTCCGGGCTTAGTAGAACAAGTACAGTATATATCTTCAAGTGGGGATTTCAATTTGGGCTGAAACCTTGGGGTACAATCAGTTCACTAGTATACATAATTACAAAAGTTTGTTGTTTTTATTATGGCATTCGTAATTCAGTGTCAGCTCTGACACAATACAAGTGTAGTCTGAAACTAGTACAAGAAGATGTGCTAGAAAAACACTCGACAATACAAAAGTCTGATTCAAATCGTGGACTTTTCGTTTTATATGTGGCCTCATCTGCTTACTTCAGTTCTCTAATTTCTAGAGGGGTACAGCTGTGTAATTGTGCAGCTTGGTACCAGTTTGAGTACAAGCAAATTAAACCTTTGAACGTGATTAGGCAATTTACATTAATTAATCACTGCAAAAGAACATCATCCAACTAGCTTTTCTAACAAAAGTCACAAGAACACCCTCCAGAATTTGGAATGAAAAACTAGCGTTTGCAAACGATATATATCTTTGACAAAATCATGTCAATATTTCAGACATATATGAAACAGCCTTGAGTTTTGAATATTTGAAAATATTTGAATCTTTTATTTAAATTTCGAATTCTTTCCGTTTTTAGAAAGCTTCCGCCGAAAGCCGCTTTCCCTTTTTGGAAACCCGCTTCTCCCAACCGAAGACGTCTTTTCTCCCGGGCGCTTCTACCTCCGCTTTCTTCTTCCTGTTCTTCTTCTCTCCCACAAGACCGACGCCATCACCTCTCTCGCCGCTGCCGTCACCGCCACCTCCCGTCCCACCTCTCCTCTCCAGAGCCTTCCACTGCCTTCGCCGCCACCACCTGGCCCGCCCCAGTCGCCACCTCTCCCCTCCCAACGCCGCCCGAAAGTTCTACCGCCGCCACCTCGCCGCGACTGCTCCCGTCGCCCTACTGTCGCCACCGCCTCCCCGGCCTATAAAACACTCCCCAGGACCAGCTAACCTCTTCACCTTGTGGATATCATGGGGATATGTGCTTGATCTTAGCATGATGAGTCAATTGGCAATGACGTTGTTGGTTTGCCGAATCTTGGGTTTTCGGAAATGCTCCTGTGCTGTTCAGACCTTAGGCGGTCCGACCGGCAAGCACCGGCGGTCAGACCGCCTGTGGATCGGTTTGACCGGCAGCATTGCCGGTCCGACCGGCCGTGGGGCAGTCCGACCGGCTATGTGCAGCGTCCGACCGGCCACGGTTCTTGATGGAATTTGGAGCTATGCCAAAAATAGGTTGTGTAGGCATGAGAGGGGAGTCTCCTGAATGTGGTCACATAATTTTTGGAGCTTCCAGTGAAAAGTTCTATTCAAATGAAAATTCCAGAGAGTTTCGGATTTTCAAGTTGAAAATTTGGCTAAGCCTTTTTGGGCGGTCTGACCGGCGTTATAAAATCAGTCAGACCGGTTGTGAATCGGTCCGACCGCCGTGCACGGCGGTCAGACCGGTTTTCACTTGTTCTTCGGCCAACTTGGCATTGTTGTGTTTCGATTGTGTCTAGTGCATGAGTTTCAATGCTTTAATGTTGCATATTGCATTGTTGAGCTAATGTGGGTCAAGTTGTGAAGAACTTATTTCCGGAGATGATTTCTTTGTCTATTGTTGTGCAGGAGGCTTGTGGGTCAACGACGTCAACGGCGAGGTGGATCGGGACTAAGCTTGGAGAGCTGAGGTCCAGAACGATCATGGATGCCGGGTGGAGTCGTGTGATTTAAGCATGGCCCAGAATGGACAAGATGGATCGAACGGGCAGTTCGTTGCAGCTGGTTGGATCAAGCGGTGCAGGGGTCGGTGCAAGTGCCTTGGAGGTTCCGATGGGATTCGGACGGGAGAGACTTGCCGACATGATGAGAGCCACTGATCAACCTACACGTGGTGAAACAGGCGATTGCTTCAACAGATATGTGTGTGTGTGTGTCCCATTTGTATTGGGCCTTAATGGGAGCCCATTAGAAACCCTAGGCCACCCTATAAATAGAAGGGGGGGAGATGGAAAAGCTCCCAAGCACTCATTTAGAATAACCCTAATTTTTCTAGGGTTTGGAGAGGAGAGGAGAGGCTAGGGTTTAGAGAGAAAATTTGTGTGTGTGCTCTTTGATTGAGCTCTTGTCCTCCTTGAGGGAGTGGCTTTGACAAGCAACATCTTGAATCAATCTATGGATGTGTGTTCAAAGATGAGGTCTATTGCTTTTGCTTCTCTCTTTCGATGATTGTGGTGCTTCCTTGATTCGGTTGTTTTTGGTTGGTCTCTTGACCTCTTTTACCTTGCTATGATGTGTGGGAATACCCCTAGAACCATCTAAATCATCAATCCCCCACGAGCAAGTTTTGGATCAAGTTTTTCATTTTGCTAGGTTTTGAACTCTCCCTTGGTAAAACCTAAAAATGTCAATGCATTGAAGTGGATCTGGACGATCGTTGCTAGGAATAGGTTCCATATATCCTTAGGGAGGTGTGCTCCAAGTTTGGTCAAGTTTCATCGATTGAATCAAAAGTTGGACCAATTTTTATTTTGGTTTCTAGTGGTCTGCAGTGGCTCTGGACTGAATCGGTCCGACCGATTCGATCAGTAACGGCGGTCAGACTGCCAGCTATTTGGACTGCCAATTGGCCGCTGGTCAGAACGCCAGCCTTCAGACGCCAGCTTTCAGACCGCCAGTTGGCCGTCGGTCAGACCGGTCTACCTGAGATCAATTCTCCATTGTTGAGTCTTGTGGTTAAGGGGGTAATCGGATTCAAAGACAAGGCTTCCTCTCAGGCATTTATCGATCTTCTTAGCTTTCATAGCTATAGGAGAAAAGTGCGTTTTTAATTTGATTAATGCGAAAAATCAAGAAAGCGTATATTCACCCCCCTCTAGTCGCCTTTCCGGTCCGACAAGTGGTATCAGAGCCTGGTTAGCTCTACTCATAGATCTTAACCGGTCTTTGGAGCCATTGCAACTGACAAGTATTCAACCAAACCACATATTTTTTATGGAGTTGATTTTGCTTATTGGAAGGCCCGAATGCAGGCCTACATCGAGGCTCAAGGGCACGCAATTTGGCTTAAAGTCAAAAACCCTTATGTCGCTCCAAATGATGACGATATGATCACCTCCGGATGTGGAGGCCAACAATAAGGCTCGTAATTTTTTGATCCAATGCCTTAGTCGATCCGAGTTTGAGCGTGTCGCTCATTTGCGGTCCGCTTCATGAGATCCGACGGACTCTCTGTGATTATTACGAGGGCTCCATTGCGATCAAGGAAGTGAGACAGACCACCAAGAAAATATACTCCAAGATCGAGCAAAGGCCTGGTGAGTCTTTAGATGAGCTGTGGGGAAGGTTCTCCAATATTCTTCATGATCTCCGCGCTGTTGACCATGTCTTTTCTGAGTCTGGGAATACACGCCAGCTTTTGGGTGCTCTTGATGTGAAAGTCTAGGGGATGAAGATCGCATCTATCAATGACAACATCACATGAGTGAGCTTACCATGGATAAGCTACACTCGAGGTTGAAGACGCATGAGATTGATTTTATCTCGCCTCCCAAAAAGTAGTCGATGGCTTTAGTGGTCGACCAATCTAAGGGTAGTTCTTCAGATTCTTTGGATTTTAGCTCATCAGGTTTTTCTTTTCAGCTTTGCATTCTTTGAGCGATGAGCAACTTAAGAAATTACCTGATGATGATTTAGCACTGCATTCCACCAAATTCACGAGAGCATACAATAAGGTGAGGAACAGAAGGAGAGGTGACCCTATCACATGCTTTGAGTATGGTGAGCCAAACCACATTTGCTCCCGGTGCCCCAAGCTAAAGGGCAAGGAGGAGGACTCACGAAGGCATCCTCAAGCGAGGGATGTGAAACCTAAGAAGACAAACTATCGCAAGTTAGTCAGCCGGGTCCTTGCCGCTCTTGAGAATGTTAACGTGAGCGATGTGGATTCGGAGACGGAGGACGACGAGGATGACTCCCGTGGCAAGAAGAAGGCACATGATTTCACCGGCATGTGTTTCATGGCCAAGGACAGCCACGACATCGACTCCTCCAATGATGATGATCCCTTCAGCGATCCAGATGAGGTGTGCCCTACGCTTGCTGATATGAAACGAGCTTTGGTTCTTGCTGAAAATAAAATGCATAAGCAAGCTAAATTGATTAAGAAACATGACATTATGATTGATAATTTAAACCTAGAAGTTGTTAGGCCCAAATCCATTAATCCTCATGATATTTGTGATTCCTTCTCTAGCTTGCTTAATGAATTGACTAGCTTAAAATATGCTCATTCCTCTGTTGTAAATCAATTGAAAGATGCTCTTGATGAACTAGAATCTCTCAAGTCTAGTCATGTTTGCATGGATGCCATTTCTCTTGATGTGACTGCTTTAGATGCTATCTCGTTATCTTGCTCAAACTGTGCTTTGCTTGAATTAAAATTGGACAGTGCTATGAAAGAATTACAAAAATTTGATACTAGTCATACTTGCTCTCATTGTAAGAATAATAGGATTAAAATGCAAGAGATAACAGAAATGGTACTTTACTCTAGACCTTCTTCATGTGAAAATTGTCCTAACCTCACAACTGAAATTGAAGCTTTGAACAAGGCTCTAGAAGAACAAGCTAAAATTAAAAAATCTATAACTATTACTGATTCAAGAAAGTTATTGACTCTTCCTGTTGTGTCTTGCATGCTGAAGTTGAAACAATTGTTGGTAAGATACAAGAGGCTTTTAGTGTTAAATTTAAGGAGTAGTTGAATAGGATTAGGGATTCCTATTGTGTGTCTTGTGAGGCTTTGAAAGTTGAAGCCGCTCTTCTTAAGAGTAAGAATGATGAGGTAATCAAGTCAAAAAAGTGCACTAGATGTGAGAATTTAGCCAAAGAGAATGATTACCTCAAAGTAACTCTTGAGATGTTTTCTAGTGGGAAGAAGAACATCAATATGATTCTTAACCAATCTAAGGTGAGTATGAAAAATAGTGGCCTAGGTTTTAATTCCCTAGAGCAATCCAAGAAACATCCACCTAAGATTGCGAGAGTTGTTAAGAGTGGCCTGTTTGAGGTAGAACCCCCTAAGCCATCTAAGGTTATTTTTAAATCTGCAGGTTTTGCTCAAACCCTTTCTAGCAAGACAGGTGCTTCTGCTTCATCAGTGCAGACCCCTCAAAAGGTCAAGTACCATTGCACCTTCTGCAAGAAAGATGGCCACATTGTTGAGTTATGCTTCTGTAGAGCCAAGATTGAGAGAAAAGAGAGAATGAGCGTTTTGAGAACCATTAGAGGAGTCCCTCCACCTGCTGTAATCTCTAGAGCCAGGCAGCCTGTTCTTCGTACTACACATAGGCCTAGGTTTGTAGAGAACTTCATTGACTCTTTTGGTGGGTCTAGGTAGCATTCTGGTTTAGGATATACCACGGGTAGCATCTAGACAGGGGGAGTATCGATCTTTTGGTAGGTCGTTTCGGAGAGGTCTAGGTGGTTCTCGTGTGCATGCTTATGATTGTGTTCCTAATCATTTTACTATCGCTTCATCGTTGTTCCTGTGCATCGTATGCCTCAAGATCGATTCCTAGATCTTTATCACTAACCCCGATCGGCACGATATTTTCTAATTGTGCTTTTTAGGTCCGTCGTGCGAGGAAGGAGGACATATGGCTTGTTGACTCCGGGTATTCTCGACATATGACCGGAGATTATAGATGGTTCTCCTCCCTAACACATGCATCTGGCAATGAATTGATTACTTTTGGGATGCTTCTACTGGGACCGTGACAGCCAAGGGCACTGTGCGCGTCGACAACAAGTTCATGCTTAAGGACGTCGCTTTGATTTTCAGATTCTATGAGCAGTGAGTTCAAGATGAGCATGATGGAAGAGTTGACATTCTTCCTTGGTCTTCAAGTCAAGCAACTGAAAGAAGGCACATTCATTCACCAGAGTAAGTATACAAAGGACCTTCTTCGGCACTTCAATATGGGAAGCAGTAGGCCAATGTCTACTCCCATTGCCACAACCACCGTGCTGGACCCTGATGAGGATGGAGAGCCCGTTGACCAAAAGGGGTACCGCAGTATGATTGTCTCCCTTCTCTACCTCACAGCGTCGAGGCCGAACATACAATTTGTTGTATGTCTATGCGCTCGCTTTCAGGCTTCCCCTCGTGCTTCTCATCGTCAAGCAGTACGTCGCATCTTCAGGTACCTTCAAGATACTCTTGTCTTTGGACTCTAGTATTTTTCTTCTTCTGCTCTCTCTATTCGAGTATTTTCTGATGCTGATTTTGCGGGGTGTAGAGTGGATAGGAAGAGTACTTCTGGCACTTGTCATTTCTTAGGCACATCCCTTATCTCTTGGTCTTCTAGAAAATCTTACATTTATGTAGATACACACGTACGAGGTCGAGTATGTAGCTACACAGTGGTTGCTCTCGTGTTCTCTCAGATCTTATCCACGTCATGGGACTATGGGTTATTTTTGGAGAGTATTCCTCTTTTCTGTGACAACACTTCTGCCATAAACATTGCCAACAACCGAGTGCAACATTCTAGGACTAAGCACATTGATATTCGATACCATTTTTTGAGAGACCATGTTGAGAAGGGTGATGTTGTGCTTCACTTTGTAGAGTCCGAGCAAAGAAATTGTATATTTTCACTAAAGTGTTTGATTCTTCTCGCTTTGCTAATTTGTAGGAGAGTTAGGGTTATTAGTCCTCTTGGACAGTTTTGAAAGGGGTTTGCTCTTTTTGCATTCATTGTATCATAATGCATTTTTAAAATTTAAAAATCTTGCATTGTAATATAAACTTACGAAATTGTGGATTTCATGGGGATATGCTCCAGATCTTAGGATGATGTGACAATTGGCAATGGCGCTTACGGTTTGTCGCTTCACGCTGCTGACAAAGTTACTGCTTATCGCTCAGGGCGGTCCGACCGGTCCTCAGACGGCGGTCCGACCGGTCCCATATCGGTCGGACCGCCATCCGGGCGGTCGGACCGCGATGACCAAAAGTGTTCAAATCGAGTGGGCCAAAAATAGGTGTTGTAGACAAGTAAGGGGATCCCAATGCACTTGGTCTCATAATTTTTGGAGTCTCCAGAAGAAGTTCTATTGATTTAAGTTTCGAAGGTTTCGTTTTGGGAGCTTGAATTTCAATTAAGTCTAAGTATGGTCCGACAGCTCATTGTGGAGCGGTCCGACCGCCATGGGCGGCCCGACCGGCCACCCTGAGCGGTCGACGCAGAACTACTTGAACGTCGCCAACTTCGCGGATTTATGTTGTTTTGTTAGGTCAAAGTCATTGGTTTCATGGCATATGATTTGCATGATGCATGTTTTGACTAACATGGGTCAAGTTGTGAAGAACTTGTTCCCGAATACGTGTTTTCTTGTCCGTGGTTGTGCAGTGGCTTGGTGGTCAACGACGGTCAACGGCGAGGAGAATCGACTAGACTTGAAGAGTTGAGGTCCGAACGATCGACGATGCGGGTGAGTCAACGACTCAAGCGTGACACAAGATGGACAATGGTGACCTATTGGCAAATCCATGACGCATGGTGAAGCGGTTTAGGTCAAAAGGTTAAAGACGGCGCCGCTAAACGTGCGTATGTGACCCGCTTGTTAGTGGGCCTTAACGGAGCCCAATTAAGTCAAACCCTAAGAGTTTTAGGCCTCCACTATAAATAGGAGGAGATGGTGGTCGCACCTCTCTCTCTCGCCTTTTATGTTTCAAAACCCTAATTGTCTTTAGGGAGTTGAGGTGGAGGCTAGGGCTCTTGATGGTTTGTGGTGAATTTCGTGATCCTTGATTGTCTCTCGATCCATGATGGTGTGGATGTAATCCACCTTCAATCACGAAATCAATCTATGCAAGGTTTGCTTGAGATAAGTCTCTTTTCGTTCTTGCTTTCAATTTGGTGATTTTAGGCTTTCCTTGATCCGCGAGTTTGTGATTGATTCTTTCACGTGAATTAGCTTGCTGTGATATGTGTGAATCTATCTAGCATCATCTTGTTCATCAATTTCTCACGAACAAGCTTTAGGATCAAGTTTTCGTTCTTGCCCGCTTTAGACCTCCCGTTGATCAATTGTCAATTGCTTAAGATCGCTCCAAGAATTATCATAATATTCGATTGGAATAGGTCCTCAATAGCATATAGAAGGTGTGTGCAAAGTTTCATAAAGATTGGAGTTGAGAATCAAAAGTTTCATCTAATTGCAACTTCGCCATCGGCCGATTTTATCGCTGCGCATCGGTTCGAGTCGGCCGGTCGATCCGCCAGTCATCACCGGCCGACCGATTTTGGAGCGGTCCGACCGCCAAGATAACGCCATCGATCGCCCGCAATCGGTCCGACCGGTTGAGTATAACGGCCGACCGCCTGCGTTTGTGAGTCTTGGTAATCTTAGTTGATTTTGTTATATTGCTTAGGTTTAATTGGATTCAATACTAGTCTTCCATTGCATCGTATATTAATCTTCATAGCTTTCTAATAGCTACCGGAGTTAAATTGTATTGAGTTCATAAATTGTGAAAAGTGAGCGTGCTCCTATTCACCCCCTCTAGTCGCCATTACGGTCCAACAGTGGTATCGAGCCCTGCTAGTTCAATCTTGATCTTAACCGTCACCGAACTTTGGCGATGGATAAGTTTTCTACTAAACCGCATATCTTCGATGGGCACGACTATGCCTATTGGAAGAATCGATGCTGCCTTTTCTTGAGAGCGAGGACAAGCTATTTGGGATGTTGTTAGAGCCCTCACCGTTATTCTGAAATTGCTACACCGCTTCGCAATTCTTTTGGCTAACAACAATAAGGCTAAGAATCTTTTATATGGTGCACTTGGTAGACAAGAATATGATAGAATTTGCAATCTTTCAATCAAGATGAAATTTGGAACACTCTCGAAACATATCATGAGGGTTCGTCCCAAATCAAAAAGGTGCGCCAAACTGCTTACAAGCGTGAGTACAATAAATTCGAGATGCGCCCTCGAGAGAGCATCGATGACATTTTCACGCTTAATAAAGTAATTAATCAAATGAAAGTCGTTGATATTGAATATTCTCAATCTGAAAATGCCACCCATCTCTTGGCCGCAATCAACACCAAGGAGTGGGAGATGAAAGCTACCGCTATAGAAGAAAATGTTGATCTTTCAAGTCTTACTTTAGAATTGCTTTATAGTAAACTCAAGACTCATGAAATTAAAAGAGTTGATCATCCTAAGAAAGATAATTTATCTTTGGTAGCGATCCTCTCAAAAGGCTTTTGATGACTCTTGTGAATCTTCTTCCGGATTTTCATTTGCTTGTTTATCCGCTATTCATGAAGAGGAGCTTGAAAGTATTCTCAAACAGAGTTAGCTCTTCTAGCTAAGAAATTCACACGGCCTACAATAATGTGAGAAACAAAAGAGAGGTGGTCCAGAACATGCTATGAATGTGGTGAGCTCAATCATATCCGCAAATTGCCCCAAGTCGAAAGGTAAGAGCAATCATAAGGAAGGAAAGCCACTTGGAAGAAGCCTCCTTTCAACAAATCAAGGTATGAGGCAAATAAGCTTGTGAAGGCCGCCACCGGTCCTTGCCGCTTTTGAGGATCAATCCTTGAGCGATGTGGATACCGGGAGTGAGGAGGACAAGGAGGAGGAGATCCTCAAGGCAAAAAGAAAGGGAAGGCCAAAGACTTCACCGGCATGTGCTTCATGGTCGACAATCGACGACATTGATGATGAAGAGGTATCTTTAACTTATGATGAGCTTTCACAAATATGATTCTATAGTTGAGCAATTGCTTAGTCAAGATGAAGCGCTAGAATTTGTTATGACAAAAATAAGAAATTAGAGTCAAAGATTAACAAACCAAAGTAGAGCTTAAAAATGCTAAGACTCTTGAACTGATGAATGTTTATCTTGTCATGCTATGCACTCGAAATTACTAAGTTACAAACCGCTCATAATATTTCAGACAACAACTTGAGAATGCTAGATCCGAATAAATGAAATTAAAAGTGCTCCTTGTGAAAAATGTTTAGAATCTAGTAAATTGATTGCTTTTGATGTGTTTGAATCTAGCCCTTGCACTTCATGTTTAGAAAAGGAACGTGAAATCAAAGATATCTTAGAAGTCGCTAGAGTCAAATATGCTAAGCTTAAGGACAATATTGAAAATACTACTTGTGCTTCATGTTCCGCTTTTAAGCTTGAAATTGCTTCAGTATAAGGAGAAATCTATGAATAAAACTTGTGATGCTTGTGTTAACTTGAGAAAAGAAAATGCTTACCTTCATGATACATTAGAGAAATTTTCTAAAGGTAAGAAACAATTAAACATGATTCTTGACAAGTCTAAAACTCCTTATAAGAAGCAAGGTTTAGGATTCAATTCTTTTCAAGACAATTCAAACCCAAAAGTCATTCAAGTCTTGGAAAAGGTTTAATTGAATTCAAAACCCAACTCGCAAAAACATCTTTTAAATCGCAGTGTTTTGCCCAACCTTGTATTAATTCAAATGATGCTTCTTCTAGTGGTACCAAGTACCATTGCACTTATTGCAAAAAGGTGGACATTTGATTGAATTCCACATGAGGTTGAAAATGATAGGAAAAGTTTTGATAGAATCTCATTCATGCAACCTAGAGCTTCTATGAGACATGGTAACATTGAAAGAATAAACTGGATTAGGATTTGTCTCTCATGCAAATCATTATGTTTCTAAATATCCTAATTCTAATGTTTATCGATCGCGGTCCGATCACTGTGGTCACCGGCTCGACTGCTTTGGTCGCGGCCCGACCGCCAAAATTCCGGCCTCCGACCGCCATGAACAGCTTCAAGTCTCATTTTAATTTAAACATTGCTCATAACCGAATGTTAGATGAAATCAAGGATACTACTTACGGTTTGTATATTCCTTGTAGACGCGTGTGTCTCAAGATCGATTCCTAAATCATGTTTATCTAATCCCAGATTGAGACACATCGTTCTTTGTTCCTTGATTTTCGTGGATTATCGCGAAAGGGGAAGAACACGTGGTTCGTTGATTCCGGATGTTCACGCCACATGACCGAACTCAAAATGGTTTACCTCTTTCACGCGGCAACAGTGATGACTTCATCACCTTTGGAGATGATACACAAGGGCGAATTGAAGGAACAGGATCAATTAGGGTAAACAACAAATTCATTCTAAAAGATGTCGCCTTGTGGACAAGCTTAGGTATAATCTTCTTTCGCTTTCTCGACTTCTTGATGATGGCTATGAGACTGCTTTTAAGAAAATGCTTGTCGTGTGCTTGATTCTACCGGTGAGCTTGTGTTTGGAATCTCTAGAGTTGGTAGAATTTTTGAGCCGATTTTTCGTAATCTCTTGTTGGATCTCTTAAATGTTTGCTTACATCGCCTTCTTGATTTACGCTTTGGCATCGACGCTTGGGGCACATTGGTTTTGATCATCCGACACGAAAGTTAGCAACCTTGATCTCATGAGAGGTTTGCCTAAGCTCAAAGTCACAAAGATGTCAGATGTGCGCTTTGTAGGCATGGCAAACAAGTTGCCGCCACACACCTTCTCAGGATTATGGTTATGACTGACGGACTGTGACGCTTGCTTCATATGGATACTGCTGGTCCCGCTAGAGTCCCATCGATCGGTGGAAAATGGTATATTCTTGTTATAGTTGATGATCTTTCTAGATATACTTGGGTGTTCTTTCTTACTTCAAAAGATGAAGCTTTTGGTTATTTTCATGACCTTGTTCTTCGCTTGGCTTCGAGCTTCCCGGTGCTTTGAGAGCGATTCGCAGTGATAATGGCACGGAGTTCAAAAATGCTTCTTTTGCTTCTTTTTGTGCTGAGCGTGGTATTGAGCATCAGTTCTCTTCTCCACACGTCCCTCAACAAAATGGCGTGGTGGAAAGGAAGAATAGAACCTTGGTCGAAATGGCTAGGACGATGCTAGATGAGTATGGCACACCGAGGAGATTTTGGGCCGAAGCTATTGCTACTGCTTGCCATATTGCAAATCGTGTCTTTTTGAGACCTTCTTTAGGCAAGACTCCTTATGAGCTTTGTTTTGGTAGAAAACCCTCTGTTTCGCATTTTCGAGTTTTTGGATCAAAATGTTTTATCCTTAAGACAGGCAACTTAGATAAATTTGAATCAAGAACTTTTGATGGGGTATTTCTGGGTTATCCTGCTCATTCGAGGGGTTTTCGAGTTTTTAATACTGAGACTAACATTATTCAGGAGACTTGTAATGTCACTTTTGATGAGACTAGCCCTGGAGCTAGATCAATTGCTACAGATGATTTACAGGTGACAGAAAGCATTTTTGTGGAGGAAGATGAGGACGGTTAATGTCATTCCTCATCTGCTGCCGAGGCGCCCATATTGATACAAGAACTCGCTACGCCTACTTCACCTTCGCTTGAGGCTCCTCATCATCATCATCAGCAGACTGCGGAGGTCGAAGAAACGACATCTCACCCAGCGCCCACTTCGATTCAGAGACAAAGATCCTCCGAATGATAATAGGTAATCTACATGAGCGAGTCACTCGCCTGTATAATGATCCAAATCTCTACTCTCATTCGGCTTTTGTTGCTTCTTTTGAACCCCGCGATATATCACATGCTTTATCTGATTCTAGCTGGGTAAATGCCATGCATGAGGAGTTAGAGAATTTTGAAAGAAACAAAGTTTGGAACCTAGTAGAACCTCCTAGTGGTCATAATGTTATAGGAACCCGTTGGGTGTTTAAGAATAAACAAGGTGAGGATGGTTCTGTGGTTAGAAATAAGGCCAGATTGGTAGCTCAGGGTTTCAGCCAAGTTGAGGGGTTAGATTTTGATGAGACATTTGCTCCTGTTGCTAGACTAGAAGCCATTCGCATTCTGCTTGCATTTGCTGCATCAAAAGGTTTTAAATTATATCAGATGGATGTTAAAAGTGCCTTTTTAAATGGTTTCATAGATGAGGAAGTGTATGTTAAGCAACCCCCTGGTTTTGAGGATCCTAAATATCCAAATCGTGTTTTCAAGCTATCTAAAGCATTATATGGTCTTAAACAAGCCCCTAGAGCCTGGTATGATAGACTTAAGACCTTCTTGCTTAAAAATAATTTTGAGATGGGTAAAGTGGATAAAACTCTATTTATTCTTAGGCGTGACAATGACTTCCTGCTTGCTCAAATTTATGTGGATGATATTATCTTTGGTGGTTCCTCTAATGCTCTTGTTTCCAGCTTTTCTGACACTATGTCCAGGGAATTTGAGATGAGTATGATGGGAGAGCTTAATTACTTTTGGGACTTCAAATCAAGCAATGCAAGGAAGGAACTTTCATCCATCGACGAAGTACACTAAAGATCTACTCAAACGCTTCAACATGGGTGATCGCAAGCCAATTTCCACTCCCATGGCAACTTCGATCGCTTTGGATCCGATGAGGAAGGAGAAGTCGTGGATCAACGCGAGTACCGCAAAGATGATCGCTCCTTCAGATTTGACGGCCTCGAGACCGACATTCACTTCACTGGTATGCCTTTGTGCAAGATTTCAGCGCCTCCGAGAACTTCCCATCGCCAAGCCGTTAAGCGCATATTCGTATTTACACTCTACCCTTTTATATGGCATTTGGTATTCTGCTCTTGACTTTGTCCATTAGAGGTTTTTCAGATTCGATTTTAATGTCAGTTTGCTAGATAGGAAGAGTACCTCGTGCACTGCCACTTCCTAGGCACTTCTCTTGTATCTTGGTCTTCTAGGAAGCGGTCTGTTGCACAATCCATCATTGAGGCGGAGTATGTAGTCTAACGCTTGTCAGAGCTGATTTTGTGGATGACGCCTACTTTGAAAGATTATGGGTTAAACTTTGCTAGTGTTCCTCTTTTACGTGATAACACTTCGCTATTAATATTGCTAAAACCCAAAGGCAACATTCTAGGACTAAGCACATAGACATTCGCCACTTCCTTAAAGATCATGTTGAAAAAGGTGATATTGTGATGCACTTCAGAGAGTCCAAGCTCAATTGGCGATATTCTTACCAAGCCTTTAGATCAAACCGCATTTTCCTCCTTAAGAAGCGAGTTAGGGTAATTTATCCTTATGGGTTGGTTTGAGGGGAGTTTGATCTTTTCTTATCTTTCATTGTTCTTTTGATCTTTTATTGTTCTTTTCCAACTTAGTGATCTTTTCAATTTTTAGTTCTTTAGGCTTTTAATTGCATCTCATTGTGTCATATTGCATTCATATAGAAACTCCATCAAGTGGTTACAACAAATGGTATGAAAAATCCAAAAGATGCATTGTAATATAAGTTTTTCACTTATCTTTTAAAATTGATGAAGCTTTGCCTATTACCCTTTGAGTTTTGTATTTCAATTCTTGCTCAATGTCATGTCTAGTTCTTTGACTTGCTAGAATTATCATGCTTTTACATGTGTAGCTAAGTCTTTGCTATATGAGCTAGAATCTTTTAAACAACTCAAACTAAGAAATTGCAATTTGTGGATGTTTTAGCGAGTTGCGTAATTAGTGCTCCTCTTGTGACATTGGCCTGTCGAATTGCTTTGTTAGCTCTTTGATCTAAAATTGACCATTACTTGAGCTTTTGTGTTCTTGAGATTCTAAAACCGCTCTTGTGAAAATGAAAATCAAGATTGTCTTATGCTTAAATTATGCCAAACTATTCTTACGAGATCGCTTGTCAAATGACATGAACTTGGAGATAGTTTGATGAACCAGACGATCTCATGGGGACCGCTTGTCGAAATGACATGAACCTCAAGATTTGTCGCCTCAGAGAAGCTTAGAAAGAGTTTGTGGATGGCTCCTAGTCCGGGATCTTCTTTACTAAGATATACCTTTAAACAACTTTTGGTCGAAGCTTAGGATGAGTTTGTGGATGGCTCCTAGTCCAGATCTTGTCACTAAGTTAGATCATTAGTCAACTTCAATATTCAATGCAAATGAGAAAAATGTTGACAAATGGGCGTTTATAAAATTTTGAGCAAAATGATTCAATACGGGACTTGATTGACTCTTAATGTGGTCTTTGTTAGATTTTTGATCTCACTTTGACATTTTGACATGGCCAATTTCACTTTAGGATCCTCGTTGATGAACTTGTCAATTTGAAGCGCTGCTTAAATTGATCAAATCTCATCGCTTCACTTTTGAGCCTTTGTGCTTAGCTTTGATATATATGTCTTACCATGATCTTGCTAGCGCCACAGCTTGATATGTCGTTTGTGCAATATTAGAGATACTAGCTTGTTCTTTTGGGTAATCTCCAAAGCTTCTTGTAATCAATAAATTGAAAATACAAAATTGAAGCCACTCCATTGCACTTCATGCATATTCCTCTTTATGCTTCTTTTGTTTCGCTTCTTTCTTTATTCTTTACTTGTTATCCTCGGATGAGAGGAAGGCGTGATTTCTGATGAATCCATTGTCAAAGGGGAGAAGATGTGTTAAATGAAAAGATATTTCTTTGGGAGATGATGTGTATATTTCTTTGCTACTCTTATTTGGAGAAGATGTGTTAATGAGAAGATTGGGGAGAAGTTTATACAAAGGAGAAACTAAAATTTGAAATTTGATGATCATAGTGAGGGGAGTTCTTGAGTTGCATTCTTTTATACTCACAATGATCATAGGTCAATTGAACAATTGTTTATTCATATGGACCTCATGTGAGAATTTTGACCCGTTCTCGAAATCAAAGTTTTGATGCTTACTTTTGCCTTGTCTCACATGCCTATACTATTACGATGCCGACTTGGTCATTTTCATTGCTTTTTCTTGCTTATGGACCAAGTTGTGCCTTTGTGCTAAAACCGCGAGTAAACTCGCTTTCAAACCTCTTACTTACATTTTTCGGATAATTGCCAATGTGTTCATCAAGGGGAGATTGTGGATTTCATGGGGATATGCTCCAGATCTTAGGATGATGTGACAATTGGCAATGGCGTTTACGGTTTGTCGTTTCACGTTTTCGACAAAGTTACTGTGCTTATCGCTCAGGGCGGTCCGACCGGTCCTTGACGGCGGTCCGACCGGTCCCATATCGGTCGGACCGCCATCTGGGCGATCGGACCGCGATGACCAAAAGTGTTCAAATCGAGTGGGCCAAAAATAGGTGTTGTAGACAAGTAAGGGGATCCCAATGCACTTGGTCTCATAATTTTGGAGTCTCCAAGAAGAAGTTCTATTGGATTTAAGTTTCGTAAGGTTTCGTTTTTGGGAGCTTGAATTTCAGCTAAGTCTAAGGCGGTCCGATCCGCTCATTGGGAGCGGTCCGACCGCCATGGCGGATCGACCGCCACCGAGCGGTCGACCAGAACTACTTGAACGCCGCCAACTTCGTGGACGATGTTGTTTTGTTAGGTCAAAGTCATTGGTTTCATGGCATATGATTTGCATGATGCATGTTTTGACTAACATGGGTCAAGTTGTGAAGAACTTGTTCCCGAATACGTGTTTTCTTGTCCGTGGTTGTGCAGTGGCTTGGTGGTCAACGACGGTCAACGGCGAGGAGAATCGGGACTAGACTTGAAGAGTTGAGGTCCGAACGATCGACGATGCGGGTGGGGTCAACGACTCAAGCGTGACACAAGATGGACAATGGTGACCTATTGGCAAATCCATGACGCATGGTGAAGCGGTTTAGGTCAAAGGTTAAAGACGGCGCTTAGAAGCGTGCGTATGTGACCCGCTTGTTAGTGGGCCTTAACGGAGCCCAATTAAGTCAAACCCTAAGAGTTTTAGGCCTCCACTATAAATAGGAGGAGATGGTGGTGCACCTCTCTCTCTCGCCTTTTATGTTTCAAAACCCTAATTGTCTTTAGGGAGTTGAGGTGGAGGCTAGGGCTCTTGATGGTTTGTGGTGAATTTCGTGATCCTTGATTGTCTCTTGATCCATGATGGTGTGGATGTAATCCAAATTCAATCACGAAATCAATCTATGCAAGGTTTGCTTGAGATAAGTCTCTTTTCGTTCTTGCTTTCAATTTGGTGATTTTAGGGCTTTCCTTGATCCGCGAGTTTGTGATTGATTCTTTCACGTGAATTAGCTTGTGTGATATGTGTGAATCTATCTAGCATCATCTTGTTCATCAATTTCTCACGAACAAGCTTTAGGATCAAGTTTTCGTTCTTGCCCGCTTAGACCTCCTGTTGATCAATTGTCAATTGCTTAAGATCGCTCCAAGAATTATCATAATATTCGATTGGAATAGGTCCTCAATAGCATATAGAAGGTGTGTGCAAAGTTTCATAAAGATTGGAGTTGAGAATCAAAGTTTCATCTAATTGCAACCGTCGCCATCGGCCGATTTTATCTTGCGGATCGGTTCGAGTCGGCCGGTCGGACATTCCGTCATCACCGGTCGATCGATTTTGAGCGGTCCGACCGCCAAGACAACGCCGATCGATCGCCCGACAATCGGTCCGACCGGTTGAGTATAACGGTCGATCGCCGCGGCCGTGAGTCTTGGTAATCTTAGTTGATTTTGTTATATTGCTTAGGGTTTAATTGGATTCAATACTAGTCTTCCAACAGATCGGTATATTAATCTTCATAGCTTTCTAATAGCTACTGGAGTTAAATTGTATTGAGTTCATAAATTGTGAAAAAGTGAGCGTGCTCCTATTCACCCCCCCTCTAGTCGCCATTACGGTCCAACAGGAGCTTTGATTATTATCCTTGTATGGCTTGTTTTCATAGTTTATACCTTGCCATGTCATGTGATAATCTGCTAGACTTCTTTTATGGCTCTTCTTGTTTAGCTTACCTTTTGTCATGCTAGCTTTATATCTGTCAGCAAATTAGATCAAATCATATTTTGTTGGATCTTGTGACTAGTTTTGCTTTAGTGATCCTCTCATGATTCATGCCATGTCTTATAGGTTAAATTGAGTCTTGAACTGATCTTGAGCTGTAAAATGAGCTTTGTTAATTCTTAAGTCAAGCAAATGAAGAATGAGTTTTTCTGTGCGAAAAAACTGATCTCACCAATTCTTTCTCATGAGACTGCTTGCCATTGCACTAGGCATGAACTCAGGGGGAGTTTTGGATGACCTAGACTATTCTTTTAAGCTTCATACTTGAGATGGTCGTGGTAAGGCTTGAGATCTAGCAAAATGCTATAGAAAAATTATTTTCAGCAAAATGCTCAAAATGCTAAGTGCTTGAATAAATTGCTTCATATTTGAACTCTTAATACTCAAAATGCCTCAGTTTCTAGTTTCTGGTCTCCATTTTACTTATAGACATGGCTTGACTCATTTTTGGATACCTTGGTGAAACTATGATATTGAGCAACATATCATGGTATCAATTCATTTAATCTCAGATTATTGCTATTTTGGTCTTAGTTTTGCTGTACATATTTTGCCATGATTGAACATAGCTTCTTCACTTAATATGGCTTGGTGTAATACTTGTACTGTCTTCATGGATAATCTTCATGGCTCCTTTGGCTGAAGTTCAAAAACAAAGCCATTTCTTCATGCTCTATCTTTTTCCATGCATCTTGATGAATTCATTGTCAAAGGGGGAGAAAGATTGGTAAAAATGTGGTTTTAGAGCTTTTTGGAGTCTTGAGGGGGAAGTGAATTTTTTGGAATTGGTGATCATAGTGAGTGGGAATATTCATCTCAATTGCATCCTCTTGGTCTTATTGCTTTTTTTCTGATTGTATTTGCAATTCTAGAGGACTCATAATGACCAAAGGACAAATAGAACAAGTGTTCTTTCATATGGAACTAAGTGAGATTTTTGGATATTTTCTGGAAATTAAATTTTTTGTGCTCTCCTTGCCTTATCTCACTTACCAATGCTATTCTGAAGCCAGCTTGATCATTTTCTTGGCTTTCTCTTGCTTATGGATCAAGTGGTGCCTTTGCGTGAAAACAGCGAGTTTTTACTTTTCAAACCGCAAACCTACATTTTCTGAGAGATTGCCAATGTGTTCATCAAGGGGGAGATTGTGGATATCATGGGGATATGTGCATGATCTTAGGATGATGAGTCAATTGACAATGACGTTGTTGGTTTACCGAATCTCGCATTTTTGGAACTACTCTGTCTTTTGCTCGGATCTCAAAGGTCCGATCCGGCAGACACCGTGGTCGGACCGCTGTGGATCGGTTTGACCGCAAAGATTGCTGATCCGACCGGCCAGTAAGGCGATCCGACCGCTATGTGCAGCGGTCCGACCGGCCACGGTTCTTGATGGAATTTGGAGCTATGCCAAAAATAGGTTGTGTAGGCATGAGAGGGGAGTCTCCTGGATGTGGTCACATAATTTTTGAAGCTCCCAGTCAAAAGTTCTATTCAAATGAAAATTCCAGAGAGTTTCGGATTTTCAAGTTGAAAATTTGGCTAAGTCTTTTTGGGCGGTTTGATCGGCGTTATAAAATCGGTCAGACCGGTTGTGAATCGGTCCGACCGGTCAGGTACGACGGTCAGACCGGTTTTCACTTGTTCTTCGGCCAACTTGGCATTGTTGTGTTTCGATTGTGTCTAGTGCATGAGCTTTAATGCTTTAATGTTGCATATTGCATTGTTGAGCTAATGTGGGTCAAGTTGTGAAGATCTTGTTCCCGGAGATGATTTCTTTGTCTATTGCAGTGTAGGAGGCTTGCGGGTCAACGATGTCAACGGCGAGGTGGATCGGGACTAAGCTTGGAGAGCTGAGGTCTAGAACTATCATGGATGCCGGGTGGAGTTGTGTGATTCAAGCATGGCGCAAAATGGACAAGATGGATTGAATAGGCAGTTCGTTGCAGCTGGTTGGATCAAGCGGCGCGGGGGTCGGTGCAAGTGCCTTGGAGGTTCCGATGGGATTCGGACGGGAGAGACTTGCCGACATGATGAGAGCCGCTGATCAACCTACACGTGGAGAAGCAGGCGATTGGTTCAACAGATATGTGTGTGTATTTCCCATTTGTATTTGGCCTTAATGGGAGCCTATTAGAAACCCTAGGCCACCCTATAAATAGAAGGGGGAGATGGAAAAGCCCCCAAGCACTCATTTAGAAAAACCCTAATTTTTCTAGGGTTTGGAGAGGAGGGGAGAGGCTAGGGTTTAGAGAGAAAATTTGTGTGTGTGCTCTTTGATTGAGCTCTTGTCCTCCTTGAGGGAGTAGCTTTGACAAGCAACATCTTGAATCAATCTATAGATGTGTGTTCAAAGATGTGGTCTATTGCTTTTACTTCTCTCTTTTGATGATTGTGGTGCTTCCTTGATCCGGTTGTTTTTGGTTGGTCTCTTGACCTCTTTTACCTTGCTATGATGTGTGGGAATACTCCTAGAACCATCTAAATCATCAATCCCCTACGAGCAAGTTTTGGATCAAGTTTTTTATTTTGCTAGGTTTTGAACTCTCCCTTGGTAAAACCTAAAAATGTCAATGCATTGAAGTGGATCTGGACGATCGTTGCTAGGAATAGGTTCCAGATATCCTTAGGGAGGTGTGCTCCAAGTTTGGTCGAGTTTCATCGGTTGAATTAAAAGTTGGACCAATTTTCATTTTGGTTTCTAGTGGTCTGCAGTGGCTCTGGACTGAATCGGTCCGACCGATTCGATCAATAACGGCGGTCGATCGCGCGACTATTCGAACCGCCGGTTGGCGCGGTCGATCGCCAACCTTGAACCGCTTGATTGGCGTCGGTCAGACGTGTCTACCTGAGATCAATTCTCTATTGTTGAGTCTTGTGGTTAAGGGGGTAATCGGATTCAGCACAAGGTTTCCTCTGTGTATTTACTGATCTTCTTAGCTTTCATAGCTATAGCAGAAAAATGCGTGTTTAATTTGATTAAGCCGAAAAATCAAGAAAGCGTATATTCACCCCCCTCTTGTCGCCTTTCCGGTCCTGCACACCTCCACCTCCAGCACCTCCCCTAGCCTCTTCCTTCCCCGGCGCCGGCGCAATCAAGGAAATCGCCGCCGCCTCCTCTCTCTGCCAGAAGCAAAGCTTCGGTAAATTCGCCGCCTCCCTACCTCCCTTCCCCTCCCACCTCCGGCGGTAGCACCCCAAGCCACCGCCAGTCGTTCCCCCACCTCGCCCCACCTCCTCCATCGCCGGAGCTCGCCGGCACCGTGTTCCTCCGCCACCACCTTTCGGTCGCCGTCGCCACCCCATTCCCGCACCCCTCCGCTCCCACAACTCCCCAAAATAATTTCACCTCGTTTCGATGATGCTCCCAGTGCCCTTCCCCGCCGTCGCCGGCCACCACCGCCGCCACAAAAGCCATCACTGCTGGCTCGGCGCTGCGAAGCCGCTCGCCGGCTTCGCTCGACCCGAGCACGGGCTGGCTAGGGCGTTTGGCCTGGCCAAACGGGCCGGTTCGGCCCGGCCAAATTAGGCCGACGCCGCATAAAGAAAAGGCCATTTTACCTTTATCATGTCGCTTAAAATTTAATGTTCATCGCCACAAGAAACTCACATTTCTTATTCATCACCCGAAAATCACTATTCATCTAAAAAAATCTAATTTTTACTATTCATCGTCACGAACAGTGATCATAGTACTGTTCATCACCATATTTTCATTCATGAATAGTAAAATATTACTATTGATCATCTGGCACTATTCATCCGCAAAACCCTGATTCGATATATTATATCCATTTTGTCCGTTTTGAGCCCAGAAACCCATTTCTCCACTCCGTTCAGTCCAATTAAATCACAAATAAATTCATCCCACACCACCTTCTTTGTGTTTTGACGAGGATCTAATAATCCTCATTTTATCTTTTATCTATAATTCTTATTATAGGTGAATATGATGTCACATAGTCCCCAGAAGTACCCCTTATATTTATAAGGGGAAGACCTACCAAGTGATTGTAAGATCTTCTACAATCACCCCTATAGTCGTAAGTCTTACTACGACTATGTCATGGTCGTAAGTCCTTCTACGACCACTACCTGGTCGTAAGTCCTTCTACGACCACTACCTTTCTGCGACCAAGTAAACCACGACCACCTTATAATCAAACCTACAGGCGAGTGGGTCCAATTGATTAAGGAATCCAAACGGTCCACACGCACTATTATTCCGCGTAGTAATGGTGCTTAAATACCCCATTACCTCTGGAAGATAACTGCCAGACGGCGTGAAGAAGCCAATGCGCCGGTAATTACTGCCATCATGCGCCCATTACTGGATTAATTAGGCGCATCTTCCACAGGACAAAACGGCTACTCCTTCACGACTATATAAGGGCATCAAGAGGGAGAGACAGAGGGGGATGAGGGCGAAATAGAGCGGGTCAAGGAGAAACACAAGTACTGTTCTCTGTAATAGTCTTAGCTTATTACTTGATCATCGAGAATACCATACACACACAGGAGTAGGGTTATTATTCTCTCCGGAGAAGGCCTGAACCTGTCTAAACATCCCGTGTCAACCACTCTACGTGATTTCATCTTTAAGAGACCCCCCGAATCAAATAATCTTTACGTAAGATCGGTTCTAATACACCGACAGTTGGCGCCGACCGTGGGGATCTTCCGCATCTCTTGTCAACATACTCTCTTTTCCAAATCTCATGCAATCATGGCGGGAGAATGGAGCGAGGAGAATCGGTTTGACTTGGCGGTTACGCAGACGTCGACATGGATGCGGTTTCGACTACGAGCCGAGTGATGCATCCGATGGTGATGTTGCCTCCAAGATTATTCTCCAGAAACCATCCCATCAATGGAGTTGAGGGGATCCTTATCCCCACAACGTCGCCCAACAGAGGAGCCAATTCCCTCAAAGGACAAGGGTCAATCCGACTGAACCGCACCTGGGAGGACTCACAACACGACGAGTTTTTCCTCCAAGTGTTCAAGTCCCCTAAGGCGGTCCGACTCGTGAGACTAGTTACGGGAGCCACCATTCCAGGACTCCACCAACATCCGGTGATCCTCTCTCGGGGTAACTCCGGAGAGGTGGGATCAAGCATGCTTTCCGCAAATTCGACCGTCTCTCCGCAGATCTCATTTACGAATGGAGACGATTATAACCCGGAGTTCCCCTACGGAGGATTACTCCAAGTCGCCAGATGGTGTCTCTCGAGCACTCCTCAAGCGGGAGGCCTCGGCGCAAGTGAGAATCATCAGCGGAGGTCTTCGTCCTTCCTCAATCGAAGTCGACCTCATGGAGGCCGAGATAAGAACACTCCCGAAGATCACACACCGCCCCTCGTGGTAATGGCAAGGGCACCACCGGTGATGCATGAACCAACACTGATGATGAGCGAGGGAAATCCTCGACATTCTCGCACTCCATCGAGAAGGCCTCAAAGATCGATGAGGAGGATTTTGAGGTCATCCGACGAAGAAAGTTGCGACCGTAAGAACACGCTGGCGCATTCAACATCGATCGAAGGAGGTACAAGAACTCCGGGACATCAACGACTTGCTCGAGAATCCCAATCAAGAGCTTGCTCGAGCGCGAGGTACGATCTCTTTGCTGAAGAGATTGCGCAAAGGCTTCGAACCGTGATGACAAGACTGGAAGTACCTCGTCGACAACATTCAGGTAGTCGTAGCAATGCGACTTCCTCAGCTACCAGTCAATCAAATATTTCTCCACGTAGGAATCGACACGGCCATAAGTCGCATCGATCCCCTATTCGGAGAAATACATTTCGATCGGCTGATGATCAAGAAGCCCCTCGGAGAGGTGATCATTCACCACTTCGACAAAGAAATCCGCAACGGATGGAGTACGAGGAGTATTCCCCTCGTAGAGCTGAGACCTACTACAGGACAGGTCAGCCTGTCGTTGGGTATCGTCGTATACGATCACCTGGTGACATTAACCCTTCTTTCCTACAAAGAAGGCGTCAAGAAGTAATTACCGGATGCCGGGCATTTTCGCCTGACCTTCGAGCAGTTCGCTGGCCACCTCATTTTCGACCAGTGAACATGGAGAAATTTGATGGATCTCAAAATCCCATCGAATTTCTTCAGATCTATACAACACCGGTCCGAGGCGGCGGAGGAGAGCATGTAATGGCAAATTACCTTCCGATCGGTGCTTGAAGGATCCGCCGATCGTGGTTATTAAACCAACCACTGAGTTGATCTACTCTTGGCAACACCTCTGCGATCTTCTACAGCAAATTTCTAAGGCACATACAACCGCCTCGAAAGGAAGGCGACTTGCACCGGATAAAATGAACAACAACGAGACTTTGCGTCAATACATCAAACGCTTTAGTCGGGTTCAGTAACTCAATTCGGAAATTTCGACTCCTCCGTGATCGGGGCTTTTAAGCAAGGAGTCCGTAGTAGAAGGATAACAGAGGATATTGCTTTGAATCCTCCCAACATCGCTTGCCGAACTCTTCGAGATGGTCGATCGATATCTGATCGCTTCGAGGCGGTCGAGTGGAACAACACTATTGATCGAGAAGCGTACACTCCTCGAGAGCCGTGAAGTTGGTAAGGACAAGAAAGCAAAGAAGTCCAAGAAGAAAATGAAGAATCAAAAACCGCAAACCAGTGGTTTCAAGGAGGTCTTGGCCATAAAAGATAAAGAGCCCCGGACCACCAAGTCGTACCCTGATCAAGGCAAAGGTAAGCGCCCTGATCGCAGGAACGACAAACCAAGGTGGTGTCCTTTCCATAAAAAGGAAGGACATGACCTCCGCAATCGCTGAAGTTTTTCAAAGAAAGCTCGAGGACTACTACAACGGCAAGGGCCACTCCCACTCTCGAGCAAGTAGGGAATACAATGACCAAAAGTCGTCGGATGATGAAGAGATGCCGTTCCAAGATCCGCAACATACCGTAAAGCACATCTACGGAGGATCATCGACATACGAGTCGAAACGACAACTCAAAGTCTGCGGACGAGAGGTAAACTCTATAAACGCTCCTCTTGTCAATAACCTACCAAGTGGTGGAAGTTACCATTTCTTTTGAGAAGGGTGATTGTCCGATCACTTGAATCGATCAGTCGATATCCGATTGTGGTCGAACCCACCATCAACAAGCTGTCGGGTCAATCGAGTGTTGGTTGATGGTGGCGCCTTGAACATACTATTTACTAATGCCCCGACGAGATGCAAGTACCGGGACAAAAGTAAGACCGATGCGATACTCCTTTCATGGAATCGCACGGTCTTCTGCCAAACCCATTGGCCAAGTTTCTCTTCCTTTAACATTTGGCTCGCCAAGTAATTTCGGAGACGAGAAAGTCTCCTTTGATGTGGTCGATTTCGATCGGCATATAACGCCATACTCGGACGACCAACTTTGGCAAAATTCTTAATGGCTACTCATTATGGGTATCAATGTCTTAAGATGCGAGTCCCAAAGGAGTGATCACAATTCAATGTGACAAAAGATGGTGTATAGTCATGACCGCCGATCCTCGAGATGGTTGGTCAAATACCAACTCGAGATGAAAGTCGACCTTCGACTAGCAAGTCGAAGCCTAAAGCTCGCACCAAAGCCGAACGACCAAGTCAAAGAGGTTCCTCCGGGCGCAAGAGCCCTCGAAGATGCTCGCATCGGGAGACTTCCGACCCCAAATAGGAAGACGCCCTCATTACCTTCCTCCGAGCTAACGCAGATGTCTTTGCGTGGCAAGCATCCGACATGCCCGAGTCCCGGGGAGGTGATCGAGCACGTGCTATCTTTACTACCGATAAAGTACCAGAAACAAAAATTACGAGATTTGCCCCGATCGACGAGATGCTATTAAATCGTAATTGGATAAGCTACTTAAGGCAGGCTTTATAAGAGAAGTCAACCACCCAGAGTGGTTGGCTAACCCTGTAATGGTCAAAAAGTCGAACGGCAAATGGCGTATGTGCGTAGACTTTACTGATCTTAATAAAGCTTGTCCAAAAGATAATTTCCTTTACCTCGTGTCGATCGGTTGGTTGATTCTCTGCAGTTGTGAGATATTAAGTTTTTAGATGCATATTCGATACCACGGATCAATATGTGTCTAAACGATGAAGAAAAGACCGCATTCATTACTCCATTTGGTACCTTTTGCTATGTCAAAATGCCATTTGGTCTAAAGAATGTCGGTGCTTCTTTTCAACACTTAATGCAATCGACTTTTTCATCTCAATTAGGCCGGAATCTGGAAGCATATGTTGATGATCTAGTCGTAAAAATCATTAAGAGACTTAATCATATCACTGACCTACAAGAAACATTCGACAATCTCAAAAAGCACCGCTTAAAACTTAATCCAGAGAAGTGTGTGTTTGGAATTTCTTCAAGAAAATTGCTTGGATTCCTAGTATCTGAACGAGGAATCGAAGCAAATCCTGAAAAAATAAAGGCCATCCTCGGATCGTCATCCAACCACAAAAAGGAAGTCGAAACTCACTTTGGGTGCATGGCGCTTTAAGTCGTTTCATCGCATCGACTAGGAGAAAAAGGACTACCTTTCTTTAAACTTCTCAGGAGACACGAAGGTTTTGAGTGGTCGAACGAGGCAAACGTTGCCTTTGAGGATGTCAAGAGGTACCTTACGAGTGCTCCTGTTCTGGTTTCTCCAAAGTCAGAAGAGACGCTCTTAATTTACCTAGCTGCCACGCCACAAGCAGCAAACGCAGTATTGGTCGTAGAACGTGGCATAACGACCGGTTTACTCGTCGTGAAGTTTTACGGGCCTAAGGAGCGTTACCCTCGGTCCAAAACTTCTATATGCCCTCCTCATGTCTTCGAGGAAATGCGGCATTATTTTCAGCGCACAAAATAGGCAGTGCGTCCGAGTTTGCTTTGGGAGCAATCCTCCATAATAAGGAAACAATGGGGCGCATGGCAAAATGGTCGGTCGAACTTGGGAGTTCGACCTCCATTCGTGTCCCGAACGGCCATAAAATCCCAGATCTTGGCGGACTTTGTCGCCGAATGGACAAATCTGAACCTATTCAGATCCCGATCGATTCCCACGACCGATGGATGATGTACTTTGACGGGTCACTTACTTTAAGTGGCTCGAAATGAGGTGGTCTGGTATCTCCTACGGAGAAACCTTAAAGTATGCCATACAATTAAACTTTCGGGCCACTAACAATGTGGCGAGTACGAAGGTTTGCTAGGCGGCATACGAGTGCGAAAGCACTCTCGATTAAATCGACTACTCGTGAGAGGAGACTCTCAACTAGTTGTGAATCAAGTTGGGAAAGAGTACGGTGCTCTCAGCTCGACAATGTCTCGGTACTTATCGGATGTACGCAAGCTAGAAAAGCATTTTTAGGTTTCGAGGTACAATTCATCCCTCGAAGGATAATTTCCTCATGAGACCAACTTGCTCGGATGGCTTCTTCCCGATCTACAAGACCAAAGGAGTTTTCTTGGAGCAACTCCAAAAGCCGTCTCTGGTCGAAGAACCAGAGATACCTCCTATTGAGATGGCCTCATTAGACTACGAGGATACCTGGATGACTCCCATCTACGAGTATCTTTGCAAGGGTTCCGTACCCGAAGATGATCTTGAGGCAGATCGTTTATCCCGAAAAGCCAAAATGTATACTTTGGTCGAAGGAGTCCTCTACAAACGAGGAACCCAAGGGATACTCATGCGATGCATTCCGCAAAACGAAGGAATAACACTCCTTCACGATATACACAGTGGCATCTGTGGGACACATGCTTCCTACAGAACATTGGTTGGTAAAGCCTTTCGACAAGGTTTTCTTGGCCTCTGACTCAGTCGATGCTAAGGAGGTGGTTAAAAAGTGTGTCCAATGCCAATTTCATGGTAGACAGATACACCAACCAGCTCAAGCATTACAGACAATACCTCTTTCTTGGCCTTTTGCGATCTGGGGTCTCGATATCCTAGGACCGTTTCCCAAAGCTCCAGGAGGTTTCGAATTCCTTTTTGTGGCTATTGACACGTTCACAAAATGGATCAAGTGAACTCAGAATCGGGATAACAACGGAAGCAGCAAAAGGTTCATGATGAGATGCGTAATTAGCCGATTTGGAGTTCCGAGTCGGATCATTACAGACAATGGTAAACAATTCGCAAGTGCAAAATTTCAGGAATTTTGCGACGAATTGGGTACCAAGTTATGCTATGCTTCATTGCACATCCCCAAAGCAGCGGGCGGTCGAGCGTGCAAGCGGCCAAATAATGCGAGAATTAAAACCGAGTTTTCGACCAGACTTGTTAGCGCTCGGGGCTTGGGTACAAGAATTATCTTCCGTATTATGGCGGTTAGACACCACCAATCGAGCAACGGGAGAAACACCATTTTTCTAGTGTTGGAGCGAAGCCATGCTTCCTCCGGAGCTAAAATTGCGGTCGACACGAGTTGAAACCTTCAACAACTCAGACCAGGAACAACTTCGAGCAGATGACATTAACCTACTCGAAGAAAGGAGAAACCTAGCCTTAATCCGTTCGGCAGTCTACCAACAAGCCCTGCGCAGATACTATGATCGTAGGTCCAACCTCGCACCTTGTTTGTAGGTGACTTGGTATTGAGGCTCTGCCAATCCAAGTCTAATCGGAATAAACTTTCCCCCAAGTGGGAAGGTCCTTACACAGTGGTCGAAGTAACTCGGCCAGGGTCGGTACGATTAGCGATGGAAGACGGACAGGTTCTCTCAAATTCTTGGAACATCGACCAGTTACGCAAATTCTATGTGTGGCCAATTTCTCAGGCAATAAAAGTCCAGGTTCTTTCTACCTCTCTTGCCTTATTTTTGAGTAGTGCTTTTTTAATCTTTCGACTATGATCAAAAAACACGCAGTTTTCTTTACACTGGTCGAAAAGCGAGTAACGTCATCTAGTCGAAACCTCCCCTCTCTGCATGTGGTTCTGCCCACTATAAGGAATTTTCTAGCATCGACTCGTTACTCACTTTTGCTGCCAATACAAAGAGCTTGGGTTCTATCCAGTCGAAACATTCTCAAAGCCAACTCTCTCAATCTTAGTTTATTTTTTCAGTAATTTCGAAAAATATTCTAGGTAGAGTGCACTTTTTATATTTTCGACCACTTTGGATGTACTCGTTTCGTTTTGACTGGTCGAAGGAAGAGACACATCTAGTCGAAGTCTTTCCTCTCTGCACGTGGTCCTGCCCACTAGAAGGAACTTCCTAGCGTTTGCTCGATCTCCTACTTTTGCTCTTTGGAAAAGACTTATCGAGTCCATCAGAAAAGGGCGAACGAATTATCAAAGTCCTCTAGACGTTTGCTTAACTCAAGTTCTTTGTTCTTGGTTTGATTAAACTAGTCGGAGATGGTAACATCACCTAGTCGAAGCCTTTCCTCTCGCACGTGGTCACGCCACTAGAAGGAACTTCCTAGTGTCAAGCCGTTTCTACTCTTTCGACCAAGTGCTTGACAACCATAACAAAAACTATAAGTTAAACAAACCTCTCTTTGTTTTCAGAAAACCCATTTGGAATACTATTTACTTAGATTGTCTAAACAAGTTAAGCAAATAGTCGGGGGCTAGGATAAAGTTATTAATTTGACTTCAATTCTTAGTCTTTCATTCGTTTATTATCTTTTGAGTTACTAACTACTCGACAAGATGATTTTCAGGAAACAAGATGGCCTAGGATAAAGTTATTAATTTAACTTCAGTCCTTGGTCTTTCATTCGTCTATTATCTTTTGAGTTACTAACTACTCGACAAGATGATTTTCAGGAAACAAGATGGATCATATATTACTCGTCAACAGAAATTGTCTGCCTTACAAAGTAGTAACAAGATTACTCTGAAGGGGGAGAGCCTAGCTGCATTTCCTCCGCCACCTTTTTGCCAACCGATTGCATTTCCTCAATCAGACGATTTGCCTCTGATTCAGAGCAATCGAACTCGGCTTCAATTGGTTGTACTTTAAGGCGGGGGTCTTGAACTTTAAGTTTCGCCAAAGCGTAACTTACTCGACTCATCGCCTCCTTATTGATTCACAGATTAGCCTTGAGTGGTCACCATTTCTTGCAAGTTTCCGACTTGTTCCCCAATGGTACTTATGTGGCGACTCTGATATCTTCTCGAGGAGTTTTCCCTCGAATGTAGCTCACTAAGTACATTGTTCAGGAGTGTGATGTTGCCTTGAAGACTAGTTTTCATCAACTCCATCTCCTGTTGGGTACAAGTCGAAGCCTCGCGAAGTTTCTTGTTTTCGACCACTTGTTCTGAAAAGAATAAAACCGGTCAAACAAAAATAAACTTCTAGAGGAAGATAACACAAAGATAATTATAGGTAAAAGCATTTCTTACCTACTAGTTGAGAATCCAATTTCTTGACCTCTTTTTGATGGGAAGCAACGGTTTCAGCATGCTTTTTCTCCCATGCTCTGATGTCCTCTGCATTCATCTTAGCAATGCGGACGGACTCATTGTAGATCAAGGTCTTCTCTTGGATTTCAGCCTCGAGGCTTCTCAATTCGGCAGCAATTTCTGAACAAGAAATTGGCATTAGGAAAGAGAAAATACTCGAAAAGGACAACAGGTAAAGAATTACTTACCTGTTACTTGAGTTCTCAGACCCTCGAGTTCTTGATCCTTGTCCTTGGTAATGCGAGAAAACTCCTGAATAACCAAAGCTTTTTCTTGAACTTCGGTCCAGAGCTTCCGCATCTCATCTTCTTTCTCTGGAGAAGAAATGAGAGTTGGGTAAAGGTTAAAACTCAAAAGCAGTCTTAAGTTCAGCACTTACTATTTATTTTTTCCTGCAATCTTCTAGATGCAGAGACAGCCTCTCGAAGTCTATCCGAGAGAACTATTACTTCCTCCCTTAGCTTTCTCGACTCCTCTTTTTCATAGTCAAGTGAATCAGCTAAGGTCTTCGTGTCACTGTTTAACCTACAAAGAACAGAAATGGAGATAAACATCAGCCGATTGGTTGTAAGTACTTCTACAACCACCGACTTAGTCGTAAGTTTTTCTACGACTATAACATGGTTGTAAGTCTTTCTACGACCACTACCTGGTCGTAAGTAGTCGTAAGCTCTTTACGACTAGTACTTTGTCATTAGTTTTTTCCATGACTATTCTCGTAAAACACTATACGAGTAGTTAAGTCGAAAACAACTATGAATAATAGTGACTTACCATTTCTCTGCCTCTGCACAGAGTACTTCTTTCTCCTGTCTTAGCTCTAAAAGTTATCGATGGTACTCACCGACAACAGCAATTTGCTCCAGAGCTTTCTGCAAAAAGAAAACAGTGAGAAGAGAAGGAAAGCCACATATATAAGTATTCTAAAAATACTTACATTCATAGTCGACCTAGCAAAGGTCGAATATACAAAATCCGGGTTCTGCAGCTTATCTATCCTCGCGACTTTATCCCACCACACCTCCTCGAGGCGCTCATTATCGAAGGTATTCCCCCTGTTGGGAATATCTTTGGGATGGGGGACTCGGTCACGAGATCTGAAAGCAGAAGACCCTATGACGGAGGCAGGTCCAAAGAAGTCACCACAGAAGTTGAAATATTCTTCTTCTTCTGATTCTGTAACTTCTCTTTGGGTAAGGGAAGGAACGCCTCCTACGATTTCCTTCCCGAGCGGTGCACAAGTGGTCACCACCTTGACGGAGGCTTCCACACGCCCTGTTGTTTCTACGACCTCGATGAGTCGAGTTGCCACTTCAACGAAGAATACCGCTACTTCAATGGTCGTAGCTACAACCTCAGCAGATGTAGGAATCACTCTGGGAGTCTCGACTTCATCGGCCACCTGGGCCAAGGGTGATTCTTCGACCACCTCCATTGATACCTCTCCAGTAACTGAAGGGGTGGCAATGGGCTTCTCAACGGAAGCATTCCCGGGGGCTGAAGGAGTCGGACTGAAATAAAGAAAAGCAAATCAGGTTGTGAAAAAGAAAAAGGTAAATGTTGTTCTTACACTTTAGTACATTTCACATACCTCTGCACCCTGGTCTTAACCAGGAATTTTGGAGCAATCCTCCCAACGGAAGATCTCTTCTTCTCCACGACCACATCTGGTCGAGGTTCAACAATTATTCAACTACGACCACGTGCAGTCAGAGTTTTGACGAAACCGTGGCTCGGTTTCTGATTCTCTGGATGGCCGAGATCAGTCTCGATCATTCCAAGAGCAGCACTGCCCTCAGCTGCAGGTTGTGCTGGTGCAACATCGTCCTTCATAAAAGACATAAAATCTTTCCAGTTCTCCTTTTCCAGTTGCTTAACAAAACTAGGAGTGCCAGCAACTGCGAAAAATTCCTTGTCATAATAGAAGGGTACCTTAGCCTTGCGAGGTTTGCGCTTAAGAGATTCAGCTGCTTCAACCTCCTCGGCCCGATAGGCTGCGCCTCGGCTTCGAGATATAGCTACGGCTGCCGCAGGGGCTTTGTAGAGGGTCTGGTCGAAAGACCAGAGCTCGAACTTGCTCCTCCCTTGTCGGCAGATTTTGCAAGTCGACGTTTCTTAGATGGAGGAGCCGAACCTCTGTCTTTCGACAACCCTGCGCCAATAGTCATCAGAACGACTTCCTCGTCGTCCTGACGATTTTCCATACCTACTTTCTGTAAAGCAAAACAGAAAAAGAAGAATCACTGATTAGTCGTAAGTTTTTCTACGACTAGTGCCAAGTCGTAAGTTTTTCTACGACGCTTTCTTGATCGTAAGATATTCTACGATCTCCATTAGTCGTAAGAATCTTCTACGACTATAAAGTCCTAAAGAAAGAATCAACTTTTTGATTACCTTTAGGCGCTCTATCTTTTCATCTCCGGACAAAGCCGCAATGATTCGAGGAACCGCCACTCGAAGTGGCGGAGATTTCTCACAGATGAGTCTGACTCTAGAGTCAACCTCAGCCTGTGAAAGATCTGTGTAAACAGATAAGAATATTAGACAATGTTGAGAAAGACCAAACCGAGAGCTAAGTCGACAGTTACTTACCCTCCTCGTAGTCTCTGGTTGGGTCTCCTCTCCCCGAGTATCTCCACATAGGAGATGCTCGTTTCTTCAAGGGACTAATTCGGCGTGTGATAAAATCTTTTACCATATGCCATCCGGTCAGCCCCTCTTCTTTCAAGTCCTTGATGGCTTGAATATAGGGGGCAATCCGGCTGATATCTTCAGGAGTCGAGTCCCATGAAGATTTCTTCTCGGCAGCCCTCCCCGCAAAGGAGAGGCTGTCTTCAGAGGTGACTTTCCAGTAAAACCACCTCTTCCTCCATCCCGGCCACGAAGACCGGGTGAAACTCTGAATATACTCCTTCGACTTCGAGTCGTGGAGCTTCAGACCACAGCTTCCGGCGATTCCGGTTTGTCGAGCCATCCCATAATAATATTGGAACAGCTCGAGATCCGCCGGAATCCCCAGGTACGCCTCGCACAGGTACACGAATACACTCAACATGGTAATGGAATTGGGACCTAAGTTCACCAATTCCACCCCAAAGTGCTCGAGTACCACTGTAAGAAAGGGGTGAGCAGACAGTCGAAGGCCGCACTCACAATACGCTTGGAAGACGGGGATTTGCCCATTTTCCCCCGATGGCCAGTGCTGCCCGATAGCCGGAATCCATTTTACCAGAGCCTTCTCTGGAATCTTCCCGGCATCGACCAAGATTTTGATCTTAGTCGCTTCCATCTCCGATTCTTCCCATTCGGAAACTCTCTTGGCCATTTCGCCGTAGCAAGAAGTTTTTGATTGGGTTGGCGGCGAGAAAATGAAACCTAGTCGAGGACGGAAAAAGCAAGAGCTCGAAGAACAATGAGTGATTTGAGGAAAAGGTAAAACCCAAGTCTACCTCTGGTAAGTTTTATAACGGCACGATTGCCGCCGCTTCAGAAACCGTCTCGTCTATAGGTCTGTGGGAGTTGGTTGCACCGCTTCGGGAACCGCCTCATCGGACAAGTCTGTGAGAGCTGGTTGCAATTCCCCAGATGGTCCGTTCAAGAAAATTAGGTGCATATTGTCACCCCCAAGCGAAATTACTTTCTTGACCAAGTCTTTACGGTGAAGGAAGTATCAATCTAAGGGTTTTTCTCCGATTCCTACTACGACCACTCCACGGTCGTAGGGTTTTTGAATTTTTGATAGTCGTAAGCAATCTTCACAATTGCAATCGCCGAACCGTCTCATCAACAGATCTGTGGAAATCGCTTGCAATTCCCCGCATTCATTGCTCAGAAAGTTAGGTTCGTTTTGTCATCTCCAAGCAAAATTACTTTCTTGACCAAGTCTTTCTGGTCGAAGGAAGTATCAATCGGAAGGGTTTTTTTTTCTCCGATCGCCCTACTACGACCACTTCACAGTCGTAAGGGTTTTTATGACTTTTTGATAGTCGTAAGCAACCTTCCTGACCAAGCAAATTCCTGGTCAAAGTAGCACTCAAATGTCGAAGAGTTTTTCCTTCGACCATGGTTCTACGACATTTTCATAGTCGTAAGTCCATTTACGAATCCTTCACCAAGTAAGTTACATTCACTTGAAGTCTAGATGACGAGGATCTAATAATCCTCATTTTATCTTTTATCTATAATTCTTATTATAGGTGAATATAATGTCACATAGTCCCCAGAAGTACCCCTTATATTTATCAGGGGAAGACCTACCAAGTGATTGTAAGATCTTCTACAATCACCCCCATAGTCGTAAGTCTTACTACGACTATGTCATGGTCGTAAGTCTTTCTACGACCATTACCTGGTCGTAAGTCCTTCTACGACCATTACCTGGTCGTAAGTCCTTCTACGATCACTACCTGGTCGTAAGTCCTTCTACGACCACTACTTGGTCGTAAGTCTTTCTGCGACCAAGTAAACCACGACCACCTTATAATCAAACCTACAGGCGAGTGGGTCCAATTGATTAAGGAATCCGAACGGTCCACACGCACTATTATTCCGCGTAGTAATGGTGCTTAAATACCCCATTACCTCTGGAAGATAACTGCCAGACGGCGTGAAGAAGCCAATGCGCCGGTAATTACTGCCATCATGCGCCCATTACTGGATTAATTAGGCGCATCTTCCGCAGGACAAAACGGCTACTCCTTCACGACTATATAAGGGCATCAAGAGGGAGAGACAGAGGGGGATGAGGGCGAAATAGAGCGGGTCAAGGAGAAACACAAGTACTGTTCTCTGTAATAGTCTTAGCTTCTTACTTGATCATCGAGAATACCATACACACACACAGGAGTAGGGTTATTATTCTCTCCGGAGAAGGCCTGAACCTGTCTAAACATCCCGTGTCAACCACTCTGCTTGATTTCATCTTTAGGAGACCCCCCGAATCAAATAATCTTTACGTAAGATCGGTTCTAATACACCGACATGTTTCTTTTCCATTTATTTTTACTTGCATATTGTTCTCAACTCATTCCTTGTCGAGCCGGATTTTACTTGGTTGTTTTATTGTTTTGCTTCTCGTTAGGTCACGATATCGAAGATCAAGCTGCAGAAGACGTCAAACAAGAACAAGATCTACAGGACTTTGTGCCAGAAGGCAAGCCACATTCTTTGATCATTTTGAACCTACAATTCATATATTTAATATTACTTTTATTATTATTTGTGCCAATTACTTTAAATATTGAAATAGTACTTTAGAATGCCATGATATTTAGATAATTCCTATTACCCACATACAAACCCACACAGCACTTGTAGGCCATATTCACCTTGAAAAGGTTAAGATTTCTTGTAAACTGTATTCACCTTGACAAGTCCACATAAAATATCATCTATGCCAATAGCTTTGTCACCAAAATTGTGGTTACCAATCAAAAGTGAGTGTTGGCGGTTCGCCAATGGTTTTGGTTTGAAGTTGAGGGTTGTGTCCAGGAAGTTGGGCAACTGTAAGATCGAGGTGGCCGACTAGAGGGGGGTGAATAGGCGGTTTTAAAAAACTATCGCGCTAAACCAATATATAAATGCGGAAGCTAATAGCGAATTGGTTTTGCTCAAATAAAACCTAAATCAACTAGGCTCAACTAAGTGCACTGACAATATGAACACAATACAAGATATGTAAGCAATTAAAGCAAGAATGTAAATTGCTCAAAGTAAAGCACAAGTAAAAACAAGATGGACACAATTATGTTTTACCGTGGTGGTCGGAGACTTGCCGGTCTCCCCTAATCCACGTTGAGGTAAGCCCAACCCGCGTTGGACCGGCTCCTCAAATGAGCACACACCTCCGAGGTAAGTCCAACACTTGGACCGGTTCCAAACCGAACCAACACCTCGCTCAACTATGGTTGCTCTTCCTCCACTCCGGAGATGGCGAGCACCAAACCACTCACAACCGTCGGGCCTTCTCACAAGCTTCTTGAGAAGGTCACCGAGCACGACGCCTCCACGCCGTCTAGGTGTCGGCAAACACCAAGAGTAACAAATCCGAACTTTCACTTGAACTAATCAAGTGTCAACGCTCACGTGGATACACAATCCACTACCTAAGGCAACACATGCACTTAGGGTTTACTCTCTAATCTCACCAAGTGCAACACATGCACAAAAGAGAATAGAGGCTTGCTCTTAGCTCAAAGAATGAGTGTATCACTTATCAATAACTCCAGCAACTTCCCACAACCGGCCAAGGTGGCTATATATAGCCCACACACAAAAACTAGCCGTTGGGAAGAAGTTCCCGAAAGTTCAGCACATATCGGAACAACCGGCGTGTTAGCATCGGTACAACCGCGCTATGCTCAATGCACAGTAACGGCTATGTTACACGCATTAAATGCACTGATATAGCCGTTGGATTTAGTTGCGGTTCATCCGCAGGCAAACACCCGGATCGTCCGATTTCAGGATTTCTAAATCAGAGATTTTGCATCTGTTCTGGAATTTTACAACCGCCAAATACATTTCGGAACATCCGTATTGCGGTTCATCCGATTATACGTGCGGTACAGCCGATTCTCAAAAGAGGTTTTCAAAGGAGATTACACTCGTACTGTTATTTTGCAACCGCCGTAATATCATCGGAACAACCGGATGCGGTCGCATCCGCTCAAGCCATCGGTACAACCGCACCCACGAAATCGATCACCACGAGATCATGACACGTGGAAGGCCACGATGGACTACTGTCTAGTGGTCCGGTCAGCACACAAGATCTGAGCCGTTTAAATTTAGTCCGGAACTACCGCCAACTAAATATCGGAAGTTCCGATTCTTCGGAAGTTCCGCTCAACACATAGCGGAACTACCGCACCTCGAATTTTGGCTAAGTCCCTAAATCGGACGCTCTCTGGAAAAATCAAGCCGCGGAAAATCGGATCATCCGGGGTGCGGAACTTCCGCGGTTAAGAAGCCGGAACTTCCGATTTTCCTGACAGAAATCAGAAATGGCTTTTTCAACAACTTCAATTGCAAAACACATTTGCTAATTGACAAGCCATGCCAACAAGGGTCACAAGCAAGATTCCCAACAAGTTGCAAAACACATTTGCCAACTTTTGGAATCATACCACAAGGAAAAAGGTACATGGACTTTCACCATTTGCAAAACGCATTTGCAAACTTAAGTCACATGCTACAAGGGTTGAATGCATGAGCATCGGCTATTTGCAAAACACATTCGCAAATAATAGCTCCATGCATAGATGAGCTAGAGCAAACATAATGAGCTATCAACACATGACCAACTCAAACTACTAGTCAAGATCCCTCTTAATAGTACGGCAAACCTATACTAGCAATCCGGTCTTTCAACCAAACACCGAGACCGGTAAAAGACTAGGAACACATCCTTAGCCCTAGCTAGTCATACCTTTGCCTTGCATCTTCTTGAAGCTTGATGACGCACATCAACACTTCAAGTCCGGGTCCTTGACTTTGACAATCATCAACTCATGATGATTTCTTCACTTCGGGATATTGTCTTGATCATCATCAACACATGATGATTTCTTCATTTCGGGATATTGTCTTGATCATCATCAACACATGATGATTTCTTCATTTCGGGATATTGTCTTGATCATCATCAACACATGATGATTTCTTCATCCCGATTCTTCACTTGCATCAACGCATGATGCATTCCTTCACTTTACCTCCATCAACACATGATGGGTCTTCTCTTGTCTTGATGATCAACTCATGATCATCTCTTCTTGATAAGCATCAACTCATGATGCATCATATACGCCAAGCTCTTGACTTGATGATCGACTCATGATCATCCCAAGTCTTCATCACCCTGGAACATAACCTATATATCCAACTCATGGAAAATGTTAGTTCCACAATGTGATCATCATTAATTACCACATCATACCATTAACTCATAATGGTGGGACAAGATACCTCAATCTTTCCCTCTTTGGTAATTGATGATAACCACTTAAATTCTCATAAATTTAATGATGATAAATGAGAGAACAAATGAGTATATATAAACTACACAAGTTATATATACTCTAACATGAGTGTACAAGAACTACACAAGTTCTATATACTCATAACATGAGTATATACGAACTACACAAGTTTTGTATACTCAAAGGTTTTGTTTCAACGTAAAGATCCTTAGTATTTGTGGAAAATGGAATATGGATCAATACTAATGAAACCACAAAATATAGGATAAAACTCCCCCTAAATGTGTGCATACACAAGTGTGTGATAAGCTCATATGCACATATTCAAGCTTGACTTATGGTTGAGTTCAATCCTACATTTTGGATCCGAGAAATGCAACATTATATAAAATTAAGATGTCGATTGCATACCTCGTTGTGTTTCACCTTTATATCCAAATGAGACTACATAAAGATAATACTTGATAAAAGAGTTAGTCTCATATTTGGATTTGTCATTAATCACCAAAACACTCCATTAACTCATAATGGCGGGTCTAGATCTTTCAATCTCCCCCTTTTTGGTGATTGATGACAAATCCATTATCAATAACAACATTTGGATATTCATAGACATAAGATAAGAATTTAAACTAATGATAAACTAATGAACTATGTCTATGCATCATATGAGGTGAAACATAAAGCATTAAACAAAATGCATATGAAAACATTCTCCCCCTTACACATCTAATGCATGCATTTTCCTCTTTTGGCATGACTAAACAATACATCCAAATGAATATTGATAAAAACATTCTCCCCCTTTTGGCATAAATCACCCAAAAACACAAGACAAATCTTAGCCAAAAGGAGTATTTGCAAATCAGTACCACTTGCAAAAACAATGAGGTAGGTCACAAAAAGTATGAATTGATCTTATATGACCAAAGGGAAATTTTGTTCTCAAGATATGAGAGGAGAAACAAGGATAGGTTACATACCTATTGATCATAGTATTTTCCCCTTTTAAATCAGAATATTGAGAACCACTTGAAATGATACGACTTGAAATGATATTTGAAATACATTCAAATAATCTCCTTCTTTGAAAAATATAGATAACTATGTTGAGTCTTCTCAAGAACATTTTCAAATTCCAAAACGAGAAGATCAAAGATGGCCAATATTGAAAATATGTGGAAGCAAGCTCAGAAAGATATGAAATTAATCATGGAGCTAGTGCTGGCATATACACACAATTTTCATTTTGGGAGGCTTAACCAAATGTCAACCAATTTAAAGATATGAAAATCACAAAGTTTCATAAAACTGAAAAATTCAGGATTTTCAGATTTTTGACAATTCATTTGAGCCTCAAAAGACAGCTGAGAAATTGGGTACAATGGTTCCAATAAATTTGAGAAATTTTTTCAACATAGAACCACTATAGAGGATCAAATTTCATTATTATAGCTTCCTCTAATTGTGAACCCATTTAAAGATACAAAATTCACAAATCTGCTCAAAACCATGCACAAATCTGAAATTTCAGCTTTTGAGCAAAGAGAGAAAAAGTCAAAACTTTTTCAATTCAAGTCGAAATACCTTCAAATTTGGCATAAATAAACTTTAGACTCCTGAGAAACTTATCCAAGAAGAATTTTCGAAAAAGGAGTCTCCAATCAAAAGATATGCCAATTTAAGCTTTGAAGGTAAGATTTTAGTTTAAAGAGAAGAAAAGTCAATACTTTTACAAATGAAGTCCAAATTCTATGAAAAGTTCCAGATTTTAACTTTGGACTATTTAGAGTGTTTTCCAACAAGAATTTTTTAAAAAGGACTTTTCTTTCAAAAGATATGGCAAAATGCGCATTGAAGGTATATAAAGAGAGCAATTTTGCTTTTAAGATCCAAAATGCAAACCAATTTGGATTTCATGGAGTTTTTCACTTTGTTAGCTTTGTATGAGTTAGAAATACTATTTCAAGCCAAGATACACAAAGAAATCCGGCTCAAATAGCAAAACTCACTATATGCAAGAATAGGTAATTTTGGGTCAAAGCGAGTTTTTCGGTGAATTTCAAATGAGTATAGATTTTCGACAGTTGGTCTTTTGTAAAAACTTTGAACTTGAGAAATGTTTGAAATGACCAACCCTATGAGTTTGGTATTGAAAACTTTTTCAAAAACTCAATAGATTTTGATTTAAGGAAATATGTCATTTAATTCAAAATCAAGATCATATAAGATCCTTTTGAGGCCAAATTTTCTATTTTGTTTCCAAAGTAAGAATTTTTACTTCAAAAGCATTTGAAAACATTTGAAATACATTTTTAGATACTTTTGTGTAGTTTTTCACAAGATTGACCGTTTTGAGCAAAAAGCCACTTGTAAAAAAAATATTTGGACTTTCGAATGGAAGGCTTGATTTTGAAAAGCTAATCTTGCATATGATTTATAATGTCACTCCAAGAATACCAAATGAAGCAAATGAGAATGAAACACATTCATTCACAAGATCCAATAAATCATTTTAGGCAAGTAAAATAGTTTTCTCAAATTACATAATTTTGTAACACCAAAATCTTTTAAGAAATTTTTCACAAAGAAAAACTCCCCCTTTCATAAAGGGTTCCTTTTGGCATTTATTTCTTCTCATTTGACATACAAATGATTTTCTTGTTTCCTTGTCATCTTCTCCTTTGACACACAAAGGATTATCTTCCATCTTGTAAGAGTGAATGATATCAAGGACAATTAATTCCATTTGTAGAAACTTGATACCACTTGTAAAAAGCACTTGATACCAAGAGTAATTGATTCCATTTGTAGATACTTGATATCACTTGTATGCATGAATCTTATTTCTCTTATCTTCAATTTGAAAAAGAATACCACTTGTAACACATACCACAAAACGGAGAAAGCTTTAGATTAGAGAAGATTTTGATCGGCAAGGATGAAAAGAGGACATCATTTTAACGAATAAGATGATATCACTTGAAAGATAAATCTCATGTCGAGATCAAGATGATCAAAAGGAGCTACCACTTGGAAATAATACCACTTGAGAGATGCAATTGTATTTGAGTGGTGGGTAGCTAGCAATGATATGAAGGATCAACTTGACCAAAGGAAGCAGCCACAAAAGATTTAGAATTGAAATGGAATGAAATGGCTGACTTGTCAGAACAATCGGAAGTTCCGCCAACTAATGTGCGGAAGTTCCGGAAATCGGACGTTCCGGACCTGGAGTGCCGGTAGTTCCGATTATCCTGACACTTCAAGGATTGATATTGGAATTTGACAATTTTGCAAATGATCCCTAGTTTTGCACTCAAATGAATATCATTCAGGATCATTATGCATTAAAGAGACTAATGTCTATCTAAGAAAAATAACTTTTATGAATTAAGCTTTGATTTCGCAAAAGGAATCATATTTTCATGAAATTTTACCAAAAGATCCAAATTGAACAAATGATGAATTTTAAAGCATCCAATTTCATGTATGAGTCATAAATACCATTATGAACATATTCATATGAAGAATTTTGGTTCATATGGAAAAACTCACTTAAGTGCTAGAAAGTGACCACTTAGGTCATAGTAGTATTTTGGATGAGTTTGAAAATCAAATATCTTTTTCTAGGTTGGTCTTTTGAAAATCCTTTGAATACCAAAAATGTTTAGAATAACCAACTCTAGGATTTTTCTTTTGGCAAGATTTTCAAATTCCTTTTAGAATAGATTTTACACAAAAATCTAGTTTATGTCAAAAACAAGATACTATAATGTAGGATTTTGGCTAGAAATGCATTTTCACTTAAAATAGGTTTTTCTAAAGCCAAAACCTTTGGTAAATCTTTGAAAAGCATTTGTATACCTTTTGCAACTAGTTTTTCAAAGAGTTACTAATAATTATGAAATTTTTGACTTTTGGCTAAAAGGCTTATTTTTGAAAAACAATACTAGCACTTAATTTATTTGGGCACACTTAGGGATGTGAAATACATGACTATGATTTAGCACTCCCCCTTAATGTGCCACTACCAACTTGCTCAAGATATTAGTTATGAACATTGTGAACATAGAGCAAGAACACCCCTTTCAATAAGATTTTCATGAAATGCAACCTACACAAGGCATAAGGGGCTAGATACTTCAATGTAAATACTTGTTACCGAGATGGCATTGGTTCTTGATGTGAAATGATTATCCTCAAACTTGGCTCCAATTTGATATATGATGACATCCATCTTTATATGAATAAGCCAAGTCTCCAACGCCTCTCCAAGTACCTATTAAGCATTTAAGCGCATTTTGGTACCCAAAACTAGGTTGGGTCCACGAATGTTAGTCACAATGGATTTGGGCACCCAAATGGCCCTAGCATTAGTTTTATGTGAACTAACCATTCTAGCAAACACATTGCCATTAATATCCTTCCTAAGCAAATATTGATCATTATAAACAATGGGCTTAGGAGTGATACCTTTGGGACAATCCTTACTCATATGTCCCTTTTCCCGGCAATTGTAGCAAGTTCGAAATTTGCATTCATCTTTTACCATCTTTACTTGCTCCTTACCGGTTTGCCTCTTCTTTGATGACAATTGCTTGTCATTCACCTTGTTAGGACACACCGAGGCGAAGTGGCCCTTTCCATTGCATCCATGGCACTTAATATTCTTCGTGTGCCTTGCGTTGTGCCTAGTCTTGCTATTCTCCCTTTTCTTGGGAGTGAAGCCGATTCCACTCTTATCTTGCAAGCGTCTTTGCTTGCTCAATATATCATCAAGAGTGGCCTTCCCTTTTTGGCCTCTTTCCAAGTCATTCTTCAATTTGTTGACTTGGGCCTTGAGCTCTTTGTTTTCCTCTACAATGTTAGTATTGCAAGATATGGAGGAAATAGGAGCATCTATTTTGGAGCAACAAGGCATATCAATTAAATCCTCACATGAGGTGGATACATTAACCTTAGATGAAATGCATGAGGTAGAAGCTATACATGGCAAATCATCTATTAAATTACATTCAATGCCTATATCCACCTTAGAGCTATTTAGATTATTTAGGAGGAGAGTTTCATGTTCATCCTTTAAAACATCATAATCATTTTGAAGAGAGACATACTCTTTCTTCAAAACTTTGAATTTTGATTTCTCCTTTTCTAAATATTCATTGAGCTCTTCTAGCATATCCATCAACTCATCATATGAAGGCTCATCGTTATTTACCTCATTATTACCTTTAGCCATGAAGCATTGAGTTGATGTGGAGGGAGTTGAGGAGTCCTCATTTTCGTTGTCGGAGCTTGAAGTTGAGCATTCTTCTTCCGACATCCATTCTTGTGTGCAATCATCACTAGTTGAAGTGGATAATTCATATTGATCTTGAATATATGTCCACATCTCATGAACGTTCTTGAGATTGCATACCTTGTCAAATATATCTACGCTCAAAGCACTAAATAAGGCGTTAGTAGCTTGAGCGTCAAGATGTAAGCATTTCTCTTCCTCAATGGTTGGAGCAAAGTGATCCAATGGAGGAGAAAAGCCTACATCTACAATCCGCCATATTTTTGGACTCATAGCCCTAAAATAACATGACATGCGGATTTTCCATTGAGCATAATTTGTGCCATCAAATATAGGTGCTTCACCTAGGTGCACTAAATCTCTAGTTGTCATCCTTTACTCTCTAGACGGTTAAGTCTAATAAATGAGAGACCAAGCTCTGATACCACTTGTAAGATCGAGGTGGCCGACTAGAGGGGGGTGAATAGGCGGTTTTAAAAAACTATCGCGCTAAACCAATATATAAATGCGGAAGCTAATAGCGAATTGGTTTTGCTCAAATAAAACCTAAATCAACTAGGCTCAACTAAGTGCACTGACAATATGAACACAATACAAGATATGTAAGCAATTAAAGCAAGAATGTAAATTGCTCAAAGTAAAGCACAAGTAAAAACAAGATGGACACAATTATGTTTTACCGTGGTGGTCGGAGACTTGCCGGTCTCCCCTAATCCACGTTGAGGTAAGCCCAACCCGCGTTGGACCGGCTCCTCAAATGAGCACACACCTCCGAGGTAAGTCCAACACTTGGACCGGTTCCAAACCGAACCAACACCTCGCTCAACTATGGTTGCTCTTCCTCCACTCCGGAGATGGCGAGCACCAAACCACTCACAACCGTCGGGCCTTCTCACAAGCTTCTTGAGAAGGTCACCGAGCACGACGCCTCCACGCCGTCTAGGTGTCGGCAAACACCAAGAGTAACAAATCCGAACTTTCACTTGAACTAATCAAGTGTCAACGCTCACGTGGATACACAATCCACTACCTAAGGCAACACATGCACTTAGGGTTTACTCTCTAATCTCACCAAGTGCAACACATGCACAAAAGAGAATAGAGGCTTGCTCTTAGCTCAAAGAATGAGTGTATCACTTATCAATAACTCCAGCAACTTCCCACAACCGGCCAAGGTGGCTATATATAGCCCACACACAAAAACTAGCCGTTGGGAAGAAGTTCCCGAAAGTTCAGCACATATCGGAACAACCGGCGTGTTAGCATCGGTACAACCGCGCTATGCTCAATGCACAGTAACGGCTATGTTACACGCATTAAATGCACTGATATAGCCGTTGGATTTAGTTGCGGTTCATCCGCAGGCAAACACCCGGATCGTCCGATTTCAGGATTTCTAAATCAGAGATTTTGCATCTGTTCTGGAATTTTACAACCGCCAAATACATTTCGGAACATCCGTATTGCGGTTCATCCGATTATCGTGCGGATACGGCGATTCTCAAAAGAGGTTTTCAAAGGGGATTACACTCGTACTGTTATTTTGCAACCGCCGTAATATCATCGGAACAACCGGGATGCGGTCGTACCGTTCAAGCCATCGGTACAACCGCAGCCCACGAAATCAGATCACCACGAGATCATGACACGTGGAAGGCCACGATGGACTACTGTCTAGTGGTCCGGTCAGCACACAAGATCTGAGCCGTTTAAATTTAGTCCGGAACTACCGCCAACTAAATATCGGAAGTTCCGATTCTTCGGAAGTTCCGCTCAACACATAGCGGAACTACCGCACCTCGAATTTTGGCTAAGTCCCTAAATCGGACGCTCTCTGGAAAAATCAAGCCGCGGAAAATCGGATCATCCGGGGTGCGGAACTTCCGCGGTTAAGAAGCCGGAACTTCCGATTTTCCTGACAGAAATCAGAAATGGCTTTTTCAACAACTTCAATTGCAAAACACATTTGCTAATTGACAAGCCATGCCAACAAGGGTCACAAGCAAGATTCCCAACAAGTTGCAAAACACATTTGCCAACTTTTGGAATCATACCACAAGGAAAAAGGTACATGGACTTTCACCATTTGCAAAACGCATTTGCAAACTTAAGTCACATGCTACAAGGGTTGAATGCATGAGCATCGGCTATTTGCAAAACACATTCGCAAATAATAGCTCCATGCATAGATGAGCTAGAGCAAACATAATGAGCTATCAACACATGACCAACTCAAACTACTAGTCAAGATCCCTCTTAATAGTACGGCAAACCTATACTAGCAATCCGGTCTTTCAACCAAACACCGAGACCGGTAAAAGACTAGGAACACATCCTTAGCCCTAGCTAGTCATACCTTTGCCTTGCATCTTCTTGAAGCTTGATGACGCACATCAACACTTCAAGTCCGGGTCCTTGACTTTGACAATCATCAACTCATGATGATTTCTTCACTTCGGGATATTGTCTTGATCATCATCAACACATGATGATTTCTTCATTTCGGGATATTGTCTTGATCATCATCAACACATGATGATTTCTTCATTTCCTTGATCATCATCAACACATGATGATTTCTTCATCCCGATTCTTCACTTGCATCAACGCATGATGCATTCCTTCACTTTACCTCCATCAACACATGATGGGTCTTCTCTTGTCTTGATGATCAACTCATGATCATCTCTTCTTGATAAGCATCAACTCATGATGCATCATATACGCTAAGCTCTTGACTTGATGATCGACTCATGATCATCCCAAGTCTTCATCACCCTGGAACATAACCTATATATCCAACTCATGGAAAATGTTAGTTCCACAATGTGATCATCATTAATTACCACATCATACCATTAACTCATAATGGTGGGACAAGATACCTCAATCTTTCCCTCTTTGGTAATTGATGATAACCACTTAAATTCTCATAAATTTAATGATGATAAATGAGAGAACAAATGAGTATATATAAACTACACAAGTTATATATACTCTAACATGAGTGTACAAGAACTACACAAGTTCTATATACTCATAACATGAGTATATACGAACTACACAAGTTTTGTATACTCAAAGGTTTTGTTTCAACGTAAAGATCCTTAGTATTTGTGGAAAATGGAATATGGATCAATACTAATGAAACCACAAAATATAGGATAAAACTCCCCCTAAATGTGTGCATACACAAGTGTGTGATAAGCTCATATGCACATATTCAAGCTTGACTTATGGTTGAGTTCAATCCTACATTTTGGATCCGAGAAATGCAACATTATATAAAATTAAGATGTCGATTGCATACCTCGTTGTGTTTCACCTTTATATCCAAATGAGACTACATAAAGATAATACTTGATAAAAGAGTTAGTCTCATATTTGGATTTGTCATTAATCACCAAAACACTCCATTAACTCATAATGGCGGGTCTAGATCTTTCAGCAACCCAATAGACTTGTGTTGGAAAAAGTGAGTCGCAGGTGAGGCTCGGAGGATAGACGGTCACGTGTTGGTGTTGGTCTATCGCTTCACTGTGAGACTAGTAAGGACAAAAACCTTGTGCCAAAGTAACAGACACAGAAAACCGCTCAACTACAGGTGTGGTCATTACTCCCTTGCCTAGTACTCTGCTCTTCCAATTGAATATCTACATCATCTAGAGTGGGCCTGTAGGGACACTCGCTGTTCTTCATAACGGTATGGTCTCATCAGCATCGGGGTAAAAGATCCATAGCAGCGGCCGGTGGAGTCTCCCGAGGGCTGTATGAAGTAAGGACCTACCGGGTAGAGACTAGAAAGGTTGAGCAGTGAAAAAACTTTGTTATCTCAGCTCAGTCGCACACTAACTTGTTGCGTGTCTATGATATGACAGTACGAGCATGAGGTATCTTATGGGTAAAGCTGAGCAACTCTGCAGAGTATATCTAATTGTATTCGAATACGCTGTGCTTCCGGTTAATGAAGCTGTGTTCATGGATGATTCCAATACATGAGGCATAAGTAGAGTTTTTGAGATGTGAATCTGGTTTGTGCATTTGTGGAGAAACCCCTGTTGTTATTATTCACTATTGCTTTACTGTTTTAAAGTTAAACTGATTTAAATTACAAAATGCATCTACAGATGCCTGTTAAGGTAAATCCTAACCATCCATTGAATTTCTTGCATTTAATTATTTAGCTTTTCCATGTGGCTTGTTGAGTACGGTAGTAGTACTCATTCTTGCAAAATCTGCAACCCCTCCACAGAAGAAGATTGGGAAAATACTGAGAACCCCAATGAGCGGGATTTTGGTGGGCCCCCAGAAGGCAGTGACTACTGTTTTTAGGTCTCGATCGTGCTCAAGCGTGCCTGTGGTGTGTTTTTCTTTTGTCTTGTATTATATTAGATTTTGGCTTGGAAGCCCGTGTCTGCGTTAAAACTGGTTGTTAAACCTTATTCTTATGCAATAAAAGCTTGATTTTGTTATATCGAAAGCTTGCTTGAGACACTGCTTACTTTACAACTGCACATCTTAGACGGTCGTGAAGAGTTTTAATGGCCCTGGATTTTGGAGCTGTTACAGTATATATGTGCGTTTCTGTAAACAAATCGCTTTCTGATATGATTCAGTACACGTCTGAACAAAAAAAAGGAAAATGACTCAAAAACCGTAAGGTCCAGCAACCTCTCCTAAATTGCAGGAAACGAATAGATGCTTGGAGATTTCTTCTTCGTTGGTAGGGCAAATGGCACATGCAACATTGTTACACACATTAAAATGCCTTCTCTTCCTCATGTTATTTGCAGTGTTAACTGGACACGAACACGGGTGTCGGATTTCGACTCGGATTCGGGTGTCGGATTCGGCAAACTCTAGAAAATAGGATTGGTCTAATATATATTACTTTATCTTTAAAAAATAAATTAAAATAATTTATGCAATGAAATATTTCATTTAACTATACTACCACAACATTATATAATTGCCACAAGAGATCCTAGACACCGTTGACATCACCTAGTCACAAAGAAAGACCAGCTAAGCACCACTCACCTTTTTAAAAATGGTAGCAAAAGATGTCCAATGGCTCATTAGATGTAAAAATGAATAAAGAGATACTACAACTGAGGTCTCTCGCAGCTCTTCTAGCTTTCTCATCAGACAAGCCTCACTCTCATCCAGATGCTTATTCGATTAAGCGTCACCACTCCACCCCGAATCACGCTAGAGTATCGACATCTCTCTTCTCTCTTTCTTTTACAACAGATCTATCTAAACGCCGGTAGCGAGCCAGTTCTTCCATTCTGCCCCTCACAAGAACTCTCCATGGGTGTCTGATACGTATCGCAAAGAGTTTGACACGCGTCGACAGGGGGGTGCATATCAACGCGGACACGTGCCCTGATAACACTGGTTATTTGTATTGCGTCGAGCCTTGAGCAATAGCCAAGCGAAAACCTTCAACTTAACGACACACTTACTTTTCCAAAATCCATGCAAATGGAGCCGGTACGTTAACACCTTGAAATGCGAGAGCATCGAATTTGCTAGATGAATAAATTGCATTTCCCTAAATTTTCCCTAAATGTAGCTCCAACAACCAGTGTCAGCAGGGGATAACGGTGTGAACAAATATTGTAGTTGTGAATGACGAAAGCGTGCGTTGGAAGGAAGCATGTCATGACTAAATTAAAAATGGCCTTCAAGAAATTATAGAAACCTCATGTGCTGTCATGCTTGAAATCATCAGTCAGTTCACAATATTTTGTCAGAGTAGTGAGCTCCAGATTAATCGATAATTTGTTCCATCTTTTACGTGGCTTCGAAGATCTGCCACTATGATGTGGTTGATTATTTGCCATTTTTGTTTTTTTTTCTAATTTGTTTTCGCATTTTCGCCTACGTGAAATAACCGTTACGCCTCTTAGACCGTTTGGCACAGGGCATATGGTTCGGTCGGCCCAGTGCACGGTAGCTGTGGTTAGGACGGGCGAGGGCACGGAGGCGGTGGGGGTGAGGAGGTGAAGCTGCGGCGAGGTTGGACCGGCAAGCAAGCAGCGGAGGCGGCATGGACAGGCTAGCGCACAAGGGCAGCGGTGTCCGACGAGCAAGTATGGTTCCTAGGGATGGCGAACGCGGCGGTGACGTGGATGGGAGAGCTCACAGAGGCAGCGACGTTCGGTGAGCACACACAGCATTGTCTTCCATAGGATCTGGGGATGCCCGTGCTTTGTCGGCGGTGTCGTCTTCTTCCAAGCCGGTGATTTCTCCAGCGAAGTTGAGAATTCCACAGGCATAACGGTCATTTCACATTGGCTAAAATGCAAAAAAAAAACAAAATTGAATTACAAAATACTAAAAGGAGGAAAATAACAAGTAATCAAACCAACTATAAAAGGTGGAGTAAATAATCAATCGTATTCAAAATAGTGTCAAATCGTCGATGCCCGACGAAAGATGGGGGCAAACAACCAATTTTTCCCCCAAAAGAAATGCAGCAGGGCAATGGTCCCTGAACTAAAGCCCGGGATAAACAATTTGTTGCAGGGAATACACGGCGGGAAAATAACAAATCTTTTTGGGGCCTACTTTCAAGCTTATGATCACCGAGCATCAGTCTAGAATATTTGGCAGAGTAAAAATTATTCGGTTGTGAGGTGTTATCCCATAGTGAGTGCAACAGAACAGAAAGAGCGGAAGCAACCGGCTGACCCGATCGCCGGCAGGTTCCCAGCACCAAACCGCGCGCGGTCCATCTCCCCGCGAGCACAGCCCCTCCGAATTCGACTTTATTTATACTCGCTTAGGGCATTCCCTTATATACGAGGTGTTTAAAGAGAGGATGTAAAATTCATTTTCGCCTGCACAAACATCTTTTCTTTTCTGCAGGTGCGTAGATGTTGTATTATCTATTAATTAGATATAACTATTTAACCGTCGATGCTACAAAATAATCACCTTCCGATCCTACGTAGTAAAAAAATCACTTTTTATTTACTAAGCATCTCTCTAAACACCTGCATTGTATATGCTCTATCCATCCAGCCAGGCGTTAGCCCCCAAAATCTCAACCAATCCACCGAGACGAGTAGCGAGAGCAAGCACAGAGACATCATCATCAATCTTGTACTTGTGTAGAGGAATAGAAAGAGCCGAAGAGGCCATGGATCACAACGATGTGGAGGAGTCACTGAAGCTAGGTGGGGTGTCCGGTATGCACAGGTATACCTAAATTTTCTTAAATTATTTCATATATATATATTTTTGCTATAGTTTCAATTGAAATTATGCTTGATTGAAATTTGATAATACTTAAGAGAATTAGATGCAAATTGTATTCAATGCCATTTTTTCAGATTTTGTGGACAGTTTAAGACAATTTTTCTCTACATATGTGGCTCCATGTGAATGGTACGGAAGTGTTTTTATTGTATTTAGCTCCGAGGAACTTCTTTAGTTTATAACTAAAAAAATGAAGTGACCAATTCTTTATTTGTTTACTCCATTACGACCATCACAATGAGTGCAATTATTCCAAACTAATAGATATTTTGCTTACAACTTTTGAAGACATATGTGACATAAATAGATTGTACCAATGCCGACGCACTAAATATAGATATACTAAAATCATACATGTTTTTCGAGTGATAGGGTATGTATTCTTTGAGTAGTAGGGTACATGAACAACCATGCGGACCGTGCGGTGTACCAAAACAAATTTATAGAGTGACTACACATTTTTAATTTTAATAATATGTTCAAACATATTTAAAACTTATTTATAAATGTTAGTAATTGTTATCACCACTCCATAAAATTAAGTTGTTTTCACGACTAAATGTGTAAAGTAGTCAATTGGTTGAAAAAACTGAAGTGATTATATAGAAACACTCGCACCGGTGTGGAGGAAGAAGGGCTTGGCAGCGCGGGATCGGGAGGGGAAGAACTACCGGTGTTTGGGGGCGTGGGAGGAGGCTGGAGCGGAGCGGAGCGCAGGACCGGGAGGCAAGGCCCATTTGGCCAACTCTACTGCCGTTGCGGACGAGGAGGCAAGGCCGCGAGGAGGCGGTGCGGGGCTGCGACGGTGCGACGAGTAGGCAATTCGGTGGTGGCGTTGCGGACGAGGAGGCGAGGAGCCACCCACTCGTCCATGGAGCCCAACGCTGACGCGGTCGATGACCACTCAGAGGCGAGGAGTCGGCGGGGCGGTGAGGAGGCGAGGAGGCGACGGGGCGATGAGGTGACGAGGAGGCGGCACTGGCAATGGCATCGGGTCAGACGACATCGCCGCACGCCGCTGCCTGGCGAGGCATGGGGGACAAGACGGGGCGCGGGCAGGCCGGGCAGAGGCGGGGTAGCCGGGCCGTGGTGCGCTCGTGGGTCGTGCCTAGGCACAGTACGGCCTGAAAAAATCCAACCGTTGGAGATTTTAGTCATTTTTTACCATTTTTTACCGTTGGAGTCTTAAAAAATAGCAAAAAATCATAAAATCATAAAAAATTTCTATAAATAGACACCATACACCCCCCCTCATTCAGCACCCTTCATTTTCCATTCTCTCTTTGAAACTGTGTTGTGTAAATTCAAAAACGTGTTGAGCTAATTTGGCAAAATTCAAAAATTTTATGCTAAAATTTGAAATTTTCAATTTTCGACAGCAAGTCAGCGAAAGAGGTACAATACTACTTTTGTAATACTTTTATTGTTAGTTCTTGTTATGCTAGTATGAAAGTAGTAATAGTGTTAGCTTCGATTTTGCAGTTTTTGTTATGGACAGTCCTTACGACAGCTTTGCTCTTGGTGATTACGGACTTTCACCAGAGGAAATTGCATTCATAGAGATGGCTGTGGCTATCTCAAACTGAAGGATCTAGACCCGCCATTATAAGTTAATAAAATATTTTGGTGATTAATGACAAATCTATTTGTGAGACTAACATTTCTATTGTTATATTAGTGTGGTCTCATTTGGATATAAAGGTGAAATTCAACGAGGTATGCATTCGATATCATATTTCTTATACATTGTTGCATTCCTCATATCCAAAATATAGGTTGAACTCAACCATAAGTTTAACTTGAATATATGCATATGTTTCCATTACACATTTGTGTATGCACAGATTTATGAGGAGTTCACTCTATGTTTTGTGGTTTCATTAGTATTGATTCATATTTCGTTCTCCACATATATTTAGGATCTTTACTTTGAAACATATCCTTGAGTATATAAAACTTGTGTAGTTCGTATATACTCATTTGTTCTCTCATTTATCTACATTCAATTTATGTGAAATTGAAGTGGTTATCATCAATTACCAAAGAGGGAAAGATTAAAGTATCTTGTCCCACCATTATGAGTTAATGCTATGGTGTGGTAATTAATAATAATCATATTGTGGAACTAACATTTTCCATGAGTTGAATGAATAAGTTATGTTCCAGGGTAATAAAGACTTGGGATGACATCATTAGTTGATCGTCATCAAGTCAAGGTTTAAGAAGAAGATGCATCATGTGTTCATGCGTATGAAGAGTTTGAAGAAAAAGGAAGTCATCGTGTGTCGATGATGTTCAAGAAGAGGAGATGATCATGAGTTGATCATCAAGTCAAGAGAAAACCCATCATGTGTTGATGGAGGTCTAGTGAAAGATGCATCATGTGTTGATGCATATCAAGACTCGGGATGAAGGATGTCATCATGAGTTGATGAGCATCGAGTCAAGATCCTGAAGTAAAAAAGATCATCATGTGTTGATGATTATCAAAGTCAAGGACCCGGACTTGAAGTAAAGATGTGCGTCATCAAGCTTTAAGAAGTTGCTTAAGGCAAAGGTACGACTAGCTAGGGCTAAGAATGTGTTCCTAGTCTTTTACCGGTCTTAGTGTTTGGTTGAAAGACCAGATTGCTAGTATATGTTACCGTACTATTAAGAGGGGTCTTGACTAGTAGCATGAGTTAGTCATGTGTTGATAGCTCATTATGCTTGCTCTAGCTCATCTATGCATGGAGCTATTATTTGCGAATGTGTTTTGCAAATAGCCGAGGCTCATGCATTTAATCCTTGTAGCATGGGATTATAATTTGTAAATGGTTGAAGTCTTTGCACCCTAGCCTTGTGGCATGATGCTATTATTTGCGAATGTGTTTTGCAAATAGTTGATGCTCATGCTTGATTTCTTGTAGCATGTGACTTAATTTTGCAAATGATTTGAGTCCATGTATCTTATTCCTTGTGGTATGATTCTAAAAGTTGGCAAATATGTTTTGCAACTTATTAGGAATCTTACCTGTGATTCTTGTTGGCATGGCTTATCAATTGGCAAATGTGTTTTATAATTGGAGTTGTTGTGAAACCCATTGCTATTTCTGTCAGGAAGATCGGTAGTTCCGGCGTTATAACTGCGAAACTACCGCTGTGTGGTAGTACCGGCATGTTGAGAGCGGAACTACCGCAGGCCGGTTGGTCCGAAAATCCGGCGTTGCGTTTTTTTTCAGAGAGGCTCTTTTTGATAATTCTTTGCTCTCTTGGAAATGTGGTAGTACCGACGTGTTGGGCGCGGAACTACCGTAGCTCGGTATTTCCGGAAGTTGGTGCGGTACGTTTTTTTCAGAATGTGCCATGTGTTGGACCTGAGTGGAAACAGTAGTACCTCCCATCAGAAACGGAACTACCGGAGTGCGGAACGACTGCGAGTTGAACAGTAGTAGTACCGGATTTCACTTTTCAACAGCTCGTTTCTCGTCTGATATAGCCGTTAATGTGCTTGTCGTTTAGGTGCGGTTGTACCGGCCGTAGGACGGCGGTAGTTCCGCATGTGCTGATTTTCCAGCATATTTTCCTCCAACGGCTAGTTTTTGTGTGGGGGCTATATATACTCACCTTGGCCGGTTGGGGAGTTATTGTTGGTAATCTTTGGAGTCCCTTGAGCAAAGAGCAAGCCTCTCATCTCTTATGTGCATGTGTTGCACTTAGTGAGCTTGGAGAGCAAACCCTAAGTGCATGTGTTGCCTTAGTTAGTGGATTGTGTATCCACTTGAGTTTAGACACTTGATTAGTTCAAGTGAAAGTTGAGTCTTGTTACTCTTGGTGTTTGCCGACACCTAGACGGCGTGGAGGCATCGTGACCGGTGATCTTCTCAAGAAGCTTGTGAGAAGGCCCGACATGGTTGTGACTGGTTTGGTGCTCACCATCTCCGGAGTGGAGGAAGAGCAACCCGAGTGGATCGAGGTGTTGGCTTAATTCGTGGAGCCGGTCCAATTCGTTTGGGCTTACCTCAACATGGACAAAGGGAGGCCGGCAAGTCTCCGAACACCATGGTAAAACATCATTGTGTCTATTGTGGTTTGTTCTGGTGCTTTACTTTGAGCAATTTACATTACTTACTTCAATTGCTTATATATCTTTATATGAGTGCTCTCATTCAATTGTATTCATATTGTTGGTGCACTTAGTCAAGCCTAACTGATTTAGATTTTATTTGTGCAAAACTAAATTGTTATTAGCTTCCGCATTATAAATTAGTTTTAGCCAAAGAAATTTTTAAAACCGCCTATTCACCCCCCCTCTAGTTGGCCTCCTCGATCTTACACAAACCAACCGAAGGTTTCACCAGAGGAGCAAGGTGGAGTTCCGTCATCAGGCTCCATAGCAACTAGAGCAAAGAGGTCGAAACCGTCTACATCGGTAGTGTGGGAGAATTTCGATAGGACAACCAAGCAAGACGCAACGGGAAATGAGGTACCATATGCTATTTGTAAAATTTATCGCCATGAATTGTCTGCAAAATCTACAAGTGGAACGGGGCACTTGTTTAGACATGCTACAAGATGTTGAACCAAGCAAAGATTGGTGATGAGGCAACAGAGCTACAATACAACCTCGAGAGGTTTGAAGAGGTTGAATCCATATATTAAAACTTTTCGTGATGCGATTTCTTTCTTGAATAATTCTAACATAAGAATAGCACAATATAAGAACTTCTGCAGGGCGATGAGTGTACGTCTAAGAAAGTTCGGTTTGGACATGGAGGTAAGGTGGAACTCTACTTATCTCATCCTTAAGAATCTTTTACCATACAAGAGCATTTTTTCTATTTTTATTCAAACGCACTATCATAGCATTAACGGTAGTATACTATTAATTGAGCAATATTGGTTCGTTGCTGAGAAGATACTGTTATTTTTAGAAAAATTTTATGAGGCAATTGTTGTTTTGTCCGCTGTCTACTATCCAACATATCTTATGATTGTGCATACTATTTTACGGAGTGCTACTCAATTGAAAATGTATGAAAGTGACTTGGTTTTACGCGATGCTGTTGTTTCCATGAAATATAAATACCTTAAATATTGGACAGAAATACCTTACCTATATGCATTTGCATTTCTTTTAGATCCTAGGGCTAAAATTGATGCATTTGGTATTGTACTTGATCTTCTTAGTGATGCTACGGGATTAGACTATACTAACTATTTTGCAGAAGTTCGTTCTCGGTTATGCGAGGTTTACCATAGGTATGAAAATAAGTTCCAGAGAATCCGCTCGCAACGACCTCTAGTAGCCCCCACCTCAAGTGAGAAGACAAATATGTGGGGCACGATCTTCGGTGCCTCTTCCTCCAGGTCCACGTGCAGGTCTTCTTCTTCTACACCAATGCTTGCTTAGCCAAGATCCACAAGAAACGGAGAACTATCAGCCTATCTGGACAGCGATAAGGTGAATTTCAACTCAAAAGGCTTCGACATCTTGCAATGGTGGCAAGCCCATAAGTTAACATATCCCGTGCTATCCATACTTGCATGTGATGTATTAACTGTTCTTGTCTCTACGGTTTCCTCCGAACCTGCTTCAGTCTTTCTGGAAGAATATTGGAGGAGAGAATAACAAGTCTCACAAGTGAGATGGTGGAGATCATTCTAACTGTGAAGGACTGGTAACAAGCTAATTCACGAACACAACACTCTGTCGAAAATCTAGAGTTATCGGAGGTGTTCAAAAATCTGCACTTAGACAATGACACTGACACATAGAACAAGGATGTATCATATATGTAGAATTGTAGAGTTATAGGGTCTACTCTTTTTCCTTTGCTAAGGTTATCTCATTTTAAGTTTTTACTTGGCGAATGTTTTAACAAGGCCGCTAGTTGGACATTAATAAAGTTTTTTATTACATTTTCAATATGATTATCTTTTTTTAATTTTCATGTCTATTTCTGAATTCTACATATTTTTTTTAATTTTTTTGAATTTATTTTGTTTTTTTCATTGTGATGGGCCAAACGGGCTACACTTGGCCCGACGGGCTAAACGGGCTTGGGCCAACCCGACTCGGCCCAAATACCCGACGGGTCGTGTCTAGGCTACCACCCCGGGCCGTGGACCGGCCCGGCACGACACGAATAGTAGTCAGGTCGGAATGGGTCGTGCCTAAATGGGTTGTGCCTACCTGAGCCCGTGCCGGGCCAGGCCTGGACCGCGGCAACCGGGTAGTGCTGCTTGGCACAAGCATGTGTGCAGTTGGCACGATAGGTAGACAACACTGGCAATCGGGCATGCAGGTAGTGCGTGGTCGAGTAGGCAGGCGGCAGTGTCCTATTTGCATTCCTTAAATTTTAGTCTTGAATTCGCCACCGACGCAATACAAACCCTGACTATTAATCACAGTATAGTGGTACCATCCCAATTGGGCTGGCCACCGATTTGTTGTTCTTCTTGCCTTCAACTCCCTCCGTTCTTGAATGTGCGTCACATGTCATTCTACAATTTCGAGATAAATTTCAATTACCATTTTCTTTGCATACTCTCACCATTCATTATTTCCAAAGTGAGCCGAGGAAGGACTGAAGGAGGACGATTTGGTCGTTTGTTGTGCCGGTTGAAGTGCATAATCCCAAAACGTCATCTATCCATGAACGGAGGGAGTACCTCTTAATTTGCCGAGAGTCAGTGGGTTTGACGTTTGTAAAGTCTCTGCATCTGCGCGGTCCATTGACACAAATATTATGTTCCTAGTCGCGTATGACAAGTATTTAAGCGGTCATACACTCATACAATCGTCCCTAAAAAAAGAAAATAAGAGAAGTTGTGACATACTTTTTTTTTTCTGTTTTTAGTTTTACTACAAATTATGATGGAGACAGATGGAACAATAATCCCTGCGAATTATCTTAAAAAATTTCAGGGATATCGGATGATCCTACCTGCTCTTGCCCATTTAGTAACACAAAGATAGTCAAACAAGAAAGAGAGAAAAATATAGCAACATTCAGTATTCTGAATTGCATCTCATCGTTCATGGTGGTAGCCGGAGACGGAGAGATACCGGAGATTAGTCACCGAAGAATACTAAATTCTGCTCAGAAAAAATAAGCAGAAGGAATAAGAAAGGAACACAACAAATGATGAGAGGGGTCTAAGCCGCCCGTTTTGACCAACAAACCGCACTAGACCAGTGCTGTAATTATCAGGTAAGACTCAGAAAGAGTCCGGTGGTCTCTTGGACGGCTGCGATCGCTTCCTTGGAGAGATACTAGACACCAGTGCAGACACGCCGTTCTCTGCAGTTCCTACCTGTCGACATACCGTGCTGCCACCGTAATGCTGGCCGATGTTTGAAATCTGTCCATGGACTGGGCCTCCCCCTAGCTCACAAGCCATGCAGCTCACTGGTTTTCTTCTTGGTCCAAAGTAACACACCTTGATCAATCTAACTTATGTAAAATATCTATTCAATTTTGCCCAAGGGCGGCAACAGTTGACCAGCATATGCGACACATGCAATTTGGGAGTTGAATTCTAGCCTTTGGTCAGATAAACTAAAAGGCAACCATTTATAACCCTTTTTTTCAAGAACATGTAGGAGCTTTACGCATCATTTCATTAAGAAGAAGAATGAAAGTATACAACTCAACGCAACAGGGTTAAAGACCCAGAAAAACTGAAACAGAAGACAGAAAGAAAGAACCGAAAGCCTAGGAGAAGAGGTAAAAAGGAGAAAGAAAGAAAGTACGACGGGAGGAGAGGAGGCAACCGTCTGTAACGTTGTTTGCGCAGTTTGAACAGTAATGCAGGAGATAGCTGATTAATCACTTGTGGTATCAGGAGGTATGGTCTATCAAGCTGTTATTAATCCACAAACTTACGGGATTTGACCCAACTAGTATAAAGTTCTTCGTTTCTACAGGGAGCAGCCGGTCAGTGTGCGTTTACTGTCTGTCACTCGCGCTCCAAACGCTTAGACATTTCTGATGGGTTCTCTCTCTCCCCTGCTCCTCTTCTCCTCCCTCCTGAAGTCCTCGTGTTCATTCCCTTCCCTGCTTCTCCCCTCATCTACCAGTAGCAGGCTGGTGAGCCTAATTCCTTCCTCGTCTGCTCCCTGATCACCTCTTCTCCCTCTTGCCGAGGCCAAATTCACAGCCTCAATTGCAACATACTCCAAAGAGTTGGAGAAGAGAAGACGTCATGAGAGAGGGAACCGAGTTATATAGCCTCCATTAGCTTCTTCTCTGCCTCTTTCTCTGCAATCACCATCCAAGAAACCAACCGGAATCACAAGGAATTTGCAATCTTTCTTGCTCTGTTGCTCCCATCGAAAAGGATGCGACCTTTACGGCGAAAGCCCGGAGATCTTGGTCTCCTCTGCTGCGTCTTGCTCCTCCCTCTCCTGTCCCATGGCGCGGACATGCCCTTGGGCTCCTCCCTCTCGCCGTCGAACTCGTCCCCGTGGTCGTCTCCCAACTCCACCTTCTCCCTCTCCTTCACGCCGTCCCCCACCTCCCCGTCCCTCTTCGTTGCCGCCATCTCCTACGCCGGCGGCGTCCCCGTCTGGTCCGCCGGCGCCGGCGCGGCCGTTGATTCAGGGGGCTCGCTCCGCCTCTCGTCCACCGGCGACCTCCAGCTCGTCAACGGATCCGGCGCCGTCCTCTGGTCGTCCAACACAGCCGGCCAGGGCGTCACCGCCGCCGCCCTCCAGGAGAGCGGCAACCTCTTGCTCAAGAACTCGACTGCCAACCTGTGGCAGTCCTTCGACCACCCCACGGACACGGTGGTCATGTCGCAGAACTTCACCTCCAACATGAACCTCACCTCCGGCTTCTATGTCTTCTCCCTCGACAAGAACACCGGCAACCTCACCCTCAAGTGGACCGGCGGCACCGCCGTGACCTACTTCAACAAGGGATACAACACCACGTTCACGGCGAACAAGACGCTGAGCTCCCCGACGCTCTCGATGCAGACCAACGGCATCGTTTCGCTCACCGACGGCTCGCTGAGCTCCCCCGTCGTGGTGGCGTACAGCAGCAACTACGGCGAGAGCGGCGACATGATGCGGTTCGTGCGGCTGGACGCGGACGGCAACTTCCGGGCCTACAGCGCGGCGCGCGGCAGCAACTCGACGCCGGAGCAGTGGTCAGCCGTGGCGGACCAGTGCCAGGTGTTCGGCTACTGCGGCAACATGGGCGTATGCAGCTACAAGGGCACGTCGCCGGTGTGCGGGTGCCCGTCGGAGAACTTCCAGCTCAACGACCCCTCCAACCCCCGCAGCGGCTGCAAGCGCAAGATCGAGCTCCAGAGCTGCCCCGGCAACTCCACGATGCTCCCGCTGGACAACACGCAGTTCCTCACCTACCCGCCGGAGATCACCACTGAGCAATTCTTCGTCGGCATCACCGCCTGCCGCCTGAACTGCCTCTCCGGCAGCTCCTGCGTGGCATCCACCGCGCTCTCCGACGGCTCCGGCCTGTGCTTCCTCAAGGTCTCCAACTTCGTCAGCGCCTACCAGTCCGCCGCGCTCCCCAGCACGTCCTTCGTCAAGGTCTGCTTCCCCGGATTGCCCAACCCACCCGTCGGCGCCGCCGGCGCGTCGGATTCCAGGGCCGCCGGCCTCCGCGGATGGGTCGTCGCGGTGGTCGTCCTGAGCACGGTGTCGGGGCTGATCCTGTGCGAGTGGGCGCTGTGGTGGCTATTCTGCCGGTACAACCCCAAGTACGGGCCGGCGTCGGCGCAGTACGCGTTGCTGGAGTACGCGTCGGGCGCGCCGGTGCAGTTCTCGTACCGTGAGTTGCAGCGGTCGACCAAGGGGTTCAAGGAAAAGCTGGGCGCCGGTGGGTTTGGCGCCGTGTACCGCGGCGTGCTGGCGAACCGGACGGTGGTGGCAGTGAAGCGGCTGGAGGGGATCGAGCAGGGGGAGAAGCAGTTCCGGATGGAGGTGGCCACCATCAGCAGCACGCACCACCTCAACCTCGTCCGTCTCATCGGCTTCTGCTCTGAGGGCCGCCACCGCTTGCTCGTCTACGAGTTCATGAAGAACGGCTCGCTCGACGCCTTCCTCTTCGGCGACGCGCCCGGCGGCAAGATGCCCTGGCCCACGCGGTTCGCCATCGCCGTCGGCACGGCGCGCGGCATCACCTACCTGCACGAGGAGTGCCGCGACTGCATCGTGCACTGCGACATCAAGCCGGAGAACATCGTCCTCAATGAGCAGTACAACGCCAAGGTGTCCGACTTTGGGCTCGCCAAGCTCATCAACCCCAAGGATCACCGCCACCGCACGCTCACCAGCTTGCGCGGCACAAGGGGCTACCTGGCGCCGGAATGGCTCGCCAACCTCCCCATCACGGCCAAGTCCGATGTCTACAGCTACGGAATGGTCTTGCTGGAGATTGTCAGTGGCCACCGGAACTTTGACATCTCGGAGGAGACAGGCCAGAAGAAGTTCTCAGTCTGGGCATACGAGGAGTATGGGAAGGGAACATTGGCGGCATCGTTGACAAGAAGCTCCCCAGGAAGACATTGACATGGCTCAGGTAGAGCGCGTGCTCCAGGTGAGCTTCTGGTGCATCCAGGAGCAGCCGGTACAGCGCCCGTCCATGGGGAAGGTTGTGCAGATGCTGGAAGGGATCATGGACCTCGAGAGGCCGCCGCCCCCAAAATCTTCCGACAGTTTCTTGAGCGTGACCACGGCTAGTGGCAGCGGCAGCGGTGTCAGCACGAGCATGGTCTCGACATTTGCTTCGTCGGCACCAGTGGCGCCCACGCCATTGCCAAATTTGGAGCAGGAGATGACCGTGGGGCGCTCGGCGTCGGCCAGGAACCGCGAAAGAGCGTCTCATTCACTGCTGTCATCGGAGCCATACCTGACAATGTAAGGCCTATGCTGATCTTCTCCTTGGCTGAACAGCAAAGTGAGGTGGTGAAACATGGGAAATGCCTGCTTCTGTGCTCCACTTAAGGGGAAATCACACATATTATTGAGCAGCTAGGGAATTGATAGGCTGTTCCACGATCTGGTTGATTTTGTTTAGGTGGAGCATGGAAGCAGCCCCCAGCGAAACGAAGCGTTTTTCACTGCTTGTCAGATTTTCCATCCTTCAGAAGTATATATATACTCCTGATGAGCTAGATACTGCAATTTGAAAGTAGCAGAACTAGATCGAACTCGGTATTATATTATGCGTTGTAATTTGTACAAAATAATCAAAATGAAGCAATGTGTTGTAGCATGGAGGGCAGATTTGTTTCAGAATTCAGATGCAGAATTGAGTATGCCGGAGGTTGACTGAATGACTGGACTCTGGATTGGTACTCATAGGACTACAGTGTTTCTGAATTCTGATTCAGCTGGCTATGTTTGTTCAGGGGAAAGTTCGAAGCGGCTCATGTGGACATGATAGATTGCTCCATATTGCTAATCTGTTGCAATTCTTCTGCTTGTCATGTGGGGCATGGGCATGGCATTGGCAAGTGGAAATTTGGCACACTGGATGCATAAAACACGTGCAGGAAGTTTCAACAAAACTAGTTCGTCAGCGGTTAAATGCTTGGGACCCATGGCCCCCATCAACAGATCAGGTGGCATTAAATCCTGCAAGGGAGAGGTCTGCATCATGTATCATCATCCTTGTAATCACTGGCAGTTGCCCCCTCCATCCTGCATTTGCATGAACTTATACCCGTAGTAAAACATGTGATTAGGGCTTGTGTCGGGTCTTCTTTAATGCTAGATTTATGAGGGCACAGCTGTTCTTGTACTGCTTGTGTGCTCTCAGAAGCAGCCGCTGAAGAAACTTGTTGAGCTTAGATCCACGGAACCTACTTCATGGCTTCCTGTTTGGAAAGTAGAAATGGTAAAGCCAGCGCCCATCAGTATGTGTTCAATTCATAAAAGGAAATATTAGGTTCAGTATCCTAACATCCAATACAACTTTATAATATTGGGAGAGGGATCCCCTGTGTTAGTGCTCTAAATGCAAATGCTACGGTACACCCGAATTAAGAATGATCTCCACCGTCCAATCGAAAAGCGAAGGACAAGATCGATCACTACCGTGTTCCTGTTACAGTATGGTGATGGAGCCCTATATCCAAAAGACAGAAGAGGGAGGACCTACAGTACCACAGTGGAGCCCTATATCCATAATACCTTAGTCTCGTACAGTTACACCCGCACCAACACCAGAACTTTGGGCACTATTGGCTCTCCGTTCATCTGAAATTCCAAATCTAACCCTCCTATCAGTACCATAGTGGAGCCCTATATCCATAATATCTTAGTCTCTATGGTTACACCCGCGCTGACATCAGAACTTTGAGCACTATTGGCTCTCTTTTCATCCCAAATTCCAAATCTAGCCCTCCTATCCCCAAAATTCCATTTGTTGTTGCCTTCTCCCGCTTGTTGTGCCCAGGGGCCGCAGCAGCTCCGAGTTGCGCCCGGTGCCCACCTGCTGCACTGCGCTGCTTGGTCTGGTCCAGAAGGCAGTGTGGCTTTTCACAAATGGTAAAAAAAAATGCATGGCCGTTCGGCAAGCGAGCGCTGCCCTGGAAGCTGGGTCCCATCACCACGGAGTGAAGTGTGAGTGTGTACTATATACGCTATGTAGCGTAGGGGGTCCATATTTGTAGTATTGACTACCCGCGAGTCATATTTGCAGTATTGACACCGATGCCACACAGCCATCATGCAGCAACACCTCCCCGTGCGCCACATCAGCCGTTGTCGCATGACCGTCGTGCAGCAATGCCTCTGCCGCCACCACGTGGCCTCCCCAGCCAGCCCCGCCGCCATGTCACCCGTTTCCACACGATGGTCGTGCGGTTGTCGCATGACCGTCGTGCAGCAATGCCTCTGCCGCCACCACGTGGCCTCCCCAGTCAGCCCCGCCGCCATGTCACCCGTTTCCACACGATGGTCGTGCGGCAACGCGCAATACTATAGCAGTTTCTGCGACCATGATATAGTTGTAAGTTATTCTACGACCATGGCCATGGGCGATGGGTTCCGGGCCCCTGGGGCATAGACTAGGACACATGGTGCGTCCGTGCGGCTCCGCATTGCTATTTTCGGCTTTGATTGGGACGAGAGAGCTAGAATTGCTATTGAGTACTACAACAGTGCTATATTAGCCAAAAACTTTATAAGTCATGACTTAGTTCAATTCTGCCACTTGTGCTCTACCCTAGGCGCAGGCGCGTGCCACGAGCCACCATCATCGAGCTCCCAGGCGCGTGCTTCTTTCTCCACTATCCCACATGCCAACACCAGAGTTGCTTCCTTCCTCTCTCCACACACAGCCGGGCTCCATTACCGTTGGGGAGCGGGCGCCGCCAACGCGACCTCCACGAGCGCCCTGGAGATCTAATAGAGTGTGAGAGCGGTAGTCGGTGGTGGCAGGCAAAGGAGGAGGAAGAGAAATGGAGTTGAGCGTCAAGGCTGGTTGCTGGCTCCCACAACCGCAATGAGCTCGTCATCACCCGTCGCGATGGTGATCCCGAGGTACGTGCTGCGCCAGCCGACGAGCGTTACATCGCCGCGGCGTGTGTGGGTTTCGGGTAGTGTGCGGTGCTGATTTTGGTTGGTTTTTTAGCGATGCCCAATCTCCACCTCCTCGTTTGGTATGTTTGTTGCAAGTCGATTTGTTGCAGTAGATTTTCTCAAATGTTGCACAGAGTGTTTATTTTGTTGCAATGTGTCTTCTTAAAATGTTGCATCAACCTTTTCAAATTGTGTTGCGTATGGTCATCTTTTTTGTTGCTGTAGAGTCTGCGATTCTCTTTTTTGTTGTGAATATTTAATTCTATTGTTGCACGAGCAATTTTACAATGTTGTCACTATTGTTTTCAAATGTTACAGTGTCGTATGGTCGTAAACTTTTTGTTTGGTATTTTTTTATCTTGTTTTAGCACTTAGATAAGTCATATACTCATGGTTTTTATTTTTCTTTTGGTGAGAAGATGCTATCTTTTTTCCCCCAATTTTTATCTGCACTTTGTTGAATGCGTTGATTACAATTATTGTACAAATTATTCACTGATATTGCATCGAAGCGTACGATTGGAAGTCAGCTAGTTTTACCCAAGTTAAAATTCATCCTGCTGCCTTGCAAGTCAAAAGTTAAACCGTCTGGCCTCGTTTGGCGCCAAAAGGATAGCCAAACCAAGATTTGTTACGCGGATGGACACAGCTATCCCCATTATGTTCCCTTACATATATAGAACAATATGTTTTGAGAAATCAAAACGGTTCCATAGTGTAGTGGTTAGCACTCCAGACTTTGAATCTGGCGACCTGGGTTCGAATCCCGGTGGAACCTGTAAATTGTTTTTCGTTCCTTTTTACCTTTTTTTGCTTTCGTTTCTTTAGAGGAACCCTTTTTCAACGCAGTTGCTTAAGAAAACTGGACCTTTTGGCGTTTTCAGGTGAAGTTATTAATGTTGAGGATTATGATTTAGGAGCCGTAAGTTTCGAATGCAATACGCTTATGCGAAACGTTTCTCGGCCCCCAAATGATTCACATCATGTCCTTTTTACACCAACTTTCAGTTCACTTTGTGGCGATAGAGAGAACGACCCCTAAAATCATGTACATTGTATACCAACAGCTCCTCGGCACACGATCAGAGATCACCAATCATTTGGACTCAGTCACAGGGAGGCGACCCCTAAAATCATCACCAGCTTTAATTTTTTCCAACGCTCGTGAGCTCGGAACGAACGGCGAAGGGCGGAGTTGGAAGGTCAATCGAATAGCCTTTGAACCGGCGAGGGAACTCCCTCAAAGAATGTCCCTGCCAACTGCCATGCCCATGCGCGCGTTTAATGGCTCGTTTTACCAATTCTACACATGGATTTGACTGCAGCAGCAAAGTCGACACTTCTAGAGAGATCTCAAGCCATACAAAAACCTGTGGAAAGCTTTACAGGAAGGGTCAATATAGTTGATTCGTTTTGGCGTGCAAAACTTACCTTTTCTGTACACAATTTACGGCGTTTTGTTTTGTGTATGGCTTATATATTGTTGTATTTCAGAAGGTCCTTTTTTTTGGGTAACCTATCTATTATATTATTAAAGTGATAAAAAAACAAGCCACCACATTCGCTCTCAGGGGCTAGAAATTCCCACGTTAATCGATGAAAAAAGAAAAACATCTACACCGTTGATCGTGGTGGGTCCAGATTATAACGATCTAGATTAAACAAAAGAGTTCATGTCAAGTACAATGTAGAAATAAGAGTCCATCTCAAGTACAATGCAAAAATATATGAAATTTAGAATAAAAATAAAATAAAATAAAATTAGTAATTTAATTTTGATACGAATTCCTAAGTAAAATCACTAGACAAACATAATTTGGAATATTTTTTTATAAAAAAGTAATTGGATTAGTATACTAATTCCAACAAAAATAACTAGAATTCGAAATAAAATTAGCAAATTGATTTCAATACAAATTACAAAGTAAAATCACCAATAAATGTAATTCTTTATATATATATATATATATATATATATAATAGTAATAATAATAATAAAAACTAGAAAATAGCAACTGGATTAATTTCCATATGAATTCCAAAGTAAAATACTTAAATAAATAAATTTGGAACAAAAAACATCATCAATTTGAATTCCACGCGAATTCCTAAATAAATATAACTCGAGAAAAAATTTAAACCAAAAATAGAAATTGTATTAGTATACAAATTTCACCAAAAAATAAATTGATTTTGGAATAAAAATAAAATAAAATTAGAATTTCGATTTCGATACAAATTCTAAAGTAAAATATATAAATAACTGTAATTGGGCATAAAAATTAAATAAAAATTAACAATTGGATTAGTTTACGAATTCCAACAAAAATAATTGAAATTAGGTACAACAAATAAAAGAAAATTTGTAATTTGGTTTTTATACGAATTCCAAAGTAAAATATCTTAATAACTAAAATTTTGAAGATGGGAGGTCATCGCAGTTAGTGAGAAAGTCACATCGTTGAGTTGGACAACGTAGATGAAGAGAAGCGACCGATATAGGAGAAGAAGACATCGTGTATGTGTATATACATGCATGCATCCTACGAATAGGAGCATGGGCGTACAGAAACAAAGGAGCAAAGAGCTCGGAGTAGAGATAGCGCAACGGTAAGGAAAAGGCTTGGGGCCACTAGAGAGAGTGCGACGGGTGTCTCGGCAGGGATTGACGATATTTGCACGTATACACGTGTAGATGTCACAACAGTCATCATTAAGCGATAATTTGAGAGAAGTAAAAGATAAATATGTGGTAGACTATTGCATTGGAAATGGTAGCAGTTGAGAAATATCAATTAAGAGTTGGGTTTGCTCTTGGAGGTTGAAGCAGAAAAATTATGGCAGGAAGAGATGGAAGACACACGGTTTGGTAGGGCAACCGACGCAAGGGAAGATAATTTCAAGGTAGGTTGCCTATGGTGCATCGGTGTATACATGAGCAAGGTGCTATTGGGATTAAAAATGCTTGAGTTACTTGCCAAATGTCCATTGCTGTTTTTAGTGTTCTATTAAACCTTTCTTGATGGGATTGTACGTATTGAGGTATTTAGAGACTTTATGCTCTCTTTTGCAGAGAGAAGGTTAATGATAGATTTTTATTTCTTCACATATATTTCATTGTGATTTCAAATAGTGAGTCAGAAATTTACAAGGTAACAAGTTAAATTCCATAGAAGAAATGTCTTTTGAAAACGGCTGGTTGGTTCCAATCAGGGATCGAAAACCCGGTCCCAGTGCAATTCTGGCGCCAAGCAGCATTTCTGAATCCATTCCATTACTGGAAATCCTGGAAAAAAAATCAGACAAAGTTCAAAATTTGAAATTTGAATTGCGGAGTTTGAAAACCGGTTACCGGACCGGTTGCCAGAAAAAATCAGAAAAACCGGCCATAATTTTGAATTGACAAATTTTGAATTAGAAAGTGTTTAATGAAGTGTATATTTAGCTCGTACAATACGTAATCTAGCATATTTAGCTCATACAATACGTAATCTAGCATATTTAGCTCATATGAAGTGCAAACCGGCCATAAACAATAATTCAAGCATACTTAGCTCATACAATACTTGGTTGGTGCTGGAGATGATACATGTTCTCTTTACAACCACCCTTTTGCTTCTCTAAAAAACTTATCTTATCTTTAACTAGTATAATTCGGAGTTTACTCTGCCCACCAATGATCGTCCCACCTCAATCCACCTCGCCACCCTTTCTGCTTCTCCCCAACCCTCCATGTACGACTGAAAAAAAAACAAACCACCGCCTGAGCTTCCCCCATCTGCCCTGCGCCTCCCTCGCCCGCCTCCACGTCCGCGCCCACCCCTCGCCCGCAGTCGCAACCCACTCGCCCATCGCCCGCCTCCCTCATCCCTCTCCTCTGCGCTCACCCCTCGCCTTTGCACCCGTCCCGCCTCTTAACAGAGATTAAAAAAACAATCGGTGCGTGCAAAGAAAAGATTGAGCAGTAAAAGTGGAAAATTTTCTCTCCTTTTGATAGGGCTAGAGTGTGGAGCGGTAAAGGTAGTTTGGGATACAAATTATGGTTGGGAGCGACCATTCATGTTTTCAAATTACAATGGTATACCAATCGGTGTTAATATAACTGGCCTCAATATGTACATAAATTAGCACTTATGGTATTGTATATTTAAGATCTGTTGCAACGCACGGGCACCCTACTACTCACATGGAATGTAGAAAAACACCAAGTAATTTTCTTCACTAGTTCAATTTGGTTTTCCTTATTGGATTTAATCTTGAGTCAAGGTGTGGCAGTGAGGCTTGGTTCGTCTACAACCTAGCACATCCTGATTTTCCTTTTGCGCTATCTCTTCTGGAGATTGTGCTGTGAGGGAGAGAGCATGTTGACAAGAGATTACCGGAACATCCCCACGGTCGGCGCCAACTGTCGGTGTATTAGAACCGATCTTACGTAAAGATTATTTGATTCGGGGGGTCTCCTAGAGATGAAATCACGCAGAGTGGTTAACACGGGATGTTTAGACAGGTTCAGGCCTTCTCCGGGGAGAATAACAACCCTACTCCTGTATGTGTATGGTATTGACTGTATTCTCGATGATCAAGCAAGAAACTAGGGCTATTACAGAGAACAGTACTTGTGTTTCTCCTTGACTTCCTCTCTTTTCGCCTCCCTTTCACCCTCTGATTGATGTCTTTATATAGTCGTGAAGGAATAGCCATTTTGTCCTGCGGAAGAGGCGCTTATTTAAGCCAGTAATGGGCGCATGATGGCAGTAATTACCGGCGCATTGGCTTCTTCACGCCGTCTGGCAGTTATCTCTCAAAAGTAATGGGGTATTTAAGCACTATTACTACGCAGAATAATAGTGCGTGTGGACCGTTCGGATTCCTTAATCAATTGGACCCACTCGCTTGTAGGTTTGATTATAAGGTGGTCGTGGCTTACTTGGTCGTAGAAGGACTTACGACTGGTAATGGTCGTAGAAGGACTTACGACCAGGTAGTGGTCGTAGAAGGACTTACGACCATGACATAGTCGTAGTAAGACTTACGACCATGGGGTGATTGAAGAAGATCTTACAATCACTTAATAGGCCTCCCCCTTATAAGTATAAGGGGTACTTCTGGGGACTATGTGATATCATATTTACCCATAATAAGAATTATAGATAAAAGATAAAATGAGGATCATTAGATCCTCGTCATCTAGCCCCCCAGCTTCAAGTGAAAGTAACTTACTTGGTGAAGGATTTGCAAATGGACTTACGACTATGAAAATGTCGTAGAATAATGGTCGAAGGAAAAACTCTTCGACATTTGAATGCTACTTTGACCAGGAATATGCTTGATCAGGAAGGTTGCTTATGACTATCAAAAAGTCATAAAAACCCCTACGACTGTGAAGTTATCGTAGTGGGGTGATCGGAGAAAAAACACTTCCGATTGATACTTCCTTCGACCAGAAAGACTTGGTCAAGAAAGTAATTTCATTTGGAGGTGACAAAACGAACCTAATTTTCCCGAACAGACCGTCTGGGGAATTGCAAATGACTCCCACAGATCTGTTGATGAGACGGTTCCCGAAGCGGTTGCAATCGTGAAGATTGCTTACGACTATCAAAAAGTCGAAAAAACCCCTACGACTGTGAAGTGGTCGCAGTAGGGGGATCGGAGAAAAAACCCTTCCGATTGATATTTCCTTCGACCAGAAAGACTTGGTCAAGAAAGTAATTTTGCTTGGGGGTGACAATACGCACCTAATTTTCTCGAACGGACCATCTGGGGAATTGCAACCGACTCTCACAGACCTGTCCGATGAGGCGGTTCCCGAAGCGGTGCAACCAACTCCCATAGACCTATAGACAAGACGGTTTCCGAAGCGGTGGCAATCGTGCGGTTATAAAAACTCACCAGGAGTTAGACTTGGATTTTTACCTTTTCCTCAAATCGCTCCGCTGTTCTTCGAGCTCTTGCTTTCTCCGTCTTCGACTAGGTTTCACCTTTTCTGCCGCCAACCCAATCAAAAAACTTCTTGTTTCTGAGCGAAATGGCCAAGAGAGTTTCCGAATGGGAAGAATCGGAGATGGATGCGGCTAAGATCAAAATCTTGGTCGACACCGGGAAGATTCCAGAGAAGGCTCTGGTGAAGTGGATTCCGGCTATTGGGAAGCACTGGCCGTCGGGGGAAAATGGGCAAATCCCCGTCTTCCAAGCGTATTGTGAGTGCGGTCTCCGATCGCCGCCACCCTTTCTTACAATGGTACTCGAGCACTTTGGGGTGGAATTTGTGAACTTAGGTCCTAATTCCATTACCATGTTGAGTGTCTTCGTGTACCTGTGCATGAGGCGCACTGGGATTCCAATGACCTCGAGCTATTCCAATATTATTATGGGATGGCTCGACAAATCGGAATCGCCGGAAGCTGCGGTCTGAAGCTCCACGACTCGAAGTCGAAGGAGTATATTCAGAGTTTTACCCGGTCTTCATGGCCGGGGTGGAGGAAGAGGTGGTTTTACTGGAAAGTCACCTCTGAAGACAGCCTCTCTTTCGCAGGGAAGGCTGCCGAGAAGAAATCTTCATGGGATTCGACTCCTGAAGATATCAGCCGGATTGCCCCCTATATTCAAGCCATCAAAGACTTGAAAGAAGAAGGGCTAACCGGATAGCATGTGGTGAAAGATTTCATCACACGCCAATTAGTCCTCTGAAGAAACGAGCATCTCCTATGTGGAGATACTCGGGGAGAGGAGACCCAACCAGGGACTACGACGAGGGTAAGTGAACCTCCGACTTAGCCTTCGGTTTAGTCTTTCTTAACATTGTCTAAAATTCTTATCTGCTTATTACGCATCTTTCACAGGCCGAGGTTGACTCTAGAGTCAGACTCATCTGTGAGAAATCTCCGCCACTTAGAGTGGCGGTTCCTCAAATCATTGCGGCTTTGTCCGCAGATGAAAAGATAGAGCGCCTAAAGGTAATCAAAAAGTTGATTCTTTCTTTAGGACTTTATAGTTGTAGAAGATACTTACGACTAATGGTGATCGTAGAAAGTCTTGTGATCAAGAAAGTGTCGTAGAAAAACTTACGACTTGGCACCGGTCGTAGAAAAATTTACGACTGGTTAGTGACTCTTCTTTTTCTCGCTTTATGCTACGTAAAGTAGGTATGGAAAATCGTCGGACGACGAGGAAGTCGTCTCGATGACTATTGGCCTGAGGTTGTCGAAAGACAGAGGCTCGGCTCCTCCATCTAAGAGACGTCGACTTGCAAGATCTGCCGATAAGGGAGGAGCAAGCTCGAGCTCTGGTCTTTCGACCAGTCCCTCTACAAAGCCTGCGGCAGCCGTAGCCATATCTGAAGCCGAGGCTGCAGCTATCGAAGACGAGGAGGTTGAAGCAGCTGAATCTCTTAAGCGCAAACCTCGCAAGGCTAAGTTACCCTTCTATTATGACAAGGAATCTTTCGCAGTTGCTGCCACTCCTAGTTTTGTTAAGCAACTGGAAAAGGAGATCTGGAAAGATTTTATGTCTTTTATGAAGGACGATGCTGCTCCAGCACCACCTGTAGTTGAGGGTAGTGCTGCTCTTAGAATGGTCGAGACTGATCTCGGCCATCCAGAGAACCAGGAGACCAGAGCCCTGGTTCCTGTTCAAACTCTACGACCAGACGTGGTCGTAGCTGGGCCAATTATTGAACTTCGACCAGACGTGGTCGTGGAGAAGAAGAGGTCCTCCGTTGGGAGGATTGCTCCTAAATTCCTGGTTAAGACCAGGGTGCAGAGGTATGTGAAATGTACTAAAGTGTAAGAACAACATTTACCTTTTTCCTTTTCACAACCTGATTTGCTTCTATTTATTTTAGTCCGACTCCTTCAGCCCCCGGGGATGCTTCCGCTGAGAAGTCCATTATTACTTCTTCAGTTGCTGAAGAGGTAACAATGGAAGTGGTTGAAGGAGCTTCCTTGACCTGTGGCTCCAAGTGGTTTCTCCAATCTGCGTGGTCGTAGCTACAACTACTGAAGTCATAGTTACGACTACTGAGAGGGCAGCTGCGACTACTGAAGTCGTAGAGACCACAGAGGCAGCTGCAAGAGCCCCCGGTCAAGGTGATGATGACTCTGCACACCGTACCGGAAAGGAAATCATGGCAGACATTCCTTCCGGTGTCCAAAGAGAAAACGCAGCCACAGAATCAGAGGATGAAGAACCTTTCAACTTCTGTGCTGATTTCTTTGGACACCTCGCATCATATAGGGTCTCTGCTTCATGATCTCGCGACCGAGTCCCCCATCCCAAGGATATTCCAAATAGAGGAAATACCTTCGACAATGAGCGCCTTGAGGAGGTGTGGTGGGATAAAGTCGCGAGGATAGACAAGCTGCAGAACCCGGATTTTGTGTATTCGACCTTTGCTAGGTCGACTATGAATGTAATTATTTTTAGAATACTTATATATGTGGCTTTCCTTTTCTTCTCACTGTCTTCTTTTTGCAGAAAGCTCTGGAGCAAATTGCCGTTGTCGGTGAGTATCATCGATAACTTTTAGAGCTGCGATAAGAGAAAGAAAAACTCTGCATACAGGCAGAGAGATGGTAAGTTACTGTTATTCATAGTCGTTTTCGACTTGACTATTCGTATAGTGTTTTACGAGAATAGTCATGGAAAAAACTCATGACAAAGTACTGGTCGTAAAGAGCTTATGACTACTTTTACCGGTGGTGGTCGAGAAAGACTTACGACGTGACATAGTCGTAGAAAAACTTACGACTAGGTCGGTGGTTGTAGAAGGACTTGCAACCAATCGGTGATGTTTATCTCCATTTTTGTCCTCTGTAGGCTAAAAGCGACACGAAGACCTTAGCCGACTCACTCGACACGAAAAAGAGGAGTCGAGAAAGCTAAGGGAGGAAGTAATAGTCCTCTCGGATAGACTTCGAGAAGCCATCTCTGCATCTAGAAGATTGCAGGAAAAAATAAACAGTAAGTGCTGAACTTAAGACTGCTTTTATCTTTAACCTTTACCCAACTCTCATTTCTTTTCTAGAAAAAGAAGATGAGATGCGGAAGCTCCGGACCGAAGTTGAAGAAAAGGCTTTGGTCATTCAGGAGTTTTCTCGCATTACCAAGAACAAGGATCAGGAACTCGAGGGTCTGAGAACTCGAGTAACAGGTAAGCAATTCTTTACCGTTGTCCTTTTGAGTATTTTCCTTTTCTAATGCTAATTTCTTGTTCGTAAATTGTCAGAATTGAGAAGCCTCGAGGCTGAAATCCAAGAGAAGACTCGGATCTACAATGAGTCCGTCCGCATTGCTAAGATGAATGCAGAGGACATCAGATCATGGGAGAAAAAGCACGCTGAAACCATTGCTTCCCATGAAGAAGAGGTCAAGAAATTGGATTCTCAACTAGTAGGTAAGAAATACTTTTACCTACAATTATCTTTGTGTTATCTTCCTCTAGAAGTTTATTTTTGTTTGACCGATTACATTCTTTTCAGAACAAGTGGTCGAAAACAAGAAACTTCGCGAGGCTTTGACTCGTACCCAACAGGAGATGGAGTCGATGAAGACTAGTCTTCAAGGCAACATCACACTCTGAACAATGTACTTGGTGAGCTACATTACGAGGGAAAACTCCTCGAGAAGATATCAGAGTCGCTCACATAAGTACCATTGGGGAACAAGTCGGGAACTTGCAAGAAATGGTGACCACTCAAGGCTAATCAAGCGAATCAATAAGGGAGGCGATCGAAGTGCGAGAAGTTACGCTTTGGCGAAACTTAAAGCTCAAGACCCCCGCCTTAATGTGCAACCAATCGAAGCCGACTTCGATTGTCCTGAATCAGAGGCAAGTCGTCTGATTGAGGAAATGCAGTCAGTTGGCAAAAAGGTGGCGAGGAAATGCGCTAGGCACTCCCTTCGAGTAATCTTGTAACTACTTTGTAAGGCAGATGGTTTACATTGACGAAATATATGATCCAACTTGTTTCCTGAAAATCATCTTGTCGAGTAGTTAGTAACTCAAAAGATAATAGACGAATGAAAAACTAAGGACTGAAGTTAAATTAATAACTTTATCCTAGGCCATCTTGTTTCCTGAAAATCATCTTGTCGAGTAGTTAGTAACTCAAAAGATAATAAACGAATGAAAAACCCAGGACTGAAGTTAAATTAATAACTTTATCCTAGGCCATCTTATTTCCTGAAAATCATCTTGTCGAGTAGTTAGTAACTCAAAAGATAATAGACGAATGAAAAACCAAGGACTGAAGTTAAATTAATAACTTTATCTTAGGCCATCTTGTTTCCTGAAAATCATCTTGTCGAGTAGTTAGTAACTCAAAAGATAATAAACGAATGAAAGACTAAGAATTGAAGTCAAATTAATAACTTTATCCTAGCCCCCGACTATTTGCTTAGTTTGTTTAGACAATCTAAGTAAATAGTGTGTGAAATGGGGTTTCTGAAAACAAAGAGAGGTTTGTTTAACTTATAGTTTTTGTTATGGTTGTTAAGCACTGGTCGAAAGAGTAGAAACGGCTCGACACTAGGAAGTTCCTTCTAGTGGGCAGGACCACGTGCACAGAGGAAATGCTTCGACTAGGTGATGTTACCACCTCCGACTAGTTTAATCGAACCAGGAACAGCAACTTGAGTTAAGCAAACGTCTTAGAGGACTTTAATAATTCGTTCGCCCTTATTTAGTGGACTTGATAAGTTTTTTCCAGTAGCAAAAGTAGGAGACTGAGCAACGCTAGGAAGTTCCTTCTAGTGGGCAGGACCACGTGCAGAGAGGAAAGGCTTCGACTAGGTGTATCTCTTCCTTCGACCAGTTAAAACGAAACGAGTACACCAAAGATGGTCGAATAAATATAAGAAAGTGCACTCTACTTAGAATATTTTTTGAAATTACTGAAAAAATAAACTAAGATGGGAAGAGTTGGCTTTGAGAACATTTCGACTAGATAGAACCTGAGCTCTCTGTATTGGCAACAAAAGTGAGTAACGAGTCGATGCTAGGAAGTTCCTTCTAGTGGGCGGGACCACATGCAGAGAGGAGAGACTTCGACTAGATGATGTTACTTGCCTTTCGACCAGTGTAAAGAAAACTGGGCATTTTTGATCATAGTCGAAAAATTATAAAAGCATTACTCAAAAAAGTAAGACAAAAAGAGGTAGAAGGAACCTGGACACTTATTGCCTAAGAGGTTGGTTACACATAGAACTTGCGTAACTGGTCGATGTTCCAAGAATTTGAGAGAACCTGCCCATCTTCCATTGCTAGTCGTACCGACCCTGGCCGAGTGACTTCGACTACTGTGTAAGGACCTTCCCACTTGGAAGAAAGTTTATTCCGATTAGACTTGGATTGGCAGAGCCTCAATACCAAGTCACCTACAGCAAGGCTGCGAGGCTGGACCTTACGATCGTAGTATCTGCGTAGGGCTTGTTGGTAGACTGCAGAACGGATTAGGGCCATGTTTCTCCTTTCTTCGAGTAGGTTAATATCATCTGCTCGAAGTTGTTCCTGGTCGGAGTTGTTGAAGGTTTCAACTCGTGTCGACCGTAATTTTAGCTCCGGAGGGAGCATGGCTTCGGCTACGAACACTAGAAAGAATGGTGTTTCTCCTGTCGCTCGACTAGTAGTCGCATTTAACCGCCCATAATACTAAGGTAACTCTTGTACCCAAGCCCCCGAGCGCTTAACAAGCTGGTCGAAGATTCGGGTTTTAATTCCTCGTATTATTTGGCCGTTTACACGTTCGACCGTCCCGTTGCTTTGGGGATGTGCAACAGAAGCATAGCATAACTTGGTACCCAACACGTCGTAAAATTCCTGAAATTTTGCACTTGCGAATTGTTTACCATTGTCTGTAATTATCCGACTTAACTCCAAATCGGCTAATTACGCATCTCATCATGAACCTTTTGTCGCTTGTTGTTATCCCGATTCTGTGTTCGCTTCGATCCACTTTGTGAACGTGTCAATGGCCACAAAAAGGAATTCAAAACCTCCTGGAGCTTTGGGAAACGGTCCTAGGATATCGAGACCCCAGGTCGCAAAAGGCCAAGAAAGAGGTATTGTCTGTAATGCTTGAGCTGGTTGGTGTATTTGTCTACCATGAAACTGGCATTAGACACACTTTTTAACCACCTCTTTGGCATCGTACAGAGCTGTAGGCCAGTAGAAACCTTGTCGAAAGGCTTTACCGACCAATGTTCTGTAGGAAGCATGTGTCCCACAGATACCACTCGTATATCATGAAGGAGTGTTATTCCTTCGCTTTTGCGAATGCATCGCATGAGTATCCCTTGGGTTCCTCGCTTGTAGAGGACTCCTTCGACCAAAGTATACATTTTGGCTTTTCGGATAAACGATCTACCTCAAGATCATCTTCGGCTACGGAACCCTTGTGAAGATACTCGTAGATGGGAGTCATCCGTATCCTCGTAGTCTAGTGAGGCCATCTCAATAGGAGGTGTCTCGGTTCTTCGACTGAGACGGCTTTTGGAGTTGCTCCAAGAAAACTCCTTTTATCTGAGATCGGGAAGAAGCCATCCGAGCAAGTTGGTCTCATGAGGAAATTATCCTTCGAGGGATGAATTGTACCTCAAAACCTAAAAATGCTTTTCTAGCTTACGTACCTCCGATAAGTACCGAGACATTGTCGAGCTAGAGCACCCGACTTGATTCACGACTAGTTGAGAGTCTCCTCTCACGAGTAGTCGATTTAATTGAGAGTGCTTTCGCAGCTCGTATGCCGCCTAGCAAACCTTCGCATCGCCACATTGTTAGTGGCCCGAAAGTTTAATTGTATGGCATACTTTAAGGTTTCTCCAGAGGAGATACCAGACCACCCGACCCTCGAGCCACTTAAAGTAAGTGACCCGTCAAAGTACATCATCCATCGTCGTGGGAATCATCTGGGGATCCTAAACAGTTCAGATTTGTCCATTCGGCGACAAAGTCCGCCAAGATCTGGATTTTATGGCCGTCGACACGAATGGAGGTCGAACTCCCTAAGTTCGATGACCATTTTGCCATGCGTCCCATTGCTTCCTTATTATGGAGGATTGCTCCCAAAGGAAACTCGGGCGCAAGACGACTATTTTGTGCGCTGAAAATAATGCCGCAGCTTCTCAAGACATGAGGAGGGCATATAGAAGTTTTGGACTGAGGGTAACGCTCCTTAGGCCCGTAAAACTTCATCGACGTAGTAAACCGGTCGTTGTACGCCACGTTCTACGACCAAGATCGCGCTTCTTTGCCTGTGGCGTTGCGGCTAGGTAAATTAAGAGCGTCTCTTCCGCTTTGGAGAAACCGAGCAGAGCACTCGAAGGTACCTCTTAACATCCTCGAAGCGCTGCTTGCCTCGCTCGACCACTCAAAACCTTCATGTCTTACGAGAAGTTTAAAGAAAGGTAGTCATTTTTCTCCTAGTCGTGCGATGAAACGACTTAAAGCCGCAATGCACCCAGTGAGTTTCGGACTTCCTTTTTGTGGTCGGAGGACGATCCGAGGATGGCCTTTATTTTTCGTGATTTGCTTCATTCCTCGCTCGGATACTAGGAATCCAAGCAATTTTCCCAAGAAATTCGAACACACACTTCTGGATTAAGTTTTAAGCGGTGCTTTCGAGGTTGTCGAATGTTTCTTGCGGTCGCTGATATGATTAAATTTCTTAATGCTTTTACGACTAGATCATCAACATAGGCTTCCAGATTTCTACCTAATTGAGATGAAAAAGTTGATTGCATCAAGCGTTGAAAAGAAGCACCGCATTCTTTAGACCAAATGGCATTTTGACATAGCAAAAGGTACCAAATGGTGTAATGAATGCGGTCTTTTCTTCATCGCTCGGACACATATTGATCCGTGATATTCGAATATGCATCTAAAAACTTAATATTTCACAACTGCGCAGAGAATCAACCAACCGATCGATCTGGTAAAGGAAAATCATCTTTTGGACAAGCTTTATCAAGATCGAAAGTCTCGCACATACGCCATTTGCCATTTGACTTTTGACCATTACAGGTTAGCCAACCACTCGGGTGGTTGACTTCTCTTATAAAGCCCGCTTTAAGTAGCTTATCCAATTCGATTTAATAGCATCTCGCCGATCAGGCAAATCTCCGTAATTTTTGTTTTACGGTACTTTATCGTAGTAAAGCTAGCCTGTGCTCGATCACCTCCACGGGACTCGGGCATGTCGGATGCTTGCCACGAAGACATCTGCGTTAGCTCGGAGGAAGGCGATGAGGGCGTCTTCCTATTTGGGGTCGGAAGTTTCCCTGATGCGAACAGTCTTCGAGGGTTTCTCTGCGTCCAGAGGAACCTCTTTGACTTGGTCGTTCGGCTTTAGTGCAGCTTTAGGCTTCGACTTGCTAGTCGAAGGCTGACTTTCGTCTCGAGTTGGTATTTAACCAACCATCTCGAGGGATCGACGGTCGCAGTTATACGCCATCTTCTTGTCACAATGAATTGTGATCACTCCTTTGGGACCTGGCATCTCTCGTTCGGCAGCTTTGAGTTGTCGTTTCGACTCGTATGTCGATGATCCTCCGTAGATGTGCTTTACGGTATGTTGCGGATCTTGGAACGGCATCTCTTCATCATCCGACGACTTTTGGCCACTCGTATTCCCTACTTGCTCGAGAGTGGGGAGTGGCTCTTTGCCGTTGTAGTAGTCCTCGAGCTTTCTTTGGAAAACTCGGCAGTTGCGGAGGTCATGTCCTTCCTTTTGATGAAAAGGACACCACCTTGGTTTGTCGTTCCTACGATCGTATAGCTTACCTTTACCTTGATCGAGTGCGACTTGGTGGTTCGGGCTCTTTATCTTTCACGGCTAAGACCTCCTTGAAACCACCGGTTTGTGGTTTTGACTTTTATTTTCTTCTTGGACTTCTTTGCTTTCTTGTCCTTACCAACTTCACCTGGCTCTCGAGGAGTGTACGCTTCTCGATCAATAGTGTTGTTCCACTCGACCGCCTCAGAAGCAGTCGCATATCGATCGGCCATCTCGAAGAGCTCGGCAACGGTGTTGGGAGGATTCAAAGCAATATCATCTGTTATCCTTCTACTACGGACTCCTTGCTTAAAAGCCCTGATCACAGATGAGTCAGAAATTTCCAGAATTGAGTTACGAACCTGACTAAAGCGCTTGATGAATTGACGCAAAGTCTCGTTGTTGTTCGCTTTTATCCGGCAAGTCGCCTTCCTTCCTGTATGTTGTATGTGCCTTGGAAATTCGCCTGTAGAAGATCGCAGAGATGTTGCCAAGAGTAGACCGACTCGAGTGGTTGGTTTAATAACCACGATCGAGCGGATCCTTCAAGCACAGTCGGAAGGTAATTTGCCATTACATGCTCTCCTCCTCCTCCGCTTTCGGACAATTTGTTGTATAGATCTCAAGAAATTCGATGGGATTTTGAGATCCATCAAACTTCTCCATGTTCACCGGTCGAAAATGAGGTGGCCAATAACCGCGAAAGGTCGGCGAAAATGCCCGCATCCGTAATAACTTCTTGACACCTTCTTTGCGGAAAGAAGGGTTAATGTCACCAGTGATCGATACGACGATACCAAAGAACAGTGACTGTCCCCGTAGTAGGTCTCACTCACGAGGGGAATACTCCTCGTACTCCATCCGTTGTGGATTTCCTTGTCTAAGTGGTGAATGGTCACCTCTCCGAGGGGTTTCTTGATCATCAGCCAATCGAAATGTATTTCTCCGAGTAGGGATCGATGCGACTTATGGCCGTGTCGATTTCTACGTGGTGAAATATTTGATTGATCGGTAGTGAGAGGAAGTCGCATTACTACGACTACCTGAATGACGTCGACGAGGTACTTCCAGTCTTGTCATCACGGTTCGAAGCCTTTGCGCAATCTCTTCAAAGAAAGAGATCGTACCACGCGTTCGCAAGCTCTTGATTAGGATTTTCGAGCAAGTCATTGATGTCCTGGAGTTCTTGTACCTCCTCCGACTGATGTTGAATGCGCCCCTGCAGATTCTTCTGGGCCGCAACCTGCTTCCGTCGGATGGCCTCAAAATTCTCCTCATCAGATCCTTGAGGCCTTCTCAATGGAGTGCGAGAATGTCGAGGATTTCCCTCGCCATCATCAGTGTTGGTTGGCCCATCACGGTGGTGCCCTTGCCATTACCACGAGGCGCGCAGTGTGATCTTCGGGAGTGTTCTTATCTCGGCCTCCATGAGGTCGACTCGATTTGAGGGAAGGACGAAGACCTCCGCTGATGATTCTCACTTGCGCCGAGGCCTCCCGCTTGAGGAGTACTCGAGAGACACCATCCGGCGACTTAGAGCAATCCTCCGTAGGGGAACTCGGGTTATAATCGTCTCCGTCCGCAAATGAGATCTGCGGAGAGACGGTCGAATTTGCAGAAAGCATGCTTGATCCTACCCTCTCGGAGTTACCCCGAGAGAGGATCACCGATGTTGGTGGAGCCACGGAATGGTGGCTCTCGAACTTGTCTCACCAGTCGGGCCGCCTTAGGGGATTTGGACACTTGGAGGAAAACTCGTCGTCGGTCGTGAGTCCTCCCAGGTGCGATTCTCGGTCGATTGACCCTTGTCCTTTGAGGGAATTGGCTCCTCTGTTGGACGATCGTTGTGGGGATAAGGATCCTCCTCAACTCCATTGATGGGATCGTTTCTGAGAATGATCTCCGGAGGCAACATCACCATCGCCGGATGCATCACTCGGCTTGTAGTCGAAACCGCATCCATGTCGACGTCACAGACCGCCAAGTCAAACCAGTTCTCCTCGTTCCATTCTCCTGCCATGATTGCATGAGATTGGAAAAAGAGAGCATGTTGACAAGAGATTACCGGAAGATCCCCACGGTCGGCGCCAACTGTCGGTGTATTAGAACCGATCTTACGTAAAGATTATTTGATTCGGGGGGTCTCCTAGAGATGAAATCACGCAGAGTGGTTAACACGGGATGTTTAGACAGGTTCAGGCCTTCTTCGGGGAGAATAACAACCCTACTCCTGTATGTGTATGGTATTGACTGTATTCTCGATGATCAAGCAAGAAACTAGGGCTATTACAGAGAACAGTACTTGTGTTTCTCCTTGACTTCCTCTCTTTTCGCCTCCCTTTCACCCTCTGATTGATGTCTTTATATAGTCGTGAAGGAGTAGCCGTTTTGTCCTGCGGAAGAGGCGCTTATTTAAGCCAGTAATGGGCGCATGATGGCAATAATTACCGGCGTATTGGCTTCTTCACGCCGTCTGGCAGTTATCTCTCAGAAGTAATGGGGTATTTAAGCACTATTACTACGCAGAATAATAGTGTGTGTGGACCGTTCGGATTCCTTAATCAATTGGACCCACTCGCTTGTAGATTTGATTATAAGGTGGTCGTGGCTTACTTGGTCGTAGTAGGGCTTACGACTGGGCAATAGTCGTAGAAGGACTTACGACTGGGTAATGGTCGTAGAAGGACTTACGACTGAGTAATGGTCGTAGAAGGACTTACGACCAGGTAGTGGTCGTAGAAGGACTTACGACTGAGTAATGGTCATAGAAGGACTTACGACCAGGTAGTGGTCGTAGAAGGACTTACGACCATGACATAGTCGTAGTAAGACTTACGACCATGGGGGTGATTGTAGAAGATCTTACAATCACTTAATAGGCCTCCCCCTTATAAGTATAAGGGGTACTTCTGGGGACTATGTGATATCATATTTACCCATAATAAGAATTATAGATAAAATATAAAATGAGGATCATTAGATCCTCGTCATGAACTTTGTCATATACACTGAAATTAAATGTGATAATTAGTTCATACTTGAACTCTATTTTATTACTTGCTACTGTCTCTTTGATCTGCTGTCAGTCTATTACTTTCGGGTTTAACTACTTATTTTGAATATTTTGATTCCTTTGATATCTAGTAATTCAGTTGGTCACTCTACTGTCAACCAATTGGCTTTATTACTGAACTGTGTCTTTATGTTCTATTTATTCTGAGAGTGATCAATTTCTGTTGGTAATCTAGAGTTCAGATTGTGATCCTTTTGATCTCCTGTTTGACTGAAAGTATAGTCTGTGTTCTTTAGCAGTTGAGATCTTTTTACATTTTAGCAAAGTATTGATTATAGCTCAAAGTTTGAATTTATATTGTCATGTTCAGTTAATGAAGAGTATAGACTAAGTATTGAGAAGGCAGAGATTAAATTCTTCTGCAACTCTACTTTTGAGAGCAATTATAAATTCACTCAAATATGAGCAATATGTTGATTTGTTTCATATACATGTGGTATATGTTTAGTATTTCTTTCAATTTAAATGACTTGGAGGATTTACATTTGATTATGTGGATTTGGTCATTTAAATACTGGTGGATTAATGCTCTTTTGTCTTATGATTATGCTGGAATTAATTTTTTTGTTTGCTTAATCTGCTATGTTTTCAACATATATAACAAGATAAAAAGGGACTATGAGTCCGAATCGATCATGTAATCGGGGTATAAATATATACCGCCGACCTCTTGTACCCCTAATCAGGAAAAAAACTCTTCATACGGATGGAGCCACCACGATTCGGCTCATGGGGACATAGGCTTTACCGAACCACGTAAATAAATTCTCGTGTCTCTTGTGTGATTGTTGTGATTGTTCTCTCGCGCAAAGGGCTATCGCCGATTCCAACAATTGGTATCAAAGCGGGGTTGAGATGGCGACGCTAGGTGCTAGATTCGAAGTGGTGAAGTTCGATAGGATTGGTCACTTCAGATTGTAGCAGACGAGGGTGAAGGATCTATTAGCGCGGCAGGGTTGTTCCAAAGGGATGTGCGAAACAAAGCCTAAGGCCACAAAGGATAATGATAGGGAGGAGTTGAAGGAGCAAACAACTGCGATCATACGGTTGTGTCTTTCGGATCAGGTCATGTATCATATGATGGATATAAACTCGTTAAAAGAAATCTGGGATAAGTTGTAGACTCAATTTATATCCAAATCCCTGACGAACAAGCTTTATCTGAAGCAGAGGTTGTATGGGCTGAAGATGCATGAAGATTCTGATCTTGCACAACATGTGAATGTCTTCAATCAGGTGATCACTGATCTAAAGAGTCTGGAGGTGAAGATCGCAGATGAAGATAAGGTGATTATTCTATTATGTTCATTGCCACCTTCCTATGAACACTTGGTCACCACTCTAACATACGGGAAAGATACTACCAAGGTTGATGAGATTACCGCGGCCCTGTTGGCACATAATCAACAGAAGCTGAACACGGGGGAGAGCCTCAGGGTGATAGTTTGTATACGAAGGGTGATCGTGAAAGAAAACAAGACAGGGTGAGATCTGAAAGGCGTAAATCCAGATCAAAGTCAAGGAGCAGAAAAAAAAAATATCGAGTGCTACAAGTGCAAACAGATTGGGTATATGAAGAGGGATTGTCCAAAATTGAAAGAACAGAATGGTGTGAAGCGTGATGAGAGGACCGTCAATGTGGCTGGGAAAAATGACTCGAATAGAAGCGATGCAGATATTCTCTCAGTTTCAAACGGTCGGTTGATAGATGCATGGATTCTTGATTCGGGGTGCTCGTATCACATCACGCCTAACATGGAGTGGTTCACTTCATACAGGTCAGGTAATTTTGGTTTTGTTTACCTTGGTGATGATACATGCCATAGTATTGTCGGGATATGTGAAGTTGTAATTAAGATGTATGGTGGTATTGTTAGAACAGTGCGTGATGTTAGGCACATACTAGGGTTAAAAGGAATATGATATCTCTAAGCACCTTACATAATAGTGGTATCATTTATAAAGCTAACAACGATAAGAAAACCATGAAAATTTGTAAAGGTGCATTGAATGTGATGAAGGGTATGAGAACTGCTGAAAATATTTACATATTGCTAGGGAGCACTGTTGTAGGTGGAGTCAATTCAGTGGAGTCACATAATGATATGACAAAACTTTGGCATATGTGGTTGGGCCATCTTAGTGTTCGTGGGATGGCGGAATTGTATAAGAGGGACCTATTGGCATGAATTAAAAGTTGCGAGTTAGGTTTCTGTAAGTTTTGTGTTCTTGAAAAACATTCTAAGGTTAGCTTCTCAATGGCAAATATGAAACAGAAGGAATACTAATTATGTACACTCTGATGTGTGGATGCCTACTAGAAAACCGTCAATGGGTGGAGCTCAGTATTTTGTTTCTTTTATTGATGATTTTTTCCCCGCAAGGTGTGGGTGTATTTCATGAAGTAGGAATCTAAAGTGTTTGCCAAGTTCAATGTGTGAAAAGCTAAGGTGAAAAACCAAATAGGTAGGAAGGTAAAGTATCTGAAATCTGATAATTGTACTGAATATAATGATTCACAATTTCAGATATATTGTGAGGAGCATGGTATTTTGTGGCATTTCACGGTGCACAAAACACCGTAGCAAAACAGTGTGACAAAAAGGATGAACATGACTATTTGTGAACGAGCAAGGTGCTTGAGGTTGAATGCAAAGCTTCCTAAATGTTTCTAGGTAGAGACTGTGAACATGGCAAGCTATCTCATAAACAGATCACCAAGTGTATCTTTAGATGGTAAGGTTGCAGAGGAGGTGCGGACTGGTAATTCGATTGATTTTACTAATCTAAGAATTTTTAGTTGCCCAACCTATATTCATGTATCAGCTAATGAAAGGTCGAAGCTTGATGCAAAATCAACAAAAGTGTATTTTTCCGGGTTTCAATAAAGGTGTTAAAGGATACAAGCTTTGGGATAATGCTACGGATATGTTGACCAAACCCGTCACCGCCAACAAGTTTGATCATTGTCTCGACTTGTTGAGAATCACAAGTTGCTGAGTAAGGAGGTGACCCCTAGCCCACAGATGTACAAGGAGTGTTAAAGCGTTTATTTTGTTGTGTTTTCTTCAAGGCGGTGTATTCGCTAAGGTGGAGATTTATTGTGTATATATAGTTTTATATATAATAAGGTGAAAGAAAGGGGTTGTGTCTGGAAAACAGGAGCACAACGTACGCTTTCTGGACATAGCCCTACAGGGGAGACGCAGTTGCGTTATGAAATATTGTGGGCTTAGGGATGCGGGGGGTTTCACCGCGGGGACCCCCACGGTACGGACTATGAGTCCGAATCGAACATGTAATCATGGTATAAATATATACCTTGTAACTCTAATCAGAAAGAAAGAAAAAAAAAACTACTCCTACACACAGAGCCACCGTGATTCAACTTCCGGAGACGTAGGCTTTGCCGAACCTTGCAAAAAAAAATTACCGTATCTCTTGTGTGCTTACTGTGATTGTTCTCTCGCACAAAGAATTGTCACCGGTTCCAACACAGCCTCCAGATGATCTCTGAAAAAGTCTGAATTAGTAAATCATGTGCGAACGTGAGCATTCGTTCCTCTTGAGTCCTATTCAGTATTCGACCCAATTGACGTCCAGATCCTTCAGCTTGAGGAGCCATTTCTGTGCGTCCGGAGGCACGTCTGGTTTGCTTGTGTGCTTGTTTGTCACGGCACATGGAGATTCAGACTGCCTCTCGTCATCAGAGTCTGCTCGCCTTCTAGGTCGTCTTAGTTTAAGAGAGAGAGAAGGCGAGAAACCTCCTGTACCCCACCCCATTTTTCCAATGCCCGAGCAAATCGACAGTAACAACGTAAGAACAGCGTTCAGAAAGAAATGTTTGGAATTCTCGACAAACAATGAGAGGACTGGAAGCACTAGCAAGTTGAAAATAATGCGTTGACATGGCTACAGCTAGTTTGACCATATATACATATATGGAAACGAGTTGACCATATAAAAGTAATATTGACTAATTACATAGCTCTACGCCTCTACCATGCTACCAGCTGTCGGATCAACATTAGTAAGAACAAACGATCAATCCTGTATTAAACTGATCAACAAAAGTAATCAAGTACCTGCCCTCTCAAAAGACTTTCTACTTGTCATACAAGAAGGGTCCATCCCCCAGTTCTTCTGGAATCACATGATCTGTAGATAATGATCATTGTTAACTTATGACCATAAACTGAACATGTAAAAAATAATATAAAATAATATAATATAATAATTATGGCATTCAATGAATGGGGTGCTTATTATTATTATTATTTCCCTTACTAGCAATCTCAGAGAGCATTTTTTAGCATTCTTCATTTGCAATATATGGTACATTGCTGAAGCTCAGAAAATTATGGTGCATGTAGCCTTGTACCAGGTTGGACATCTAGAATGCAGAGATAGGGTGGGAGGGAAAGGTATTTTGTCTTACCTCTTCTTGCAAGTTCTCTATATTATCCCAATAGCCTCTTGGTTTCCGGTTTTTATAAGAAAGGGAAAGATTCATTATGCTGGCAATCTTCCTGAACCCACCCATGCGTGTTATGGCCTTCTCGATATCCACCCTTCTCTTGGGCATGGAACCATCCTGGCCATATTTTGCAATAAAACTTTCAAGTTCAGATTTGAGGACCTCGATGTCCTTTTGCAGGCCTGGGACTTTTTGGTCTCTGCTTCGTAGAATTTGAAGGGCAAGATACATATGCTTGTTCTGATTGCCTCCCTTCTCTATAATCAATAGCCACAGTATCTGGATTTGTTGGCGCAACAGAGTGAGTTGTGGAATTACTGCTCTCAGCTTCCGCCTTTTCAACATAATCACGGATTGCACGTAAGTATGATGGAAGATCTTCGTATATGACCTGTAATAGAGAAAACTAAACTATTTGCTTTGTTTTACCCAAAGATGATTAAATTTCATTAAAAAAAAAACAGCCGCGCTATTCATCAAAGCACCAAGTGCATTTAATGCTAAGAAGAATAGAAGATAATGCATAAACCATGATAGGCTTTTGTTAAGAAGAAAGAAAGAGTGCCAGAAATCACAATGATAAGTTCTTAGTGTCCTAAAGACCCTGAAATAATGTTGTCATTTGCACAGTGATGCCACACCAAGTAGACGGCCTTAAAAAAATATGGCAGTGGAACCATGTTTAAAATTCACCATGATGTTTGCATAGTGAGGATACCTTGTAAAAAGAATGCCGCTAAAACAAGTTGTTTGTATACTTGAGATGTTTGTAGCTACAAAGAAATTAGGAAAACAATTCGTTTGAGATTCTTCAGAGATAACCAAATATGAAATTATTTTTATTGAGAGAGATGACCAAACATTAATTTTTTTTTAGAGAACCAAATGAGATATTATAAAGATAGTGGATACAAACTTATACTGGTTCAGAATATAGACATTCATTCATTTGTCAGGAATGTAACTGGCGAAAAAAAGAACATAAATGGGTAAAATTAAAAAAAAAATTAAAAGTTGTCACATTGGCATGATAATATGTTCAACTAGATGATACATCCAAAAGAAAGTTGCTTTCAGAACTTACTCACCAACCATCAATACCAACTACAAAGTATATAAACCCCAGCATTACATAGGTGCTAGTATAAATGGAAGATCAGGAACACAAAGCCTATTTTAATTACCACTTGTCCACTTCATAACAATAATGTGTTCTTTATATTAAGTGATAAATCACATGCATAAAAAGTTATGTATACCTCTTCAAGGATAGACTCTGAACAAGAACTCTCTGTGATAATCTAAGTCATCACAGACGGTTCAAGAACCGTCTGTGAAGTATCAAAGGCGGTTATATTTAGAAGCTGTCCATATCACAGATGGTTTGTAATCAGAACCGTCTGTGATATGTAGACATTATAAATACATGGTCCCGACAGACTCCCCTGCCCATTCCCATTTGAGCCGCCACCCCTGCTGCTTCCTCCCCCATTGTGCCACCCTTGCTGCCACCTTAGAGAAAAGAAGGAAGGGAAGGAAGGAGGCAGGGAGGAAAAGGAAAGGAGGAAGGGAGGAGAGGAGGAAGAAAGGGAGGAGGATCTCGCGGGATATTAATTTAGGATATTCGTCATGAGCTCTGAGGGTAACGATCTGTAACCTTTTATATTTACTTTAGGTTAACCACTAATAAATTTTAGTATGTTTGGTTAATAGGAAGAGTATTTGTGGTTTATTAATATAATTTCATACTAATTTGTTATGTACGTAGCATAGATGGACCGAAACTGGATGTACGTTGAGAACCGTGTGAGTGAAGAGTACATTAATGGCATATTTGCTTTTAGAAGAGCCGCCGAGTAGTATATGTTAAAAAGGGGATAATTTATGCATTGTTCATGCATTTATTGCGATAATATGAACATAGATTTAGATGCACTAGTTATGAAAGAGGTCTCGGACGTTCGAGGGGCGCTCTGCGCGTTCATCAAGACAGAGATTGTTAATGCCGACGGAGAGTTTCACTCCATCAACACCGTTGAACGACCTTGAAACTATTGATTCAATTGTAATTGATCACTTTGAGTAGTTGAAATTCAATTGTAAATCTATCGACAATACTTGAACATAATCTTTTGTAATTGATTTTGAGTTTTAAATGATCACTTTGAGTTAACAATTGATTCATCTGTGATATATCTATTTTCTGCTTGCTAGTTTTCAAAGGGCATGGCTACCAATTCCTGAGGCTAGCCGAAAATCAAAATAATAATAATTAGGTATAAAGAACTATCACAGACGGTTTTTGGTTAGAACCGTCTTGGAATGGTATTATCACAGACGGTTTCAACAAAAACCGTCTGTGATACATAGTATATCACAGACGGTTCTATTTACTAACCATCTGTGATACGTCTGTGATATTCTACGTATCACAGACGGTTCTATTTACAAACCGTCTGTGATATCCTACATATCACAGACGGTTTGTAAATAGAACCGTCCGTTATACGTAGAATATCACAGACGTATCACAGATGTTAGTAAATAGATATCCTACATATCACAGACGGTTTGTAAATAGAATTGTCTGTGATATACTACGTATCACAGATGGTTCTTGGTTGGAACCGTATGTGATAGTTGTAAGATCGAGGAGGCCGACTAGAGGATGGTGGATAGGCGATTTTAAAAATTCTTTTGGCTAAAACCAATATATAATGCGGAAGCTAATAACAAATTGGTTTTGCACAATTAAAACCTAAATCAACTAGGCTCGACTAAGTGCACCAACAATATGAATACAATTGAATGAGAGCAATCATACAAGGATATATAAGCAATTGAAGCAAGTAATGTAAATTGCTCAAAGTAAAGTACAAACACAAACCAAGATGACACAATTATGTTTTACCGTGGTGTTCGGAGACTTGTCAGTCTCCCCCTAATCCACGTTGAGGTAATCCCAATCAAATTGGATCGGCTCCACAAATTAAGCCAACACCTCCGAGGTAAGTCCAACCACTTGGACCGGTTCCAACACGAACTAACACCTCGCTCCACTAGGGTTGCTCTTCCCCCACTCCGGAGATGGTGAGCACCAAACCACTCACAACAATGCCGGGCCTTCTCACAAGCTTCTTTGAGAAGATCACCGGTCACGACGCCTCCACGCCGTCTAGGTGTCGGCAAACACCAAGAGAAACAAATCTCAACTCTCACTTGAACTAATCAAGTGTCTAAGCTCAAGTGGATACTCAATCCACTACCTAAAGCAACACATGCACTTAGGGTTTGCTCTCAAATCTCACTAAGTGCAACACATGCACAAAAGAGAAGATAGGGTTTGCTCTTAGCTCACAAAGAATGAGTATGACACTCACAAATAACAGCAGCAACAACAGCAACCTCCTTCAACTAACCAAGGTGGGTATTTATAACCCACACTCAAAACTAGCCGTTGGAGGAAAGATTCCCTCGAATCAGTGCATGGCCGGTCGGACCGCCAACTAATGGCCGGTCGGACCGACGCCAAATCGGTCAGACCGCCAAGGGTGGGCGGTCCGACCGCCCAACGAATTTTTGCAGAGTTCCAAAAGGTGCTTCTCTGGAAAAAAACATACCGCGAAAAGTCTGGTACTTCCGCACCCCGGTAGTACCGTTTATCAATGGCGGTACTTCCGCACACAAATTCAAGTCAAGGGGAAATCGGTCGGACCGCCCAACACATGGCAGTCTGACCGATATGCCACTGGTCAGACCGGTGACCACTGGCGGTCAGACCGCCAGACTCTAGAGAGAACATGCACCTTGCCAAACTCAAATTGCAAAACTCATTTGCCCATTTGAGTGCAATCCAAACAAGATTTATAGGTGATATTCTCAACAAGTTACAAAACACATTTGCTAACTTTTAGAATCAACACCACAAGGAATAAGTATATGGACTTACGTCATTTGCAAACTAAAGTCATATGCTACAAGGGTTATGCATGAGCCTCGACTATTTGTAAAACATATTCGCAAATGATAGCATCATGCCTAGATGAGCTAGAGCAAACACAATGAGCTATCAACACATGACTAACTCAAACTACTAGTTAAGACCCCTTTTAATAGTACGGCAACATATACTAGCAATCCGGTCTTCCAACCAAACACCAAGACCCGTAAAAGATTAGGAACACATCCTTAGCCCTAGCTAGTCATACCTTTGCCTTGCATCTTCTTGAAGCTTGATGACGCATATCATCACTTCAAGTACGGGTCATTAACTTGATAATCATCAACACATGATGATCTTGTGCTTGACCTCCATCAACACATGATGGGTCTTCTCTTGTCTTGACGATCAACTCATGATCATCTCTTCTTGATAAGCATCAACTCATGATGCATCTTTTACACCAAGCTCTTGACTTTAATGTCATTGACACATGATGACACCCAAAGTCTTCATCACCTTGGAACATAACCTATTCATCCAACTCATGAAAAATGTTAGTTCCACAATGTGATTACTATTAGTTACCATAACAAACCATTATCACATAATGGTGGGACAAGATACTTCAATCTTTCCCTTATTGGTAATTAATGATAACCACTTCAATTACACATAAATTGAATGTAGATAATTGAAAGTAATACCATATGAGTATATATGAACTACATAAGTTACATATACTCACGACATGAGTATGCAAGAACTACACAAGTTCTATATACTCAAAACACGAGCATACAAAAACTACATAAGTTCTATATACTCAAACGGATATGTTTCAAAGTAAAGATCTCAAATATATGTGAAAAATAAAATATGGATCAATACTCATGAAACCACAAAATATAGAATAAACTCCCCCTAAACATGTGTATACACAAATGTACAATAAGATCATATGCACATATTCAAGTTAAACTTATGGTTGAGTTCATCCTATATTTTGGATCTGAGGAATGCAACAATATATAAGATTAAGATGTCGATTGCATACCTCGTTGAATTTCACCTTATATCCAAATGAAACTACACATGATAATACTTGACAAGAGAGTTAGTTTCATATTTGGATTTGTCATTAATCACCAAAACATTCCATTAACTCGTAATGGCGGGTCTAGATCCTTCAATAGTGACACTTCACAGACCGTCTGTGTTGAGCTTTATCACAGCCTGTTAAAAAACCGTCTATGATAACCAACTGTTATCACAGATATAAAAATTCAGACGGTTCAAAAACTGTCTGTGATGGCAGTTCCGAACCATCTGTGATGTACTTTTGTGTAGTAGTGCACGCAGCTTCAAACATGGGTGTTAATCGTCGCCATCACCACCCTTCGCAGCCCTCAATGGCTCGGTGAGTCGATAGACGGTGCATATGAAATACTATTTGATGACGTCGCGGTGGGCAATAGTACACCATCACCGGACGCGGCGGCGGACAGTAGTACACTATCCCGACGAGCAAGGTCACCGTACAGCAGGAGCACTTACGCCTACCTCGCTCGCCGGGATGAACTCCGCGACGGCGTGGACCTTGTAGGTGGCCACGGTGTTGGCGAGGCCAGAGAGCGAGCAGAAGAGCCTTTGGGACCTTGTAGTTAGGATGGCTATGTATACTTCATTTGGACCTTGTAGTTAGTTATTCGAGCAGAAGAGCCTTTGGGACCTTGTAGTTAGGATGGCTATGTATACTTCATTTGGACCTTGTAGTTAGTTATTCGTTTGATCGGTCCGAGTCCACGCTGGATGAGACTAATCGCCATTGGTCGGCACTTCGTCAACTCCAGCTTCTCCACGTAAATATGCATGGGCATGCAAGCGACAAAAAAGTGTACCATCAAATTTAGCGTCACCCTAAAAAGACATGTGGCTGTACTAATCTCGAAGCTACTCGTAATACTCGAGAGCTTACCATGGCCTTCAGCATTACGTGGGGACGCCAGCTGCGGTGTCCATGCCTCCATGGAGAATTGGAGACCACGACCGCCTCAATCAGAGGCAATGTCCAAAGCTTCGTGATTGGCATGCCAAGGTGCACCGCCCCGGTTGCTTTTTGCCGGTACAAGAGAGAGAGAGAGAGAGAGAGGATCTTGGAAGGGGGAGCTAGCACCCGCCGCCGTCGCCCGCGTCAGGAGGGGCAGATGCAGGACGTCGTGACGCTGCTGTGGCTGGCACCCGAGCTCAAGGAAGGCGCATCTAGGCGGAGGAAGCGATGCCGCCGCTGGATCTGGAAGCAGGGAGCCGCGTGGCCGCCGTATCTGTCGCGCTGCCACCAAACCGAGCTCGAGGGATGAGGAAGCCGCCGCTGCCGGACCATGAAGGTTGTCGCCGTCTTGAGGTAGACGAAGCACTTTGTCGACGCCAACGCATCCGCCGTCGATGGGATGACAGGAGAGAGGCGAGGGCAAACGCGACGGGAGAAGGCGAGCGCGGAAGCCGGAGCGCCAGCACCGGCAAAGAGAAAAGGCCGGTGGTTCTCGTGGAGGGGAGGGGGAAGGAGATGGTTCCACGTTTTTTATTACGTGGTGGGACCGTTCTTGAAGTGAGGGGAGGAACTAAACGTTTGAGAGGAAAAGAAGTTGACATACGTGTGGTGTAGTAATTCTTAACGCGGGCGGTGACAGGCCTCACTGTTGATGCCCTTAGAACGTATGACTGTGTCCCAGTTCCACCGAATGTTCTTTTCCACATCAAATGCAACTGAATTGCAGATGACTTTGATGTAGAAAAGAAAAGTGGTATTTGTAGATGTACCTGTACACATAAAATTAATCTAGAGAACAACAATAGAGGAGCCACTTTTGCCAATAATGAAAATTAGTACGAGTGCAGTTCATGGAAAATGAGCTAAAATAACTTTAGGGGCAAAGGTAATTTCCTCAAGATTAGGTGTCAGCTTGTCACCATCATCAATCATACCCTTACTCGAGAATTTTCTGTAACAAAACAGCGAATTCTGGACAAATTTAGCCCTATTGCGCAACAAAAATTCTAAAAATAGCCTCAATAATTTCAAAATTCCAAAAATAACCCCCCCCCCCATTGTACTAGCACCTAGTTGCTGCCGTCCCGGACGGCAGCACGTTGGTGCTGCCCCACGTGGGCCAAAAAAAATATATTTTTTTCAAAAAATTCATTAATAATATTTATTAGACGATTTTTTAAATATGCCAAATGAGCTCAAAAAATTATGAAATTTTTTGTGGAGCCTCCTGGCATAGTTTTTATGCTTGTGTAATTTTTTTGAAATTTTATGCATTCTTTTTTTTTCTGTAAAATTCTTTAAAGTCTAATGTTTGTAGGAATTTTCTAATATAGCAAATGAGGTCCAAACATTATGAATTTTTTTTTCCATACTCCCTACACAGTGGATTTGATTGTGTAAATTTTACAAAATTTTATATGCTCTAAAATTATCTCGACAAATTCAGGGTTTATGTCTCAAAAATTAGGACGAGACGTTTCGGAAATTAGGGTTTCATGATTTCATGTGACTTGAAATGTGCGAAGTTTGGTACGACATGACTACTCTTGGCCGCTATGGTTCTTGATCACATTTCTTCTGTGAAAGTAGAGTGCGGAAATGCAGAGTACGGAAATTAACTTAACTGAAAGGGCCGAGAACGTTGCGATTACGAAGAAACCCTAAAACATAGCAGAATCGATACCGATGTGAAAAGGCATACTTTGATGGCTCAGCGGAGGCACAGTACCAGAACTACATTGCAGCCCGCGTGCGGATAAAAGCACATTACATGTGATCACATGGCATGATGGTCGTGGGAGCACTTTACATGTGATCAAAAGCACGTTACATGTGGTCACATGGCACGCTGGTGCGGAAGTACGGTCAGCCGACTGGAAAGTGCTCCCACGAGTACGCCCTGCTACAGTTATAGTCGTGGGAGCACTTTCCAGTCGGCCGACCGTACTTCCGCACCAGCGTGCACCCTTACCAGGTGACCACCGAGCCTTACGGGAACGCTGCAGGGGACGACCCCATCGACGGGCCTACGATAGGAACACATTGAACACGTGCTACCCTAGAGTGGGCTAGGGAGAGATCGAGGCGTGTATACCCAGAGTTCCATAACCTTTTCGAGACTCTCCACGAGGGGACAACACTCTGCTGCAACCATCGTCATCACGGAGGGAGACGCAGGACTAGACTTCCTCGCACGGCATTCAATCACACCTACAGGAGCGCGACCAGTGGTTCGGCGACACGTACGGAGGGTACACCGTGCAGCACTACGGCTCAAACTGGCCAGGAGGATCATCGTCAACACAACAGCCTACTCAGGTACACGTGAAGGTACTTACACCGATTTTTCCGTCGCTCAAAACCAATGACTAACTCACCCTGTACGCTTCCCGCAGGAAGAGCACCAGTGGGTTGACGACATGCTCAGGCCTCAGCCGGACCGCCACGATGAGATCACCCCAGATTCGCCTCCCAAACATGGCCCCTACTACGGCCTTGAGGCGTCGCCACTCCCTGACAGTTCACATTTGAAAGATCTAGACCCGCCATTACGAGTTAATGGATTGTTTTGGTGATTAATGACAAATCCAAATATGAGACTAACTCTCTTGTCAAGTATTATCTTTGTGTAGTCTCATTTGGATATAAAGGTGAAATACAACGAGGTATGCAATCGACATCTCAATCTTATATATTGTTGCATTCCTCGGATCCAAAATATAGGATTGAACTCAACCATAAGTCAAACTTGAATATATGCATATGATCTTATTACACATTTGTGTATGCACACATTTAGGGGGAGTTTTATTCTATACTTTGTGGTTTCATTAGTATTGATCCATATTCCATTCTTCACATATATTTGGGATCTTTACTTTGAAACAAATCCGTTTGAGCATACAAAACTTGTGTAGTTCTTGTATACTCATGTGCGTCATCAAGCTTCAAGAAGATGCAAGGCAAAGGTATGACTAGCTAGGGCTAAGGATGTGTTCCTAGTCTTTTACCGGTCTCGGTGTTTGGTTGATAGACCGGATTGCTAGTATAGGATTGCCGTACTATTAAGAGGGGTCTTGACTAGTAGCATGAGTTAGTCATGTGTTGATAGCTCATTGTGTTTGCTCTAGCTCATCTATGCATGGAGCTATTATTTGCGAATGTGTTTTGCAAATAGCCGAGGCTCATGCATTTAATCTTTGTAGCATGGGACTATACTTTGTAAATGTGTTTTACAAATGGTTGAAATCCATGCGCCTTAGCCTTGTAGCATGATGCTGTTATTTACGAATGTGTTTTGCAAATAGTTGATGCTCATGTTTGATTTCTTGTAGCATGTGACTTAAGTTTGCAAATGGTGTAAGTCCATGTACCTTTTTCCTTGTGGCATGATTCTAAAAGTTTGCAAATGTGTTTTGCAACTTGCTAGGAATCTTGCTATTGATCTTTGTTGGCATGGCTTGTCAATTGGCAAATGTATTTTGCAATTGAAGTTGTTGAAAAAGCTATTGCTGTGCTCTGTCAGGATAATCGGAAGTTCCGGCATTGTATGTGCGGAAGTTCCGATTATCGGACGCTCCGGAATCTCGGCGGAACGTTTTTTCCAGAGAGCACCCTTTTTAGAGACTTAGCCGATTTGGAACCGGTCCAAGTGTTGGACTTACCTCGGAGGTGTTGGCTTAATTAGTGGAACCGGTCCAACGTGGTTAGGCTTACCTCAACGTGGATTAGGGGAGACCGGCAAGTCTCCGAACACCATGAAAAAACATAATTGTGTCCATCTTGTTTTTACTTGTGCTTTACTTTGAGCAATTTACATTACATGCTTTAATTGCTTATATATCATTGTATGATTGCTCTCTTGTATTATCGGTGCACTTAGTTGAGCCTAGTTGATTTAGGTTTTAATTGTGCAAAACCAATTCGCTATTAGCTTCCGCATTTATATATTGGTTTAGCGCGAAAGATTTTTAAAACCGCCTATTCACCCCCCTCTAGTCGGCCACCTCGACCTTACAACATTCCCTGAGGATCAACTACGTCGTCCCGGCAAGCGACACGACGATGCGCCCTAACTAATTTCATGGCCGTGTAAAACTTGTTATGTAATGCCATTGTGCATCCCGCCTTTCGATTTATGTAATGTCCCATGCTATTTACTATGAGATTTATGTACACAAAATGTTCTCTGAAATATTTAGTACTAACAACAATTGTACCTCCCAATTTTACCTTACTAAACCTTAAAGACATAACGCAATGCTGCCCCACGATACCTCCTCGGCCCTGCTACCTCGCGGACGCGAATTTTCTTCAACCAAATTACAATTTACCCGCAGGCTATATATATGCATGATTTGGCTGTCATTCCACTCACTCTTTCAGTTCCTCTTCACCTTCCTTCCAGTCTTAAACGGGATGTCTACGGCCTCATCAAACTTTCGAGTGAGCAGGCAATTAGAAGCACTACGACAGCACTTGGATTGCCCTCGTTGCAGGGGTCCGGTGAATGTGTTCACCTCCCATACGCCAACGAATCCATCCCGAGTATTCATGAAATGTTCGAATCTTACGGTAACTTATGTCTGATCATCCCCAATGAACTTCTTTCCAAACATCATATTTTTTCACTTGCAGTTCCAATTATTTTTACAGAACACAACATGCCGGTTCGGGTGTGGGTGATGAAGTCGCGCGAGGTTCGAGGCATTGCAATGCAAATTACACCTTGCAAGAGGACACACGTCGTGTGTCGTGCATTTAAATCAAGTGCCTCGACCATCGGATCAACCGACGGAAAATAAATATAATGTTCTTAAAAGATGGATGAAAGGATGGAAAGGGTTGAGAAATCGCTACGTAAATTAGTTAACATGGCGCTTGGTAATTTTTCTTCTATTATTTCTTGTTCTTGCTAAGTAGAAGTTCAGTTTTAATAAGATTGTAATATCCACTCTTTATCTATGCATCCCTGCACTACGTGATGTATGCCTTTACGACGTTGTTGTATTAGTTTGTATCATGTATGCATCTATCTAATTCCGCTGTGAACACTTTGCGTGTGAATTAATCAAACAAGAATTTCTAAATCGGTAGCGGAACCATCGTCATCTACTTTGCGGTACTTCGATTATCTAAGTACCGCAAATTTCTTGCAAAGACTACCGCTCTTAAATGAAGCGCAAAAGAGCCGCCTCGCCAACTTTTCGCATCAAATGACAAAGACTCGCAGAGTAAGACGTGATAACACACCGCCTCGCCAACTTTTCGCATCAAATGACAAAGACTGCAGAGTAAGACGTGATAACACACCGCCGCCTGCCCGACTTTTCGGATCAAATGACAACACTCTGCAGAGTAAGACTTGACAACACACCGCCTCGCCAACTTTTCGCATCAAATGACAAAGACTGCAGAGTAAGACGTGACAACACATCGTAAACCAGACGATAGAGGACTCGCAAAGCAAAACGTGACAACACTCGCCTCCCGAGCTTTTCCTACCAAAATACAAGACTCCAAAAATGGGACATGACTACTCTCTGCAGAAAGATTAGACAACACTCTGCCAACCACGTCATGCCAACCCTCTGACTTATAAAAGGAGGTGCAAGTCATCTACGAGAGAAAATCATACAACCAAACCAAACACTACACCAGAGCTTGCTTCACCACGCTGGGATGGACAACCTCAAGAAGCAATGGGACGAAACCCGTGATCTAGCAAGAGCTTCAACGGCACGGGCCGAACAAGCTAGGGCTGCTGAGGCCCGGGTCCGGCAAGAGCAGCTTGCCAGGATGGCAGCTCTCCGCAGTGAAGTCCCTCATAGCAGCAACCCCTGCCAGAACGTTCCAAACGAGCCTTCGCCGCGAGGAGTGGAATGCCGAAAGGGGACGCGAGATCCGGGAGGAGGATCGTCGGACTGAAGAGCACAACGAGCGTATCCGCCGGGAGACTCAGGCCCATCTCGAGGCGTGCAGGCGTAGGGAGCGCAAGGCACGCGAGAGGGAGCACGAGAAAAAGCGGGAAATGGCGGCCGAGGCCAGGGCGACAGGCGAGGAGTACAATGCCGAGCTCGCAAGAAAGGGCAAATGGCCCCGATCCACGCAGTAGGTCGGGCTAGTCCGTAGTAGTCCCCCTCCTATTCGTCATGTTTTAACTATCCCCTAAAGGCATGCGTACTTACAAGGTCCGGAAGCTCGTGTCACAAGTTACCGTAGTAGTAGCGTCCATGGTAAAGTAATTAACCGAACCATCATGCCATGTGATCACATGCAACGTGCTTTTGTCCGCACGCGGGCTGCAATGTAGTTCTGGTGCTGTACCTCCGCTGAGCCATCAAAGTATGCATTTTCACATCGGTATCGATTCTGCTATGTTTTAGGGTTTCTTCGTAATCGCAACGTTCTCGGCCCTTTCGCTTAAGTTAATTTACAGACTCTGCATTTCGCACTCTACTTTCACGTAAGAAATGTGATCAAGAACCATAGCGGTACGAGAGTAGTCATGTCGTACCAAACTTCGCACATTTCAAGTCACATGAAATCATGAAACCCTAATTTCCGAAACGTCTCGTCCTAATTTTTGAGACATAAACCCTGAATTTGTCGAGATAATTTCAGAGCATATAAAATTTTGTAAAATTTACACAATCAAATCCACTGTGTAGGGAGTATGGAAAACAAAATTCATAATGTTTGGACCTCATTTGCTATATTAGAAAATTCCTACAAACATTAGACTTTAAAGAATTTTACAGAAAAAAAAAAGAATGCATAAAATTTCAAAAAAATTACACAAACATAAAAACTATGCCAGGAGGCTCCACAAAAAATTTCATAATTTTTTGAGCTCGATTGGCATATTTAAAAAATCGTCCAACAAATATTATTAATTAATTTTTTGGAAAAAAAAATTGCCCACGTGGGGCAGCACCTTGGTGCTGCCCCTAGGGACGGCAGTTGCTGCCATCCCCGACGGCAGCTAGTACAATAGGGGGGCTATTTTTGAAATTTTGAAATTATCAGAGCTATTTTTGGAATTTTTGTTACGCAATGGGGCTAAATTTGTCCAGAACTCCAAAACAGCATGGTTACTGTAAGTGCTCTCTTAGCTCTCCACGCTGTACTTTTGCGTATTGTATATAGAGCTTTCGAGCCCTGCAGATGTAGGGTCAAATCCTCACGTTCCTTGACAGAAACACAGATACGGTAAAAGATTAACACACATTATTCCCATGACTGGTAGTTGCTAAGGTAAGGTTTGATTCAGTGCTGACGCTCTCAACATTCTCTTTCTTCAATGCAGTTCGCCAACGGGAGCTTCATTGAGCCACAAGAAATGGATGAAATCATACAGTTTAGCACTCACGCTTACCTGTTCAGGAGCACGCGGGGAGATGAGTGTAAGAAAAGATTAAAATGTCAAGGGTCGAATTAATAGCATATAGCTAAAGAGTAACAGGAGTACAGGACCTTGTACGGTGTTGGATTCAACCTCCTCATGTGGTCTGGCCTCATACGGTCCAGATGACGCATGCACCGACTCCTGATTTCGTTGATGGACGGTAGCTCTTCCCGTGGTTTGGCTTCAGCATGACAACAGAATAAAGATTGACATCAACGATTTTTCTACTTGAATACTTGACAATACATCACCCATTCATCATTTCAAAATAAGCCACAACACATGTTTAGGTGATGTAAACATCATAATTTTCTCCAACGAACACTTCAATGTTGTTATAATAGCACACACTATACCTACTCGCAGAAACCCCCCTTTTTTTGCGAGTTATAAACCCTATTTTATATTGGTTACGGTAATTAGTATCATGATGGCAATGACAACTAGTTACTTTGGTGATGTCAATATTTACAACTTGTCATATTTCCTGTTACTATACAGTGACTAGGATAGTAGCAAGGTATTGCTATTGTCACCATTATTTCTAGGCACCTGGTTTTAGCAACTGCAACTATACCAACAAAAACAAGACAAAAGTCAGCGCACATTAGTTGTAGGCCTATAGCTGTCAGATTTCAGTGAATAGACTTCACAAAAGGGAATTAGGATGGCAAATGAAGTATACATATCCAGATCTAGTTATGAGATAGATAAGGTAGAGAATACTATGTAGAAGCTTAGCCTGCTTAGGATAATCATACATGAATTTCCAGGCCAGTAGCACTTCAATAACTCCTCAACATGCTGCGGAACAACATACGCTCTCTTTGATTCAATGAAAGGGTGACGACACAGGAGCCTCTCACCAACCTATGAAGGAACCCAAAAAATGACAAAACCCGTAAACATATATAAGATTAGCTACTAGAGATTTAAAAACTGAAGCAAGCAACAAGAACACTAATTACTTTGTTTCAACATTCTTTCATGCGAGCTTATTTCTTAAGTATAACGTGCATATTGTTTACCTTTGGGCCTGGCTCATCTTCTCCAGTAATTATATCAACCAAAGGAAAATCTTCTTTTCCGTACAACCTGTAGCATCGTTTTTTACATGGTATGGATACCTGAAGAAGAGAGCTACAGTTTCAGACAACTTTGTGATGCATCAAACACTGCTAAAGCTATTTTTGCTTTGAGGTACTAATGGCATACATACCTTTGTGACATCTTCAGAAAGTTTAATCCGAGGATGTTTGTTAATCTCAACTAATTTGAATACACAACCAAGTGCTGCTTGTGCATAGCATGTAACTAGGTAGGTACCAATGCCAAATGCATCTACCTCGTGGCCCTACATAAAAATGACAATAATCATGCACCAGGCCACCAACTATAGTGAAACTGGTAAAGTGAGATATACTGCAAGCAGATGCATATCCGTCATAGGCTTGTGCATCTGAACCTGTTTCTGCACAGCCATGTGAAGTGTTGGATTTAGCACAGCAAAGAATTTCATTAAGCAGAGAATGGTTTCCAGCAGCAGATTTAGTGCCACCAGCTACTCAGCTTATACCAGCTTTTTTTTATGCAAACCTTTTCTATTTTAATTTTTAGTCAGTTACCAGTTTACCACATACCAGAACCAGCTGGGTCCTGTTTGCAATTAATATTGATCTACAAATTAGTTATACAAGCCAGCGTATACTGGTTTCGTAGAAATCAGTCAATTAATATTGTCAGAGACAATCAGATCACACAGAGAAATATACAGACTAAAATAATAGCCTGGACAGTACTATATCACCAAACATTTTTAATAGTTACTCTAAAGTACAGCTTACCTGCTTGTTCAAGGCATCAATTGTTTCTTCATTAAGATCATTGCTTGCCGTAATATTCATTTTTCCAAAGCCAACAACCCCAAATTCTTTTTCAATTGCATGGAAGAGCTTGCGGGTCTCAATAGACAAGTATGCTAAATCACCAGAGTCTAGCCTAATTCCAACCGCCTTATACCTGAAATGAAAAATGTTCACAAATACTTAACAGTAAGGCTTATCAATCACTAATACATCCAAATGCCAGCTAAATAAAAAATCTGGAGATCTAATTGATTTACAAAGTATCTGTGCATCACACCATTCTATTACCAGTGTGATAGGAAAGACAAATAAAGTCAGACCTATCAAGTAAATTAATCCGTTCTGAGATCCGTTTGTCGTTGAAAATGAAATATCAAAGCAACAAACATTTCACATGCAAATTTGAAAAATCCTAAAGTTCAGCAGCACACAGAATCTAAATTCCTACAGTAATAGCAAAAACAATGCAATTAAGGCAACTAATTTCTCAAGCCAAGAGCTAAGGGACCATGGCGCCATGCGCTGGTATGGGTTCTTATGCCAAATATGATTATTAAAAAGATACTCCTGTTGATTCCAAATGTAAGTCGTTTTAGACTTCTCAACTCTTCTTCAAATGTAAGTCATTCTACAACTTCGAGGTACAATTACCTTATTTCTTCCTATTATACCCTCATTGAATGAATGCACAAGTTCTCATGAATAAATGAGGCCTATCTCTCAACCTCTTCTTTCCAAGAGTGGAACATTAAAGTATATGAATAAATGAAGGGTACCAAGGTTATTTCTCTTACTACTTGATTTGTTATGGAGAAAGGTACGGGGCTGCGCAGCAGGCGTGCAAACAGTACCTAGGATACTGTAGCAATAGCCAATAGGTGAACAGTGCCCGCCGGTGCCGTAGTACGTTATTTTCCATGCGCACTGATTGGTTTCCTAAAATAAATAATAGTTAGTTAGGTAGATTATTTTGGAATTCCTTATCTATCCAGTTATTGTTAGGAATATGATATTATTTATTAGGAATGTTATTTTTAATAGTTGAAAGATTAAATTGGATTGATAAATTTCTTTATAGATTATTTCTTAGGCATTAAGTCGGATTGTCCATATAAAAGAGATAGCATGTATCTATTATCAATTCTCGGGACCAAAAAATACAATTCTAGACCCTCTGTGTATTCTGCACTAGTCCAGGATCACGCTAGTGCATACAGTGTCAACATAGATGAATATCGACCCACACAAAACGAATAATAGCATGAACGATTAATTTGAATAACAAATAAGAGTTTTGACCTTATGGTCGAGTTTACATTTATTAAGCCTCGCTGGGCTAACAATAATTAAATAAGCAGCGGAACAAATAAATTTCAGCGGAATCTCATCAATTCACCACAAACAACCGACTGGGATCAAGAACTAACGATTAACACCTTCATATAACTCTTCCTCCAAGACAGGCGAAGACTCCTCCACTTCTGTTGATTGATTATAGCAAGCATGCGTATACAACCGTACTCGCGAGTTATACCACAGAATGCAATTTATTGATGATGGCTTATTCCAAACGAATGACTTCTGTGGTTATTTTACATAAAGCAGCATTTGCAATTGAATACAAATAATAGTTTGAAAAGCATGTTTAAAACAAATAAATAGTAGTTTAACAGTTGTTTTCACAAAGACACAAAGCCTAATCAAATTATTTCACATAGCCATATGACTTAGATCACACAGCTCCCTTCCCAAATGTTTTATTAAAATCTAACCCTCGTGTGAAATCTCCGAGCATATCCATGACCGCGGACGCGGCTATTCGAATAGATTGTTAACACTCTACAGAGGTTGTACACTTTATCCACAAGATATAACCAGTATAGCTAGCACTAATCATAACAAAACCTTTCAGAAACTTCATCTCAAGCATTGACACTCCAGGTATGCTTTACAGTCGTCCAACCCATAAACAGTGCGCATTGACACTCCAGGTATGCTTTACAGTCGTCCAACCCATAAACAGTGCTTTCGTACGACACACACCGTTACACAGGGAAGCGGTGAACCGTTCCACTATGTGATCTACCTAGTAGTCCACACCTCCACCCATCACTGAGCTCCTAACCTATAACCTGAGTTATCAATATCAAGACTCCATAACTTACTAAGTTAGGCTCGTCCCATCAGGCATGTGGTTGTATGAAAGGCCCAGTTCAATGGCGCACAAAGTTAAATTCTTAATTGACCAAAGCAAGACTTCCTATTTCTAACTATGCCACAAAGATTATCATTCTCATTCACAAAGTTCCATCATATCACTTAGCATTCACTACTTGCTTCAGTTCAAATCATTTCCCACCCTGTTGGTTAAGTGCAACACATGTTATCACAAAGTAATAACAAATAGCACACAGTTTTCCACAAAGTTCCATAGTCACCTAGTCAAAATTATAATTGCAACTCAAATGATATGTGTGACTCGTAGCATGGCTAAGTAATACTATTCGTCTAACCAACCCGCGTTGGTGTTATGATAATACCAACTAATAATTAACCAAGCTAGGGTGACAAAAGATCATGATAATACAATAAACAAGGTGGATATAAATAAATAGGATTAATAACTAACCCAAAAGCATTTAAATAAATACTTAAAGAATGTCATACTTTGAATCAAAGTAATTTTGAAAACTGGGTTCAACATGATCAAAAATATAACTTGCCTTGAAATAAATTCTGATACTGGTCTTGGTTTTGGTGAACTCCTTCAAAATTCCCCGAAGTATCAACGTCTACTCGCAAACGAAAACAAATAAACAAAATAAATAAAAACTAAGAGAAAAACTAACTCCAAAAATTAAGTAAAAATCTCAGACATATAGAGCTCGAATTTAGATGAATTTAGGAATTGAATGGGCTCAATCGAAGTTCGGATGAAGAAGATATGGCCTCTGGAAGTTCTAAATCTAAAGAAAATACGCAAAAAGGAATTCAAGTATTGTTCATCGAGCATTGTATATCAAGTATTGTTCATCAAGCACTGTATATCAAGTATTGTTCATCGAGCACTGTATATCAAGTACTGTTCATCGAGCATTGTATATCAACTACTGTTCATTGAGCACTGTACATATAGTATTGTTCATCACTTTCGACTACGCGTACTCGGAAGGAGTTTCGACCACATGGTCAGAAGGTTTCGACTGCATGGTTGTAGAAGGCTACGACTACCTGGTTGTGGAAGATTACGACTACATAGTCGTAGAAGATTCTACGGTCACGGGTTCACGGAACAGTGATCTGGCTGGTGGACCCCACACGGCATAGACACGGTGTATGGTGGACTGGGTTTACACCGAAGGATCCGGTTAGAGTTGTGAGGTCTTGATGCGGTCGTGACCGTGAACGCGAGACGATGCAGTATACGTGGCGGTGAGGTAGTAGACAAGGGTGCCCAAGTTAATGTGGCACGACATTTGTGCTCACTAGTAGATGTGGCCGATCGGTGGCACGACACGTCGACCGCATTTACGGCGAGGCTTAGGTTAATCCACACCACAGCGGCGGCGCAAGACTTCACCACGGTGGATGTGCGACCGGATAGAAACAGTTATTGCGCACATACCGCAGATCGGTATTGGCACGAAAGGTCATCGTGGTTGGCCGGAATTGGCGAGGAAGCGGCGGAGCAGGTGCGTTTGTTGCCCGCGATAAACATTAGTGACATCTCGTGGTCGTGAAGGGGGGCTGGAGATAGCTCTGGTGACAGCGAAGATGACGACGACAAGGCGACGAAGACGACGGCGCAATATGAAGAAAACGAGCGGTGGCGGCGGAAACCCTAAAACTTCCAATGCGGTGGCGCTAAAGCTTGAGGGGTGCGGTGGCTTGGGGTTTCGGGATCAGGGCGAGAAGGCGAACCCAGGGGTCCTATTTATAGGCCTCGAGCGTACCGGATTTGGAAATCCCCAAATCGAGTTCGTTTAGGTCACGAGGTCGATTTCGAGTATGAAGAGGATACGGGATACTATTCGGTTGGATTCGTGTGCGGGAAGGTACGATGATTAAAAGGATAAGGTCGACGCAAGATTTCTTGTTGGAGATCCGTTGTCGGACGGAGCTTCCAAGCGCGGCCATGGCGAACGCGGTCGAGACATGGCACGAGGAAGGCGACAGGAGGGGCGACGACGACCACCTGACGGGCAGGGCCCACCCGACAGAGGGACGAAGGCACAGCAGGCAGCGCGGGAAGAAAGGCCGGGAAGGAATAGAAAATGGGTTTTCGGCCCGACACTGTTTCTGAGATTTTAAATAGATTTTTCTTTTTAGAAATTACAGAAAAGGAAAATAGCAAATAGCAAATGAACTCGAAAAATTTCTAGAAAAATCTAGAAAATATATCCAAGCACATAGAACCCAAATAAAATAATTTTGACCATTGTTGATGTTGTCATTAATCATATTAAATTGTTTTGATACTGAAAGACCATGTTAAGCTTTATTAAAATTCAAATAAAATCCAAAGGGTGAATTTTCCAACTACTAACTATTTAAAAGTTTTTTAAAGATCAAGAAATTGGGATGTTACATCAATCAAGTAAAGAAATAAACAAAGTTAATCCCTACCCGGTTGGCTAAAGATTAGAGCCTCCTTATTCGTCGGGAAGAGTCCCGGTTGAGCTTGTAGGGCGATCCCTCGCCTCCTTGGCTAATCATGCCTCAAAGCATCGCTACCTCGACAGGGAAGAGCGCCGTCGGCGGTTAGATAAGGGCAAGTGCCCTACCCTTGGTCCTCAAACCTGTACCCCAACAGTTACCACCGCATTTGGTATCAGAACCACTCACTGTGGCTTCCGGTGCCGCACCATCTTTCTTGGAGAAGTTTAAGGCCAACAACGGACAGAAAGTCTTACTCAACAACTTAATTGTTGTCCATTGGAGCTTCGTTGATCCTTGTCTGCGTGACGCGACGTCACCACCGTATCCTCTCGTCAATATGGAGCCACCAAGGATTTCAAACGTGGCCACCACCGCAGCTCGAGGACAAGCTACCTCGCCGCGAGGGGTGTAATGTTATGGTCCAATATCCAATATCCAAACGAAGTACTGCACGGCACGTCACTGTAGCATCGTGTGGTACTGTAGCATCACATATATTAGGCAGGATTTGTTATTTAGGAATCTATCTGTTGGGTGTTTGGTATTATCTATTAGTTAAGCAAGTTAATATTAGATTGGCTTATTAGAGATAAGTTTCCTTATAGATTATTTCTTAGGAGTCAAGTCGGGTCGTCCCTATAAAAGGGATAGCATGTATCAATTATTAATCAAACAAAGAAATAAACAAAGTTAGTCTCTAAACGGTTGGCTAAATATCAGAGCCTCCTTATTCGTCGGGAAGAGTCTCGTCCGAGCTTGAAAGGCGATCTCTCACCTCCCTAGCTAATCAGACCTCAGAGCCTCGCTACCTCGACAGGGAAGAGCCCGATCTCTCACCTCCCTAGCTAATCAGACCTCAGAGCCTCGCTACCTCGACAGGGAAGAGCCCTGCTGTCAGTTTAGATGAGGGCGAGTGTCCTACCCTCGGTCCTCAGACCCGTATCCAACATTTGGTATCAGAGCCAATCATTGCCCCTTCCACCATGTCGAGCAGTGAGGGTTTCAATTCCATGACAATCAACGACATGTTAGGTCACATGATTGAGATGCTTGAAAAGATGCTTGGTGCTTCGGAGGAGGAGAGAAGCCACGCTGGGAGCAAGGAATGTTCCACCAATCTGCTGGCCTTGACGGCAACCCCGCCGGCTACAACCTTGGCCAAGATGGAGTAGGAGGTGACGCCTGTCGTCGCCAACATGGCTGCACCGCCACTTCCATCGCCTCCAGAACAAGAGCCCTGCTGGCGGTTAAATGAGGGCGAGTGTCCTACCCTCGGTCGGACTCGTACCCCAACAGTACCACAACATAATTCGTGTGCCAAAAGCAAAAGCTAAATGAGAAAACCATTTTATTTTGTTGTTATTCATCAGCTACAATTTCCCATGTGATAAAAGCAAGTTGGGCAAATAAAAACAAGTATCAAGGAGAAGAGTTTTGGCAAAATTACCCCTTATCATTGAGGGCTAAAGCAACAGCACAGAAGTTTGGCACTCCGCTTCTCATAACCTAGCAATCACACATACTTAAATATTAGCTATGCTCAGAAAGAACTTGAGTTAATGCAATGATTTTGTCAAGGTCAGACCTGAAATATTTATCTCATAATTGTTAAAAGCCAAGGTTAAAAGTTAAAACATTTTAAATTCGACTTCGATAAAAATAATTACAGCAGCCGCAGAGGTGCAGATCTCACCATATCCAAGCTAGATGTCCATAATTTGATCCAAAACCAAATAAGAAGGAACATTAAACGAATCACAGGTCATTTTGAGCATGCGATAGAAAACAATGTTTTAGAGTTTGTTTGTGAAGAAATTATTACAGCATCCACAATGTTAGCCAGCTACACGAAAAAATTCATTAATAAGATCTACTTACATCATATGTGTCCACCAGGGCTAGGAAGGAATTTGGAAATGCCAATGCATATGACGTGAATGCAGCCAACTCACTTTGATTTGTTTCAAGACAGGAACCACGCAATGAGCTAGTATCCTGAGAATAACATAACGATATATTTCAGTGGTGAATAGTTCAACACAAATTACTAACTAGAAGTTCTACAGGTAAAAATTATAGAAATATTCTGTTGCAACTTGCAGGCAGGAGAACATTCATGAATAACAGAATAAGTGCAAGCGAAAGCTTGCTCAAGCCACATATAGTATAGGCAAAACAATTAATTTGCATGGGTGACCATTGGAAAATGTTGATAGAGCAGCCTCAAATAGGAAGTGTGTCATGTTAAGAGTTGTATATATACACACACACACAGACATGGGTTACATGGGCCTCAGGAGCTACAAGGGCCACATGGACCAAGAGAGAGAGATAGAATGTACAACTTTTAACATATCATAGGAGCAATGCTGACTCATAATTCAAAAATGAGCAGGTAGTCAAAATGTCAAATAGTTTCCAACTTTTTAAATGAAATAGCAGAGCTCATCTTGCCTTTTCAAAAAAGGAGTATACTATTTAGTCAGATAAGGCAAAATGATCCTGTAAAAAAAATTTAAGCAAAATGACATAATGGAGAACACTATTACCACTAAATGAGTATGGTGTTCAAAGTATGGGATGAGGGTTATTACTTCGACTTGACCAAGATAGGAAAAGAATATTATTAAGATTATAGCCGATGATTATGTAGTATGTATAATGTAAAGTGTAAAGGTAAGGTTTTATGTTTAACTATAACTAATTGCATAAAATTTTAAATAAATGTTATGTTAAGGGTATTTGTGATATTTTCTATTGTTCTAGGGTTTAGTTTTGTGTTCCTTTGTAGCCCATTGGACTATTGCAATACAACCAACCTTACACATTTGCATCTCCCTCTCCATTTAACATTTTATCATAGCAAGGTTAGGGTTTACTGTTGCTGCCGCAGGCCACCGCGGCGGCGGCACTAGGTTCTCTCCGCTCATCCTCCGCTGCCGCTGAGCAATCTCCTGGGGGTGGCCTCCTTCTAGCAGCAGCAGAAGAAGCACTCTGCTCCGAGTGCCACATGCGCCGTCGGGTGCTCCTAACGCCAGTTGTCTTCTTCGCCTTCGAGCCGACATCGGAAAAGCCAAAGCAAAAAACAACAGTCTTCGAGCTCGATCCTGACGGATCCGTCGTTGCCTGGCCGTCTCTCGTCCAGATCCGGCATCATCGGGCTGTCTCTGAGCTCGATCTCGACCGGCTACGCCACCGCCTGGCCTTCTCTCGCACTGATCTGGCAGATCCATACAGAGGGGGAGGTTCTTAAAGCTGCCCCGATGCCCGAGCCACTGCCTCCCTCCTCTGCTACGCAATCCGCGATGCCCCGACGACCGCGTGGCCCCGGATTTCTCCGCATCTCCCTCGGGCTGCCGCCGCAGCTCCCGAGCTCGATCCGGCGAACCGGGCTTCCTCTTCGTCGCCACCCTCGACGGATCCAGCGTAGATCATCGCCGCCAACCTTATCCTCGCCGGATTTGGCGCAGCTCGTTCGTGGTGGTGACCCACCCTCAGGTTCGGCGGCCCGCTTGGTCGCATCGCGCTCGTTCGCGGTGGTGAGACGGAAGGGAAACAGAAAGGCAGGTGCTTCGCGTCGCGTGGGTGGGTGCGGTGGGTTCCTCGTGTCTGCATGCGTGGCGGCTGGATTGGTTTTTGCTTCAGCGTTGGTTTGGTTGGCCTCGTGGGGTGGAGACGAAGAGGTTGGGACTGGGAAGAGAGCCATATCTGGTTTATAACCAGATCTGACTGGCTTCTCTCCGGCTTCAGTATCTGCTTTGGCTTCTCCAGCTCTAGCTTCTTCCGTTGTTAAAGCTTCCTACTGTTAGCTATCCTTTGAGTCTTTTCTTTCTTCGTGTTGTTTCTTCCGTTGCATCCATCTAAGTCTGTAACACTCTATCTTTGAGTTCGTCTAAGCCATACGAGTCCATAAATTTATTGTCAGACAGTTGATTGCTTTGCAAGCCACAGTCTGTTCTCTTGGATCGAGAGTGGTGCTTTTCTTTCCCTTTTGCATGGCAGCAGCAGCCGCTCTTTTCTCCGAGCCGCTGCAGATCGTAGAAGTCGTTATTATGTCGTCGTTTCTCTCTGAACCGCCACCCCGAGCTTCTAAGGCCGTCGCGCTTCTTCTGCACTGCGCTGTCGTCGTCTTGGGCTTCGATCTGCGGCGCCATTCTTCTATCTATTCCTCTTCGGCTTGATTTGACAGCTCTCTCTATTCCTGTTGATTTCATCATTTTCTTCGTCGTGTTGACGTGGTCGACTTTGCTCCCGCTTGCCTCTACTTTCTCAGCCCCAGCACCTTATACTTTATGGGCTATCGCATGACCCCAGATGGGAGATCTTTTGATGCTCAACATATTTTCCAAGAGTTGTACGCTACGACGACATTATCAAAACTCGGACTTCGGATTTTCCCTATTGTAGTATGAACCCTTTCCAAATGCAATACTATTGCATATGTCTTGCATTTGATGAGGGGTGTTAAAGGTATTTGTGGTATTTCCTATTGTTCTAAGGTTTAGTCTTGTGTCCCTTTGTACTCTATATATTGCCTACTGCAATACAACCAACCTTTCTCATTTACAACTCCCTCTCCATCTAACAAGCTCAAACTTCAACTAGCCACCTCTTAACCTGGCAGGTCGCATGAGATAACAAGAACTATATGAAGTTCATTTACTAAAACATAGCATTTAAAGTGGTAGTGTTGAAGACCAGCTTCGACAAATGGTCAAATTGGGAAAACATCTATAAGACTCCATTAACATGCCTGACAGGTCGCATGAGATAACAAGAACTATATGAAGTTCATTTACTAAAACATAGCATTTAAAGTGGTAGTGCTGAAGAACAGCTTCGACAAATGGTTAAATTGGGAAAACATCTATAAGACTCCATTAACATGAGCAAAGGAATTACAACAAGGGCTGGTTTTTTTATCACACCTGAATTCTGATCAGCCAATTCTGCACCAGAGAAACAAAGTCTTCACATTTGTTTGAACCATCAGAACTAGGAAGTGTTTTATCAATAATTTCATCAAGACCCTACAGACAGATAATACATGAGAGCAGAAAACCACTGGTATAAAATATATCTAGTTTCTCACCCAGAACAAATATTCAATGATAATAGTAGCAAGGCTCATGATGTAAAACATCTCACTTGTCACTACGCTGAATTTGATCCCTGACTACACCTTGTACATTTGCCTGATGGACTTTTTTTTTCAAATGACCGACTCCATTGCATCTTGGTTGGGTGAACACTATGAAAGTATACTAGCCAAATGTTATAGTTATCTATTTGATGAGCACAACAGGCCTTAGCTTCATTAGCCAAATATAGATAATTTTTCTTTCACACTATTTGCATTTAAATATCAATGTGGCGCTTGACTAATCATCTGGCTTGATGAACGAAGTATGTCCATCTAGGTAGTCAATGCAATCTGACTAGGAAACTTTGGCCCAAACATGCAAATCTATCTGGATGGACTCGTCCTTTTTCAAGCTATGAATGGTTGGTCCAAGCTGGAATTGCGCAAATGGGGAAGAGAGGACCTAAAGAACAAAGCAAGCTTGCACTATCTGAATGATGATAAACAAAATCTATGTCAAATATCTTACTGAAGAAATATCAGATATACCTACAAATACAGAATAATTAGGACAAGAATGATGTTCCTAATATTGGCAAACGACAAAATTCAAATGAATTACAAATATCAGAAGCATTATTCATGAACAAAGCAAAGCCTGAAAGAAGAAAGTGACCACTAACCAGGAAAGAGCTCACAAATGCATGTGAATGAGTCCCACGTATTGGTATCCCAAACAACCTTCCTGCTGCAACATTGCTGTTCATGTAGGAAAAGTATGTCAGATTATTATTGTTATGATGCACTTTTCTTTGAATTGTTAGAGATATATGTATAGTTTGTTATTCCCCATTGTTAAGAGGGGTTATTTGCATATTTACCTCATGTACTTTCTCTATATATATTGGCCCTTTGACCACCTGGAAATATAAGTTACTATTCCTAACATGGTAACAGGGCCCATTAGTGTTACCTCTCCCGGACGCGCAACTCATCCTCCTCTCAGCCACGGCGCGCTTCTCTCCGCCCGCCGATCCAGCCGGATCCAGCCACCGCTCTCGCCAGATCGCTAAGCCTCCCGGCCGCCGCTCGGTCGACCGCCACGCTCTTCGCCGCTCTCTGTCACCGTCGCCGATCCGTCGCCGCCGTCTCGTCGGCGGCCGCCGCCAGTCGCCGACGCCTCAGCCGCCGCTGGGTCGACGCCTCGGACGCCGCCGCTGACGCCGCTCGCCGTCGTCGCCGCCGACCGTCGCGCCCATTCCGTCTCTCTTCTCCGCCGCTCGGATCGGGCAGCTGCTGCTGCTGCCGACGCCGGTCTGCGCCAGATCGCTGAGCCTCGGTGCCGCTCGGTCGGCCGCCGCTGCCGCCTGCCTCGTCGCCGTCGCCGACGCCATCGCGTCGCCGCCACCGTCCCTCGCCATCGCCGCCACGCGGTCGGCAGGGGGAAACCTAATCCTCCTGCGTGTGCGCGTTCAAAATCGGGCCGGCCGATTAAAAATAAAGCCGGCGATCGCGGCCGAAAACCGTTGTTCTAACTGCGCGCCGTCCGGCGCGCTGTTACTTCGTTGTCTTGATCACCGCACCGTCCAACGCCGCCTACCAATGGGCACCGTTTCCCTCCCTCGCTGCCCGGTGATCTTCGATGGTGTTAATTACACTAACTTTGTGTCTCACATGCGCATCCACATGCGTGGTCTTCGTCTCCGGGGCGTCCTCTGACGATGTCACCTGCCCACCTTGCCCTAATCCTCCGACGAGTTTACACTGTCCGTGACCGCTCCGGACAACCGATAAGGATGCTACTGAGGCCGCTCGCCTTGCTGATGATGCAGCCGCCTCTGCCTACCAAGAGGCTCTGGATTCCTACACGGATCGACTGACCGCCTACACTCAGTGATACGACAACGACGCTCGGGCGGCTGCTGTCTTCACCGCCAGTGTCCAACCTCAGTTCTCTTCTGAGGTTATGGGACTCCCTTCGGCTTTCCAGATGTGGACTCACCTTCGTCAGCGCTACGAGCCCTCTGGTGATGCCCTTTACCTGTCCGTAGTCCGACAGGAGCACTCTCTTCAGCAGGGTGATGCTACTGTTGACGCTTTTTACGCTCAAAGCTCATTGCGGTGTCACCGAACTCTCTCCGCCGCTTGGCCGCCGCTCTCTGTCCGTCTTTGCTGGTATGCGTCTTGACTGGAGTTTCAGCGTGTCTACGATTTCCTTACTCGCCTTCGTCCTGAGTTCGAGCAGCGGCCCTTGCACGCCACCCTCGTGTCTCTCCTGGAGGTTCTTATTGAGATACGTGCAGAGGAGACTCGTCTGAGTGGTGCTGGTCTGATGTCACTCCCCTCCGCGCTAGCCACTCGACCACCTGCTACACCAACTGCTCCACGCTTCAGCACACTGCCTCATCCAGCGGCTTCCACAGGTGGTGGTGGTCGTACTTCATCTGGCGGTGGCCGTCCTCACTGCTCCTATTGCGACAAGGTCGGCCACAATGAGTCCCAGTGCTATAAGAAGCAGCGGCATCTTTCACGTCGTCCTTCTACCAGCACTGACACTGGTGCTTCTACATCGACGTTTACATCGACTCCTTCAGCAGTTTCTCTCACTGAGCATGAGATAGCCAGACTTCGACGCCTGCTTGCCGCTTCAGGTTCTCCCTCGACAAGTTTTGCAGGTTCTGCTACTGACCTACATAGTCAGGTACCTCCCCGTGGATTCTTGATTCCGGAGCATCTTTTCACATGACTTCTGATTCTTCCACTCTGTCTTTCATTACACCTCTTGATTCTCCCGCGGTGTTCTTCTGGCGATGGTACCCTCTTTCTGTCTGCAGTCGAGGACCTCTTAGCAACTCATCTTTTTATGTCCCTTCTGTTGCTCATGTTCCTCGCCTAACCATGCAGCTTCTTTCTGCTGGGCAGATTACTGACCTTGGTTGTCGGGTCATTCTTGACTCTGATTCTTGTTGTATTAAGGACCGCCACACAGGGGCTCTGGTTGGTTCTAACCCTCGGTGCCTTGACTCACGGCGTCTTTGGGAGCTCGACTGACTTCACCTTCCTTCCGCTGCCATCATCGCTGCCAGTCTCTCCGCTTCTGCCACCGCGTCTACCAGCTCTTTCCAGCAGTGGCATCACCGTCTTGGTCATCTGTGTGGATCTCGTCTATCGTCTTTAGTTTGTCGTGGTCTTCTGGGGCCTGTCTCAGGAGACGTGTCTTTAGATTGTCAGGGTTGTAAGTTAGGGAAACAGATTCAGCTTCCCTATTCTCATAGTGAGTCAGTGTCTCAGCGTCCTTTTGATCTTGTTCATTCAGATGTTTGGGGTCCGGCTCCCTTCATTTCGAAGGGGGGTCATCGATATTATATCATATTTATAGATGATTTCTCTCGCCACACTTGGATATATTTTATGACTTCTCGTAGTGAAGCCTTGTCTATCTATAAACAATTTGCCACTATGGTTCGCACACAGTTCTCCAATCATATTCGTGTCTTTCGTGCTGACTCTGCTGACGAGTAACTCTCTCGTTACCTATGCAGCTTTCTTGCTAAGCAGGGCACTCTCGCCCAGTTCTCTTGTCCTGGTGCTTATGCTCAGAATGGTGTCGCTGAGCGCAAGCATCGTCACCTCCTTGAGACAGCTCGTACACTGATGATTGCCGCCTCTATTCCGCCTCACTTTTGGGCTGAGACTGTTTCCACTGCCACCTATCTCGTCAACATTCATCACTCTTCTGCTCTTCAGAGTGAGATCTCTGTTGAGCGTCTCTGTGGTCTTCTTCCAGACTACCCTACCCTTCGTCTGTTTGGCTGCGTTTGCTACGTTCTCCTCGCACCTCGAGAACGCATCAAACTAATCGCCACCTGTTGAGTGTGTTTTTACGGGATACGGATCTGCGAGCACAAGGGCTATCGGTGCTGGGACCCTGTTGGTCGACGGATGCGGATTTCTCGGGATGTGACTTTTGACGAGTCTCGTCCCTTCTACCCACGTCCTGCCTCTCCTTCGATTTCCTCTGTGGAGTCCGTCTTTTTTTTTACTTTTCTAGATACACCCATCTCTGTCTTGCCCTCGTCCACCTGTCCCACTGAGCCTCCACATATACCTCCTGAGACCTCTCCGCCGTTGTCGCCGCCTGCTTCGTCTCCTGCGGTTCCTCAGGCTCCTCCCACTCTCTTCTACACTCGTCGACCTCGTATTGAGGATCTTCCAGATGAGCCATCTTCTCCTGTTGCTCCATTTTCCCCTGATGGGTCGTCATCTCCTCGCTACGCTCTCCACGATCGTCAGTCGATCCGGCCTCCTGCCCGTTTTAGTTTTACTGGTGCAGCTACCCATGAGCCTGTCTCCTACCGGGATGCTGTTACTCACCCTAAGTGGCAGCATGCCATAGCCGAGGAGATTGCTACCGTCGAGCGTACTGGTACTTTGGATTTTGTTCTCTTTCCATCTCACTCTCGTCCCATCACGTGTAAGTGGGTCTATAAGATTAAGACTCTCTGATGGCTCTCTTGAGCGCTATAAGGCGCGTCTTGTTGCTCGTGGCTTCCAGCAGGAGTATGATCGTGACTACGACGAGACTTTTGCTCCTGTGGCCCACATGACCACTGTCTGCACTCATCTTTTGGTGGCGTCTGTTCGCCACTGGTCTGTTCTCAGCTTAATGTCAAGAATACCTTTCTTAATAGCAAGTTGTGTGAGGAGGTCAACATGCATCTGCCACCTGGGTATTCTGTTCCTGAAGGCATGGTCTGTCGTCTTCGTCGCTCTCTATGGCCTTAAACAAGCCCCTCGTGCTTGGTTTGAGCGCTTCTCCTCTGTGGTCACTACTGCTGGATTCTCAGCTAGTGATCATGATCCTACGCTCTTTGTCTACACTTCGTCTCGTGGTCGGGCTCTTCTTCTGTATGTTGATGATATGATCATCACCGGAGATGATTCTAAGTACATTGTCTTTGCCAAGGTTCGTCTGAGTGAGTAATTCCTTATGTCGGATCTTGGTCCTCTTCGTTACTTCCTTAGGATTGAGGTTACTTCCACTCCAGATGGTTTCTTTATGTCCCAAGAGAAGTATATTCAGGATCTTCTAGATCACGCCTCTCACTGATCAGCGTACTGTTGAGACTCCCATGGAGCTCAATGTTCATCTCCAACCCTCTGATGGCGAGCCTCTTTCTGATCCGACTCGCTATCGTCATCTTGTTGGGAGTCTTGTCTACCTTGTTGTTACTCGTCCGGATATCACTTATCCAGTCCACATTCTGAGTCAATTCGTCTCTGCTCCCACTCAGGTCCACTACATCCACCTTCTTCGAGTTCTGCGATACCTTCGTGGGACTATCTATCGCCGTCTCTTTTTCCGCACTCCAGCTCATTACAGCTTCAGGCTTATTCGGATAACGAGCTTCAGGCTTATTCGGATGCTACTTGGGCCAGCGATCCCTCTGATCGCCGGTCTATCTCTGCTTACTGTGTTTTTCTTGGTGGTTCTCTCATTGCCTGGAAGACGAAGAAACAGACTGTAGTATCCCGTTCGAGTGCAGAGGCTGAGTTGCGAGCTATGGCTCTCTTGACAGCAGAGATTACTTGGCTACGGTGGTTACTTAAGGATTTTGGTGCTTCTGTCACTACACCGACTCACATCTTGTCAGACAGTACAGGTGCTATCAGTATTGCTCGTAACCCTGTGAAGCATGAGCTCACCAAGCATATTAATGTTGATGCTTCCTTCATGGGGTCTTGTGTGCATGATCAGGTAATTGCTCTTCAGTATGTGCTTTCCGAGTTTCAGATAGCGGATTTCTTCACAAAGGCCCAGACTCGAGCACAACACGGCATCTATCTCTCCAAACTACTCAGTGATGTTGATCTACCATGAGTTTGAGGAGGGTGTTAGAGATATATGTATAGTTTGTTATTCCCTATTGTTATTTACCTCCTGTACTTTCTCTATATATATTAGACCTTTGGCCTCCTGGAAATATAAGTTGTTATTCCTAACATGAATAAGCATTGAAGGGTCTTCACTCTTCACATCAAAGTTGGTTCAAGTATACAAATATCGAGTAAGAAGGCAGCCAAGTAAGAATATTTATCATCTAATAATCGTTCAACATAGATTTTAAATTGCATAGTCTTGCCTAAGAAACCAAATATTACTATTCTAGACAATTAATGATAGGCTACATCACTAGCAGAACTAATTCAAAGCTATGTGGACAAATACCCACGAGTGTGCAGAAAATAATCTATAAAGTTACGAAGTTAAGTAACAAAAAAAAAATTGAAGGCCATACAGAAGTCAGAACATACAGAATAGTGCAGCTACTGTAGTGTGTTCATTGTGTGAGCAGACCATACCTTGTTGCATCAAATCCTCCCATATAAGAATATCTTGATGCACTGATTCCTCCATCAGGGCCCTGATAGACGAGTGTTTGACTGTTTGTAAGTTCATGCAGAGGTTAAGGATGAAAAGAAGCAAAAGAAAGCGAAAGTAAGACCCACTTGAGCCCGTCGAAGTCCAAATTCAAGTAAATTCTTCGACTTTCCTGCTACAAGTCGGTGCCTTGCAGCATTTGTGGTAACCAACGAAGCATAATTGACCAGACTTAAAAATGGAGTCTCAAGAAGTTGGACAACCTGGACAAAAATCAAAATCTCAATGTTTAGGAATACTGGAATCGCAATGCATGTTAAACTAAAAATCAATCTGCGAGAGTTACCGCTACGAATTTTATTTGCTAACTTACTCCTGGTACTTACTGCAGCAGGTCCCTCAATTCTCATCAGTGGAACCTTAGGGAACACAACAGAACCCTCATGGATAGCATAAACCTCAACATCTGAGCAGTCAATTGAAATGAGGTACTCGAAGAAGCCATCCTATCAAAAGAAGAAGAAAAAACATACATTAGTAGTTGCCAGAAAACATGAAAAGAATTATCTAAAAAAGAAATGGATGTAGTTAAGCGTATTAGTGACAACTACAATTGTTTTGTGGGTTTTTGTTTTGCTCATGGGCGTGTGGGTGGATGGGTTCAGGGGGCATTCACAACTCGCAAGGCTCCCCCTGGTACCCTCCTCCCTCCACTTGTATGCGCATTCAACTCGATTATACCCATTCTGCCATTCATGCCCGAGCATGAGCTGTACAGAATGCACAAATTACAATAACAAAACCCAGGTTTTTCTACAAGATTGGCATTCCCACCTCACATGTGGGCATGGCAGACCGCAAGAATCTGATTTCCTCCTCTGTTAACTTGAAGTTAGCGATGAACCTTATACACTCTTCAAGGCCACCAAAGATGGTGAACTCACCACCAAAGGGATTTTTCCGAAAGTAAAGATCAAAGCTGAAAACATTGAAGTTCACAGTAAGTATCAACAGGTGCAAAAGCACAGGATTCAATTAGAAAACTGACAAGTGGAAGAACTGCAACAGTACCATACAATATCATATTGGATAATTAGACCAAACTAGCATGTAAGTTACAATCTTGCAAACCTATACTGCATTTCCAAGTAGGGCCTAGAGAAACTGTTGGACTTAGTGCAGAAGGTCGCCCTCATCCAAATGACTAGCTTAATGATTCAGCAGCCTTGTAACTATCGAACGTTTAGAGTGATTCTTTAAACGGTAGAAGCCCACCATTTGTCCACATATCACAGTACATAATGAGTGATAGTGATGTACATGATGCACTTAAACAAGCTTGAGTATTGAGATAAATATAATTCATAATTGTGAATTTGTGATTAAGTAGGCTAGACTTGTGCTTGACTGCTTATATGCAAATTAACCTTCAAAAAGAAAATGAATCTAGTGAGTTCTAAGCATTACTAGACTATAATGGGAATTTAGTTAAAATAATTGAAACCTTTCGTTAGGGGAACCATTATCTAGGATTTGCCTTAGGAGCCCAACAAATATGAAGATATCTATAAACCTAAACCCTTAAGCAAACACTCTGGATAGATGAAATTATGCCAATTCTGCACAGTAATAGTGAAGAAAATCATCAAGTTTAACATGCATACTGTTAAGGGTAGGAGTGTAATGTGTGGTAGAAGTGTAATAGTCATGTAAGTGTTAGGTCCTTAGGGGTAGTTATGTAACTGCAGTCTAGTCTAAGGTTTCTCTTGTACACTATATATTGCCTCTTAGGCTCTTGTAATACAACTAAGAATTCAGCTTTCATTCCTCTTTTCTCCCAAAATCTAACATGGTATCAGAGCCTAGATCCAAACTCTAGCCTCCATCTTCTCCCACCGCTCCCGGCCTCGGGAGGAGCAACTCTACTCCCAGGGGCAGCACCCAATCTCGTTTTTATCTTTAACATATCATTAGTTCTTAGTGTAAGTAGCCGCAGTCGCAAGCAGCAAGCAGTCGGTCTTCATCTTTCTTCAAGCAGCAAAGCCATTCATTCTCTCCTCTCGCTAGCAGCCACTGCTCCTCAGTCCTTCCCCGGGCTCACCGTCCACCCCCATCTTCGCCGCCAGATCCCGTCGCCTCCAAAGCTCCGCCTTCTACCTCAAGGAGGCCCTCCTCCTCGCGCTCGTCAACGGCCTCATCACCACCGGATCCAGTCTGCGGAGGCCCACCTGGCCACCGACTCCACCTCGCGCGGCCACCGAAGAAGGCCACGGTCCACTCGTCATGCCTCGCGGCGCCGCCTCAACGTCGGAGCTCTCCACATCGCACGTCGCCAGATCTGTCGCCGTTGTCGCTTCTTCGCCATCTTTGGCTCAATCCATCCGCCGGTGTGACGGGATCCGGCGGATCGAACCTGGATTCGTCAGCGCTGACATCCTCCTTGTCCGATGCTTGTCGTCGGTCGTATCCTCGTTGTCGATGCCACGATACATCACCGTCGGCCACGGATCTCAGCGGATCCAGCTGGCCTCACCATCGAGGGATCCGAGCCGGCGGAGCCCACCTCGACGCCATTGGTGTGTGACATATCTCTCTACTCCTATCGGTTTCAACATCTCCACATTAAGACATGCGTGTGTGAAGAGTCGAGAGACAATTTTTGATCAAGAGTTGCATGCTTCGACGACATCTTTAAGCCCGGACTTCGGATTTATCTTTTATTTTAGTGTTGTGCTCCTCAAACTCAATGCTATTGCATACACATTAAGTTTGAGTGAGAGTGTTAAGGGTAGTAGTGTAATGTGTGGTAGAAGTATAATAGTTATGTAAGTGTTTGGGGTAGTTATGTAATTGTAGTCTAGTCTGGGTTTCTCTTGTACACTATATATTTCCCCTTGGGCTCTTGTAATACAACTAAGAATTCAGCCCTCATTCCTCTCTTCTCCAAAATCTAACACATACATACATGCCACACACGATTATATGCACAAAAAAGGGTATCCTCACAAAAAAAAAATACACCTCCTTTTTGCACATCAAAGCCAAATCACCAAATGGAGCTCAAAGTTACTTAAAAATACATGAATTAGTTCAACATCCTTAATTCCTCAGAAGAGCTGCGAACAATTTCACAAATGCTACGCTCCAAACTCGACACGGAACCGAATTGATCCTTCCAAGCTAGTCTAAAGCACAGAGCTTCTGTTTGCAACTGCAATTTGGCATTGTTCAAGCTCATGTGAGTAGGTGGGCTCACACCTAAAGGGATTTTATGGAAGTAAAAATCAAGACTGAAACCAATTGAAGTTCACAACGATCACCAATGGCTAGGGAGATCAATTTTAAGCATGGCAAGAAGAAAGCTTCGGTTCCTACATATATCCCTATATTGTATATCATGCCAAAGGAACAGTACTAAGTTACAATCTCGCCAGTCTATACTGTTTTCCCAGATTAAATAGGATACTGTGTTGTCTACTTGGCTTTACTACACAGTTATGAAAAATTATGACAAACCATTTCCCTTAAATCTATAGCATTTGTGCATTTATTATGGCACACCAGCAACAAACGTTAAATTACATGTAAGTCTCCTCAAAGATCGAATTATGTTCGATTTAACCTCCGAAAGTAGTATGCTTCCAAATTCCAATGACTGAGTGCTTACTGCTTAGTATGGCTTGGTTATAGGGAAGTGTGCTTACTGCTTAATATGGCTTGGTTATAGGGAAGTATTGTCTCAGATTACCCTTATGCTACATCAAATATGATGATATCTAGATACCTAAACCCTTGAGAGAGAGAAACTCAGCAAAATGAATTGAATGGTCAAATTACCTAACAGAGCCCACACTTGCTCGGAATTGAGCATAAGCTAGCCCAAAATCATCACATATAGCTCGAATTCGGACACGATCTCACAAAACCCAGACCCAAAACTCCAAAACAACACACGGTTAGGCCTCTCCCACGCCCATTCGAGTAGGGGCCAAACCGATCATTCCCTCCCCGACTGGTCCTAAATCATCACTCACTAGTCACTCCATCATTGGAGCTTTAAGAGTAAACGGATTCAACGAATCGAGCGGTACAGAGAGGGGGGAGGGGGAGGCAGGGAGGAATCGGGGGGTTAGGGTTCTGACACGCCGCGGTCGAGGTGCTTGCCGGCCTTCCAGTAGGCGTAGGCCATGGTGAACTGGTAGAGGTCGGTGAGCAGAGGAGTGACCATCGGGTTCGTCGGCCGCGGCACCCCATCTCTGCGCGCGGCCCCGTTCACCTCCGCCGCCGCGGCCATTTTTTTGGGGGTGACGGTGTGCGCGTGCGTGCGTCCGGGAGAGGCGAGGTAGTGAAGAGGTGGGTGGGTGGAGTAGAGGAGAGAAGAGGTGTGAGGCCTGGTGGACTTACAATTTGGGCCCTAGCACCGGGCTAGGCCTATGAAATTTTAGATGGGCCGGATCGTGTCAGGACCTTCTCAGTATCAGCCGGGCTAAATGTAACTTGGGCTTTCACGCTGGGCTGACTTGGATGCGTAAAAAACATCACCTTTATAGATGGAGACTCAAACCATGCATGCAATCTACTCCCTACTCCCGTCGTCGCATGCAACGGTGGCGCCCAGCCGGCGGCGGTTACGTGGACGAGACAGCAGCTGGAGAGGCTGGTGCGCAGCGAGCACGGCAGCAGCTGGGACGCCATTGCCGCCGTCTTCGGTGACCGGCAATAGTCGCCGGGGTGAGACACGCATCACGGAGGCGCCGGGGTTGCAGACACTACTACAAAAGAGGCTATAGCAGACGGCGGTCACGCAGGCGGTTCCTTTGGAACCGTGCGTATTAAATCTGTCTGAAGCTATCTTTGGGCGGCGGGCCTATCACGAGCGGTTACGAAATATTTGAGAACGTGTCAGCGATATCACAGACGGCTTCGGAAATAGAAATGTCAGATGTTACTACGACAGTTACAAATATAACCGTGCATGTAACATCACTGACGGTTATATTTCGAACCGCTCTGTGATAATGCCCATCACGAGCGGTTACGAAATAGAACCGCAGCGATTTCTGTCTTCATATAAATTGGCCGAGACATCCTCTGCAGCATTGCGCAGTGTCTACCATTTCCCTTCCCGCCCTAGCTCCTCATCTGCGGCTGTATATCGCTCCAGCGCCACTTCCTGCCCTAGCTCCTCCAACTGCGCCACTTCCCCGCCCTAGCTCCTCAACTGCAGGTGTCTCCGCTCCAGCGCCACTTCCTGCCCTAGCTCCTCCAACTGCGCCACTTCTCGCTCTAGCTCCTCACTGCAGCTGTGTCTACCGCTCCAGCGCCACTTCCCCGCCTCTAGCTCCTCCAACTGCGCCACTTCTGCCCTAGCTCCTCATCTGCTTGTGTGTCTCCGCTCCAGCGCCACTTCCTGCCCTAACTCCTCCACCCCGGCTCCTCCTCTATCTTGGTATGAGCACATGATCTTGCACCGTCAATGTTGGAATAAATAATATTAGCCACGCAAATCTTAGTTTTGAAACCTTATAACTAATGAAGTAAAATTTGACTTAGGAGTGGTAACTTTATAAAATTGAATTAGGTCTAATAATCACTAAAATTTGAGTTAGGATAATTAATTGGCTTAAAAATAAAATTTACACACCTGTTCACGATGCGGTGGGGTTTGGGTCAAGCAATATTGCATTTACTGTTCCGTATTTTAGGTTAATAAGTGTTGTATGAGGTGATGCCTATATTTGGGTTGCATGATTGTTCAATTGAGATAGATATCGATTAGTCGAGAGGTAGGGATCATGGTTGTGGCCGTAGGCATGGCTACGCTATGCCACCGCGTGTGGTACATAACTAGTGAAGAGTTTTCTTTCAATAACCTTAGATACAAATGTTGGAGAATGAGTTTATATTGCACATTTTCGTTTGCTATAAATTAATCGCTAATCAATTTGACACTAATTTGTTACATGCGTATTGTAGATGGATCGAATCGGATGTGCGGTGTGAACCGTGTGAGTCAAGATTACATTAATGGCGTGGTTGCTTTTAGAAGAGCCACGAGCGGGATATGTTGAAGAAGGGATAAATTTTATGTCTTGTCCAGTGCATTGATTGCGTAATCAAGATGTTTAACAACGCGCGCAGATCGGCGCACTTGATTGAAGGGGTTTCAAAAAGGGTATACATGTTGGACCGATCACGGTGAAGAGCGATTATACGAGTTAATAATGGCGACATCGCCGAGGAAGTCAACGATTTGCCTGGATGTGGTGTGCTTTTGATGAGGATAGGGGCACGATGACAATCTGGATCGGATGCTACGCGATGCGTAAGAGAACTACAGGAGAGAGAGTTTTGTAAATTCGAGGGCTTAAGGAGGACTCGGTGAGACCTTTGTTCCTGGTACAGCCGGAATACACAAGGTTGTCAACCGTGCTTGAGCTATGAAATTGAAGGCAAGCAATAGTTGGTCCGATAAGAGTTTCACGGCGTTGTTATGTCTCTAGCGGACATCCTTCCGAGGAGAAGCGTGTTGCCCACCACCTATCAAGCAAAGAAGGTTATTTGCCCATTGGGAATGGAAGTAGAAAGAATACATGCATGTCCGAACGATTGTATCCTCTACCGTAAAGAGTATGCAGACATGCATTATTGTCCGTGTGCAAAGCATCCCGATACAAGCGTCAAAATATCGCTAAGGTGAAGCAAGGACCTCCTGCTAAGATGTTGTGGTATCTACCTATAATCCCACGTTTGAAGCGTTTATTTGCGAACCCAAAGGAGGCAAGATTGCTGCGTTGGCACTCGAGGAGCGTAAGAGAGATGGAAAGCTAAGACACCTGCGATTACGCGGTGGAGAAACTTGATCGGAGCTTGAAGAGTTCGGTCGAGCAGGAACATAAGGTTAGGGTTGAGTACGGATGGAATGAATCCTTTCGGTAACATGAGCGTGACATAGCACTTGGCCGTGAATCTATGTATGTACAACCTTCCTCCTTGGCTCTGTATGAAGCGGAAGTACATTTTGATGTCACTACTTATCCAAGGGCCAAGCAACACAGGAATGATATTGATGTGTACCTAGCACCATTCTTTGGAAGATCTTGTGACACTTTGTGGAGCGAAGGGTGCAGTATGGGATGCGTACAAGCGAGAGAACTTCACTTTACGCGCCATGTTGTTCTCGCACCATCAATGATTTTCCCGCCCTTGGTAACTGTCGGGCTTCAGTACAAAAGGAGCCAAAGCCTATCCGCACTGCTTAGATGCTACGGAGAGTGTATGGCTGAACAACTCGCGCAAAACTGTGTATATGCGTCACCGTAGGTTCCTTCCGAGGAGTCACCCATACCGCAAGATGAAGAAACAATTCAACGGAAATAAGGAAGGCGGTTCGACTTCAAGGGCTTTTAGTGGGAAAGAGGTCTATGATATGGTTAAGGATATCGATGTTGTGCTTGGGAAGGGCGTAAATTAAGAACCCGTGAGAAGAACATCTGGAAGAAGCGGTCAATTTTTTGGGACTTGCCTTATTGGGAGTACTTAGAAGTTCGCCACTGCATCGACGTTATGCACGTAGAGAAGAATGTATGTGATAGCTTGATTGGTCTCTTCTTTGAACATTAGTGGCAAAACAAAGGATGGTGTTAACGCATCGCGTGACTTGGTCGATATGAACATAAGGACCGAGTTAGCACCGAAAGAGACCGATCTGGAGACGAACGTACCTTCCCCGACTTGCTACACTCTGTCCAAGGCCGAGAGAAATGAATCGCGTGCGAGCTTGCGGTGTGAAAGTCCGTCTGGTTACTCCGCTAACATTAAGAAACTTGTTTCTATGCAAGATTTGAAATTAATTGGTATGAAGTCGCATGATTGTCGTGTGCGATGACACAAATGCTTCTGTTGCAATTAGGAGTATCTTGCCGAACAAGGTCAGAGTGGCAATCTTGAGGTGTGTTATTTCTTCAACTCAATTGCTCGTAAGGTCATCGATCCCCAAGGACTAGATGCTCTGCGGTAGAGGTAGTGACGACTACGTGTCATCTTGAGATGTATTTCCCTCCGTCATTTTTCGATATCATGGTCCATCTCATTGTTCACCTTGTGAAAGAGATAAAGATATGCGACCTGTGTTTCTCGTCATATGTACCCGTTCGAGAGGTACATGGGAATTCTCAAGTCCTACGTCGGAATCGATCTCGGCCGAGGGCGACATCATCGAAGGTTATGCAACGGAAGAGGTCATTGAGTTCTGCGTCGACTACATGGCTCAGTGGATCCGATTGGTGTGCCTCTATCTCGTCATGAGGGGAGCTGGATGGTATCGGGACCATCGGAAGGAAATCAATCACTCCGATCCGGATACGTGCGCTCAAGCCCATTTCACGGTCTTGCAACACATGACCCAAGTGTCCCCATACATCGACGAGCACAAAGACATGGTGCGCCAGCGTAATCCGCACCGGTCGGAGGTTTGGATCACGAGAGAACAACCGTCGGTTCAACGAATGGTTAAAGGTGTGAATCACTCGGAGGTCATCAAGTGATGATCTGTTGCTATGGTTGGCAAGAGGGCCACATTTTACAATTGTCACATGGCAAGGATCGACATAAATGGGTACACATTTTATCTGGCACTCGGGATAGGAAGAGCACGGTCGTAGCAGCGGTGTCGCATAGATGCATTCGATGCCGATGGGTAATGAGGAGCTCGTACTATGGGCAAATAGAGGAGATATGGGAGATCGACTCGTGCTTTTCAAGATCCCCTATTTCGGTGCCGTTGGGTCCATCTCCCACGGTGAAGGTCGACAAATGCGGCGTCACTACAGTGGACCTCGAGCGTGTCGGATACAAAGACGAACCATTCGTCTTGGCTAACCAAGTTGTTCAAGTCTTCTATGTAACCGACCGGCAAATAAGAAGCGCCACGTAGTTCTTCATGGAAAAAGGAGGATTGTCGGAGTTGAGAATGTAGTGGGCGAGGAAGAATACAATCAATTTGACGAGTTGCCACCTTTCGAGACGGCATCGGGCTCGAGGAAGAACCCAAAGAGGAAGCTAGCTATATGCGTGTCGATCATCATGAAGAACGTATTTTAATTAAGAATTTAATTACTCCATTGTAATTAATTTATTTATTCCATTGTCATGTGTTGTGTTATGGACTTGTGATCTTTAATATTGATGTCAATGTGGATATTCATGGTAATGTTGAGTTGAATTAGATATGAACTTTTGAACTCAAACTTGTCATCATCTCGCTTATCCAACAGTTCATACATGTTTGTTGTGGGGATATCACAGAGCAGGTTATTCTTGGCAAGGTCCAAATATTCTAGATTGGTAAGGGGTCTATTTTAGGAGGAATTGCACGTGCGGAAAGTTACCGATAGGTCTATCTTCCTTAGGATCTGACCCTTCTACGACTTCACTTCATTGGGTAGGTTCTCTCTTGGAGTCATTTTGAACATACTATTGCACGATATGCCAATAACTTTTCCGTTGAGATATTCGTGTAGCTTTTGGAATTCTTGTTGTCTGTTCCTTTTCCTTTTTTTGCCTAGCATGCTTTAAATCTTGCTAAACTTTTGGGCTTTACATTATAATTAACTAATGCTAAAAACACCATCTTGAAGTTCATCCAAAAGCTGCATATACGAAATATTGCATACTGTTTTATGTATAATATGCTCACTAAAGCATTAGTGAAGTGCCCAAGGTTTATTCATGTGACCCTTAACTAAAAATGATGACATATAACTTAGCACTATTTCATTTAAATTAGCTATTGTTTATATGTAAGTCTATTTCATCACCAAGTGCTCTTTTTGTCTATGTAGTGCGTGAATTAGATGTTCTGTAAATCTATGAAAGAAAGACATATCCATTTGAGTTTTCATTGAGTTGAAATGCCATACGAGTCATATAATGGAACAAATGTCGATTGAGGTAAAACGACATTTTACAATGCTTTGCATGATTCATAACAAGAATAGCTTGCATGATGTGCGGCATCAACAAATAAATTAACACTATCTATGAAGACCAAATGCATACTTATTATGTTTGCAGGTACATCCTGAAAGTGACGATTGGTAGAAATTATGTTGGCAATATTGTGGAATGTCGGGATTTCTGTGTAAGTCTAAACTTCACCTCGCTGACCTTCCATGTATAACATTCAGCATAACTTTGGTAGCTCCAACTTGGAACCATCAGAATCTTAATTTGATGATTTGTATAATGATCTTAGGAAAATTGACATGCGTCTGTGATGTTTCCACATCACGCAGCGGTTCCCTCTAGAACCGTGCGTGATGCGCAAAACATCACGAGCAGTTCTAGAGGCAATCGTGCGTGATGCGCAAACATCACGAGCGGTTTCCCAAGAACCGTCTGTGATGTTTACATCACGAGCAGTTCTTGGGAAACCGTCTGTGATGTTTGCGCATCCTGCATTCCCTCTAGAACCGCTCGTGATGCGTGTTGCCTATATGGTATGGTTCGAGACGATAGGGTTTTGATCTAACCCTATCGTCTCTGAACGTCCTCTCGCCGCCGCCTCCCTACCCGGCGCCCCTCCTCCCCGACCGGCGCCCCTCCCCCGACCGGCGCCTCCCGAGCCCGGCCGCCTGTCTCCGAACGCCTCCCACCCGGCGCCCCTCCTCCCCCGACCCGGCGCCTCCCAGGCCGGCGCCCCTCCTCCCGACCAGGCGCCTCCTCCCGACCGGCGCCTCCGAGCCCGGCCACCTCCGCCACCACCACCGCTCGGGTAAGCTCGATATTTTTTATAGTTCGCCCAACAATGTTGGATTTATGTTGATATAGACCAACAATGTCTGTGCTGTTCCCATCATATAAATTGTAGTGCTAACCAATGGACATGACATCACAAAGCAACAGTGCTAGGAGTAACTGCTTAGTTACTCCTAATTAATTTGCTTGATTAGGGAAACAATAATGGTAGGCGGTGAGGATGACATGCTCACCACCACAAGGCACATACACAAATTGCATATTTATTTTCCATACTTATTTCGTGTTATTCAATTATGCAAGTTAATTAATACTCCTAGTAGCTCTACTTTTCGCTGTTTGCAAGTTAGCTCACCTGGCGTTAGTTTAAGCGTGGTCGACATGTCCCAATTAAGTGTACTACTAAATTTGTTTCAGCTGGATCCTAGCTTGCTAGAGTGCCACTTGCCAAATAGAGTACTACGCTTTGATTGCCCTTAATAATAATAGTAAGTTGCACACTGATACTCCATAAGACTTGTTGGAGCATTTGGTTAATTCGATCTCCAGCTTGCTTGCATCTAATCTAAGCCTAATCAATTCATCATTTGATTCATATCACAGATTAATATCGACATCTAGTCACATTGTTCCCTAGGCGCTAGGCGCAACCCTCCTCTTAGCCCGCGTGAGCGATTTATCTCGACTAGATGACTACTTAGCCTCGCCTAGGTGGCGATTAGGCGTTAGACGCTGGAGTCTGTCACCCGACTAGCTCTTAGCGCCTACGGGATCATCCATCCATTTTGATTTTTTACGGTCTCTGAGATGCGGCTTTGGCTGTTACTTTTTATAACTTAACATTAAGATATAGTAGTAAAATTATAATGTTATGGAAGTATTTTTAACAACAAATCTCATCGATCATATAGTTTTCGCATGGCCAATCTAGATGGTTTTAAATATATTGATGATCAAACTTTAGAAAATTTAACGCCATGGATTCGGGCGTGAGTCAAATAAAAAAAAGCAGAGGAGTATTGTATCACACCAAAGACTTTTCTACTGATCGACAAATTTAGTAGTTGACCTTCCTTAATCAACTCTCACTAGTGCGGCATCTTATGTATCGTCGGAGTTTATCAATCAAAGACTACTACATATGAGAAAATTTGGAGAAACTAACGGAAAGACAAGGTGTTACCGAAAAAAAAAGGGGAAAGAAATTGTGGCCCCTCTCTAGGTCATTGGCGTACAAAACACAAATCTTGCTCCATTAATTTATCCATGATGGGTTCTTCAATTTGGTTATATAAAAGTGACAATGCAATTTCTAGACAAAGGCAATTTGGTTAAATATACGCCATGAGAATGACAAAATTGGTGGTTGTGCTTAGTTTGTTTCGCTTTTTGTGGTTATGCGTGTTGACATTTTGTATTATTTATGATGATAGGAATGGAAAGCCACATCTTGTGATAAATTCCTATTTTGGGAGCTAGATGTTGATTCTATTTGCAAGGGTTCAAGATATCCTTAGTGCATAGTTTGCTAAGAAATTATATGTATTTTGTGTGCAAAACCATCTCGCATTGATTTTGTGCAATTTCCCATATATTATATACTATGTAATAATTGCGTGCGTAACTTATATAGATAGGAAGTAAGCGAGATGGCGGAGGCACCGTCTTCGCCGCCCGTCCGACGCCGGACATGGCAGAGGCGCCGTCTTCGCCGCCATCACCGGCGCCGCAATACATAAGAGAGATGGTAGAGGAATATCGAAATTGCTGTGGGCCGTGACCATCACGGAGTCGGTGGCGTTAGGGTCCCTATGAGTCCCGGCATCGTGGCGGATTCGGACCATCTGCGGGATACTTGCAAGGAAAAGGTCCCTATCACCATACCAAAGTGGAAGTCTCGACAAAATATCGAGACGCTGCGTCTTTGTGGGAAGACCTTTCAAGCGAGTTCACTATCGAAAAGACATGAAACGCGTCGAGCGGCATGCCTTGCTCTCCATGTGTCACGCGTGGAGGACCTTCAAGAGCGTTCTTGTCACGCGATGCGTGAACAAGAGTGAGGCGCCCTTCACGAAGTTTCCATTCTTGGCGCGGAAACATGGAACGCCTTTGTGGCTATGAAGGCGACGGATGAATTTAAGGAGCAAAGTGCGGCGCACAAAGCAATCGAGCACGAAACACTCACCCCATAGACTCGGCACGGCTGGTGCGCGGCTAAATCCGCGCAATGGGAGGCGGAGGAGGAGAATCTATTTCTGATATCACACACCCGCGTTCCGTGCACGGTTAAGCGAGGGCAAAAGTCTCGTCGATGGCGTCACTTTCCCAAACCCGGCGGACGGGAAGTGTCCCAGCGTGTGGTAAATATGTCGAACTACCTACTTGTTTATAAGTCCATAACTTCATAGTGACTATAATAACATGATGACCTCTTGCGGCGTGAATTGATTGCCCAAACTTCCAAGGCTCCTTCCAAGAACACAGGAGAAGGATATACTATCTACGGCCTAGGAAACAAGGAGCACCGGGTCGCACGCGAGCAAGGGGTTAACGTACCTTGGGTACATGGATTCATGACGACTACTTCATGTATAGAAGTAGGAAGAGATCCAAGGCCGAAATCGACAATCGATTGGAACTGCTAAGGCGAAATTTCAGGGCAGATAGCAAGTTTGCGGGATCAATTGAATCAAGTACTCGCAACGATGCAAGCCGCCCCTGTTATTGCGGGAACAAGTCCTCGACATCGGGTAGTGTCGGCGTCCACGCATAATTTTGAACATGGCGACGACCAATTACCGATAGACCGCATCAAGGTAATGTACATCTATGGAATGCACCAAAGATAGACCTATAGGGCGCCTTAGCTAATTGCGTATCGTTTTGTAGGAGCCGACGGCTGCAAGCTCAAGCGAGGTTAGTTGGGTCCATTCCTATTGAGGTGGGCGGGGATGGTGCATCCATACCGGGAAGGAAGCGATGCGGCGGGTGTCGGTGGCGCATGGTTACGCAAGGGTGGAGGTGGACATGGTACATCAACATTTCATGGCCGTCCTTGGACATTCGCCCGACGAAGAGATCACAACACTAGGGGATGCCGTACGCTTTTATCCGATGGCCCAAGGCGGACATCGTCCCGGACCCAGCGATCGCAATCTCGGCAGGACCATTCCTCTCCAACGGAACCCTCCATGACTCCACCTCATATTTCGCCTCGAAGGCCACCTCGCCGGTTCCGTGGAGAAGACGCGAAGGAACAACAAAAGCGTGCTACCGTATCGGTTCCCGAGTCGTCTCGCAGAAAACGCCGCCAATCGTTAAGGCCAAATCGAAATCGGCGAACATTAAGCCGCCTCCCAAGTCCCGAAGCACGGAAGTACTCCATCGGAAAACCGTTGTGCTCTAACGCACAATTAGCCCACGTTGGATTTGCTTGTCGGGCTTTGCATGCACGGTACTTGCGAATACCGCAAAGAAGGGTGCGGCTGGAATCACCGTCGCATACAAGGATGAGCATTTCTTCAGCGGTAGGGCAACCGTGGTGGGGTTCAGCGACTTATTCAACCTATTCAATCTCGAAGCCCTCGGCGCCTCGCTTCTACGATGTTGGACAACGTAAGTGTGTACAATCAAGTTCTACATTCATGTAATACCGATAAATATCGCAACTCATTGCTTATGTATAGATACATGATGAAAAATGCTCGGGAAGGCGAGCAGGTGGGTTTCCTCGACCCACACGTGGTATCTATGCAAACCATCCAAGCGAGACGCGACCTTCGTCGAGAACTATATAACGGCGTCATTGCTTCTTCGAATCGCAAGGACTACATCTCGGTGCCCTACAACCGAGGGTAAGTGCTTCACTATTTGCTATTCAAATTTCATTTGTACTTAGGTTTAATAGTTATAGCGACATACATGAGTAGGTACCATTTGGATCCTTTTAGTCATTATACCCAAGAGGAACAACGTGATATATCTTGATTCCTAGTCGAAAGCGATCACGACTTGACGTGCAAGGAATACTCGACAAGTATGATCATTTCCTCCATACATAACTCTATTGTAGTCTTCCTTCGTTTGAAATGCCCGAGGATAACTTTTTCAATTATGTAGTTCGTTCATCTCCTATGTTAGCCAACAAGGAAGATCAATGGATCGGCCCAACTAACACACAGACGAAATTTCGATGCGCTACAACACAATAATCCTATATATATCATACTTCATAAAAATTTGTCTTCAATGACTATACGTACATATGTAATTCTATTTTTGCGGTCTGCTGACAAAAAATGATGAGCTATGTGCATTCTCGTTTGCCATCATATGCGACAAATCATTAGTGCTAAGGCGAAGAATCAGGAGGTTTGTCAATCTCGAAATAATTTTTTTGTAATTGTAAATTCAAATATATATCCTTACCATTTTTTCTTGACCTAGCGGCAGGGTTTGATAATAGATTTATATGGACTCGTTGCGCAAGAGCTCGTGGAAGTTCGAGGCGACTATGCACCTTTATCATGACGAAATAGTTAACAAAGGAGAGTTTCACTCCATCGCGACCCAGATTCACGCAAACAATTGATTTAATTGTAATCCAATTGTACAACTATAGCAAAAATACTTCAACAAATTCGATCTTTATTAATTTATTTTGAGTAATGGTCAATTTGAGTTGTCAACAATTGATTCTCTGCGATGTATCATGTTTTTTGTACATGCTTGTTTTGAGAGGGCATGGCTAGCAATTCTGGTGGCCAAAAAGCGACAAACAATGTAGCTAGGGTCGCTCGGTACCACGAGCGGTTTTATGTTGAAACCGTGCGTGAAACTATTACCACGAGCGGTTTCAACATAAAACGTGCGTGGTAATAGCTTCTTCACTGATATATCACGAGCGATTTTCCTTAAAAACCGTGCATGATAACCACTATCACGAGCGGTTTTTAAAGTAAGCGAAATGCGTGATAAATGATTATCACGAGCGGTTTTTAACGTAAACCGTCTGTGATCATCACTATCACGAGGCGGTTTACGTTAAAAACCGTCGTGATTATTAATTATCACGAGGCGGTTTTTAACGTAAACCGTCCGTGATAAGTGGTTATCACGAGGCGGTTTACGTTAAAAACCGTTTGTGATAAGTGTTATCATGACGGTTTTGAACCGTCTGTAGTAGCGCTGTTATCACGAGCGTATAAATATGGGCGGTTCGAAGCGTGCGTGATGACGATTCGAACCGTGCGTGATGACGTGTTCTGCAGTAGTGAGACGCCGCGCGAGTGGGGCATGCGGGAGACTGTTGCAGCGGCGCCGCCGGCAGTGTGGTGGCCATCAAGGCCGATGGTTCCCCATCAACCGACAGCGCACACGGCCGACCGTCGAGAACGGAAAGACGAAGCGGATCGGAACAAGTACGTGATGTGGTACGTCTATACTGTTTTTTTTTTCTCAGTGCTTTTAGCTAGGCCTTTAGTTTTTTTTCCCCTCTTAACTAGGGTTATTGTGGCATTGGTTCTAAGCACAAGCTTCAGCTAGCTCCTAATTTTATATTGTCAATCTTAGCAATTCCTTATATATCTGGAATCGGATGTAGTATTAAGTTGATCATTGTTTGCCTTTAACTAGGGCTATTGTGCATTGATTGGTTCTAAGCATGATTAACAAACCAGCCAATGAAATTCCGGTTCTAAGCATGTTTAACAAACCAGCCAATGAAATTCCTTGTCATTCTCATTATGTTCTCCCCTGATCAATTAAACGCGGCAAATTCCTGGATTGGCTTGAAGAGATGGAGATGCATTGGAGGGGCGCACTGGAACAGGACGTCGAGCGAGTTTGTAAAGACAAGACGGCCTCGCAGATCGCCAACCATTTCCAGAAATTTTGCGAACGACAGAAGAAGCCCCCGAGCGGAAGAGGAAGAGCATACACGGCATCTCCCGTCACAATTATATCGTGGTCGAACAAGAACAAATAAGATGAGATAGGACGAGGAGAGAAGAAGAAACAGTCTTGCATGCAACAGCCGGTCTATATATTTCTTATAGACGGTTTTTTTTTTGCTATTGTATTTATACCATCTATATCCTACAAGTTTTGTGAGCCATTTTGTGTACAAATTAGACAACTTATAACTCATTGTATGACTTATCTTTGGTTTTGTCTATAAATAATATGGATATAGCACCCATCTATATCATTGTACATACTCTTAGTGTTAATTGCATGCAAGCATGTTGTTTGTTGATTCTTGGCGACCGATGCAAATTATAAGACCTATTTTGATTAGGTAAAAAAGAGTTTCAAAGGGATTATAGGCCAAGAAAGCTAGTGAGGAAAAATGTATAATTAATATATTCGCCTGGTATATATTTTTCCGGCTTTAATTTGTGATAAATAAATATCGATAGAGAGAAGTATGTTTTGTTCCGTGTGTTTATGCATGTGGGCATCTGAATAATTGTTCATGTCAGATTCGCCAAGTGAAACATCATGAGATAATTGAAGCTGCTAGCAATGCAATGGCTTGGTTGTATGCATGATGTTTTAGTGCGTCTTAGATGACAACAGTTGAAAGAAGAAACAGTTCAAGTAACCATCATGCTACTGAGTGGTCTGCTTACCGTTGATTGCTGCGCCGACGATGGGTTACATCTTACTGACGTACAACCAGCACCAACCTGCGTGCACATCCGGTCACTTCCTCCTTTCCCCGTGATCACACTCTCATCCGATTCAGTTTCCCAGCAAAATCGTGATCCTGGTGTCAAATTTCAGCACTGAAATCATTCGTTTCTTTATGTCGCACGGCATGTGTAGTAGCGCTACTGTAGAATGGGATCCAAATTAATCATCCGGTGTCGGAGACGCCGCCTCTTGCAATCCCGATATCAGCATTACCGCGCAAGATCATCCTGCACGGCCGGTTCCAGTCCGAATTCAGAACCTATGTTGCATACTGATTTGAATTCTCAAATCACAAGAACTATGCATACTAGCTCATTGCTCTGGCCTTCAGAATTCTCTTAACAAGTCAAGATTGCTCGGCGCGACCGAACAACGATACATTACCTCATCAGAACAAATAAGGAATCTGAATTTATATTAGCAGGCAGGGTCCTTAATTCCTCACTTTTACTCCCTCTTTTTACCCCCATTTTGCTCCATGTTACTTTTCCCCCCATTACGAATGTAGTACTAGGCAATCTGCACATTAATTTTTACTTCCGGGACACCTGAAAATTAACACAACGGTAGGCTTAGAAACCCACAATTATTGAGCTTGGAAACAGAGTGGCTTACTGGCTCGTGGTGGACCAAGTGGCTTGAGAGCAGGAAAGCAACGCTCCCTGAACGCCTTATCTGTCGTTTCCTCTGTTCCCGAACGTTTGAGACCACTACACACACATGCGGTCACATGCATGCTAGCTTAACTCCAAAACAAACATGTGATCCTTCTTCTTTTTCTCTCTGTCTCTCTCCAAGACAAAAGAAAGAAATGTAGAATTCTGACAGGAGACAAACGAGGCAACAGTGGCAGCAACAGAAGAGGAGGAACGCGCAACTTTGCTTTCTCTCTCTGTCTCTCTTCAAGACAAAAGAAAGAATTGTTGCCAGATCTGAATTCTGACAGGAGACAAACGAGGCAACAGTGGCAGCAACAGAAGATGAGGAACGTGCAACTTTGCTCACTCCAGTCCAGTTGTACTTCTGGTGCCATCGTGCTTCATCTTCATGCCCCTTTTCTCTCGTTGCCATCTTGCTGTCACTCGATTAATCTATCTATCTAGCCCTTCGCTTTGGCTAGAAGTAGTAGTGTTAAGTGAAGTGTTGCTTGCTCAGTCAGAGCTCAGAAGGTTCCATTCTTTTTCGTTTGAGATCGTGATTACAGCGCGAAGATCTCGCGGCTGTGATGTGCTGTGCTTCCACGAGTTTGCTTGCAGAGAGTGGTGGATTTGTTTAATTGGTTAATGTGCGTGATGATTGGAACACGATGACCAACTTGTAGAGAAAGAGAATCTGCTATCATGTTAACTGTTAAATAAGAGAGGAGGAGAAAAGGTGGCACCAGCATTACCCCCTCTGTCGTAATTGTACTACAGTTCTTTAGAATGATATGCTAAGGGAAATATTCCACGCCATAGTTGTGCGATCACATTTTTTAGTGCTCTGTTGCGATTTATGATAATTAATTTATATTTATAAAGGGCTAGCAAGCTATAAACACATTTTTTAACAGGAAAAGAGGATAGATTGGTGGAATTGGCTTACAGTCATACCTGTAGTCCCGTACTGTATATACAAGTTCTTCAATGTATTCATTGTGTATTGTTGAAATCTTTAAAAAGTAACATGCATAGTGAGTGGCATAAGTATACCTATGGCATAAGTATACACATGACAGTCGCCGTACCAATGCTTAATTGTCCAGGACAATGCTTAATTTTTGCCCTAGTTGCTTCGTTTTGACTCGAGGCTACTTCAACCATGCATGGCTCCGCTATTTATAATGCACATGGCTATTGTTCACTGCTGGCTCTGTTCCGAATCTTCTCGTTGGTATGTTACTGTTCCAATCACTGCACTATTTATACTGTAAATACAATGCCCCCCGTTTCAGTAATCAGTAGTAGTAGCAGCAAGCCAGCCGCATTGAAGCGCCTGAATCACAGTAACAGCCGCGCGAGCTTCAGAAAGACAGAAACCCACGTTGACAAAACCCAAACCCTTTGTCCGCGCTTGGTGTCGGTAGAGCTGGGAATTGGGTTGTGTTTTTTCGGGTTGGTTCAAAGTCCGGTCGGCACGGCACGATCTAAGCACGACACAGCACGAACAGCGGGTCGGACTGGGTCTGAGAATACGGTCCGTTTGGCGGCACGGCACGGCATGGCCAGTTGGGCCGTGCTTAAGCCGGCACGGCACGAAATAGGTCCAACCTTCCCGTTATAGTCTAATCCCTCCCTCGGTCTGGCTCAATCACTCCTCCACATCGGCTGCCCCAACCAATCACCCCCTTCTGCCACCCGGTCTGACACAACATCCCTCCCGGCCTCCCCCAACCCCCATCCCCAACCCTTTCCCCCGAACCACGGCTCCCAAATTCCTAATCCCTAATCACATTCGCTGATTCCCCTCCCTCCATCTCCAACTGTCTCCCAACCCACGCGTCGCCGATCATCGCCCTTCCTCCCCACGCACCGCTGGCCGCCCCTCCCTCCCTCTCCCTCTCCCTCTCCCTCCCCACGTGCCGCCGCCCTCCCTCTCCCTCCCCACGCGTCGCCGTCCTCCACCCTCCCTCCAGCCACCTCCTCGTCGCTGTCCTTCTCACCCCCTTCGCAAGTGCGCAGCGCGGCCGAGGTGGGCGGAGTTCTTCATCGGCGCCCAAGAGGAGGAGGAGGCTATGGCGAGGGAAAGCAGGCGTAGATGGCGCACTTGTGTCTTTGTTTTCCTGGGCGACGGCGACGACTGTCGTCTTCCTAGGCGCCTATAGTTACTTAGGGCTGGGCTTGGGCCAGCACGGCACGATCCCAACACGGCGGATTTTGGCCCGTGCTTGGGCCTGACCGGAGGCAGGGTGGGTAGGCACGGCATGGCATGACAAGGTGGGGTGGCCGGGCCGAACTGGCATAACACGACGCAGCCCGAAGCATGGTGGGTTTGTGCTGTGCCGGCACGACACGGCCCAATGACCACCACTAGTGCTGGGGTGCACATGCGCACGCAGGCCAATGCAGCTTTTGTGCAGTTATGACACAGTTAATTTGGCGGTCAAAATCATGAGAGTTACTACTAGTATCTAGTTTCAGCCATGCAGTAGTAAAGGGTTAGTCCTGGATTAAGCAGTAGTATTTGTTACATATATATTATTGCTTGTGTATTTCCTCGTTGTGTTAGGGGTTATCTGCATATATGTCAAATCTGTACTTGTATATATATTGGTCCATTGGCCTCATAATGAATACAGACGCTATTCGTAACATGGCATCAGAGCGTACCTAGGTTTTTCAAGCCATCGCCTAGGCGTTTTTCTCCACTGCGCTCGCCGTCGACTCTCCCTGTCGACTACCGCCTGTCGCTGCTGCCTCTACCGATCCGGATTTCCGTCGGAACTTCATCGCGCACCAATCAAAGCCGCGCCCGACTCCTTGCGCCGCCACCGGATCCTTGAAGACCGCCACCTATTGCCACTCAGGGCCTCCATCCCGAACTCAGGCAACCGTCCCCGCCGCCGTCTCTCGGAGAGCCACTGCTCCGGTGTCGCCCGGTCTTCTACGGGGCCGTTGCCGCCTCGGGCCGTCTGGATCTCCACCCGGCGTCGGCACCGCCTAATCCGGCCAGGCCGCCACCCAAGGTAGTCAGCCGCTCCTCCACACGAGGCCGCCGCCACCGTTTCCTCTTGTGCCCGCCGGAGATCCACTCGTTGCCGGAGCCACCCGTCGCCCGTAGCGTCGCCGCGGCCGATCCGTCGCGCCGCTAGAAGCGGCGGCAGGGGACCCTAGTTCCCCCGTGCGCTCTTTTGGTTTGTAGGCCGAGCGACAGTCTTCGGTTGTTTTAACCGAGCCAACCCGTTAAGAAGCCAGAAGCCAGTCAAAAAAAATCAGTACGTCGTTTTAACGGCCCGTCATCCAGCGTCGCTTGTTAGACTTCGTTGTCTTGGTCACCACCACTACTGCAAAAAGAATAATACTGGACGCCTCATCTCAGATGGTTTCCAAAATTATCTATATTAAATACAATCATTAACAGTTTTGGTTTAGCGACCATCTTTGTTACTGACTGCGCTAAAAACCGTATGTAAATAAGTAATATCACAGACGGTTCGTGTTGAAAATCGTCTGTGAAATATCACGGACGATTCTGAACAAGAACCGTATGTGATACTGCTAAATTCACATACGGTTATTTATTGGAACCGTCTGTAATTAGAAACAATAGATTAGCCAATTATGACCACTCCTGGTTGGGCCAGATTGATCTTTTAAAGTAGTTGAATTGAAGTTGATTTCCCTAACAGAAGAAAGCAGAAGATATGTAATCTGGTAAAAACCTTTATCTGTATAATGTGTAACTTCATTGTCTTGACGTGTAACTTCTGATCAACAGAAGAATGCAGAAGTACTTCACATGATCGATCGATCGGAAGTTACATATCATAGACAATGAAGTGCTCACCTGATCGTAGGGATATGATCTTCTACCATTTTTCATAGACCAAATTGACTTTTCGACCACCTAAATTGAAGTAGTCCATCGATCATCCATGGATTTTGTTCTTCTACCGTTGTTGGATGATGGCCACCCGTGCACGAGCACCGGCTGCGGTGTGATGGAAGGGTGGGATGATTAGGCATGAGTATGCCAAGTTCTTTATAAAGGTGTCGAACTACTTGCCGTAAAATTATCGATTTTAGCATAGTTTTAGCAAATATTCATATATAATTCTTTACTAATATGTGAATGTGTCATATGTACTTCTGATTTTGCATTTACATATGAATATTATAACAGACGATTCTATTATGGATCCGTCTGTGATGTGAGTTCATATCACAGACGGTTCTATAAAAGAACCGTCGGTGATATCCCTTTATTAATAGGAGCCCGCTAGGGTTTGCGCCCTAACTCACCACTCCCCAGTGCCCTTACTTTTGCCCGTTCCCTTCCCCACTCGAGTGCCCCCGACCTCGACGCCACCGCCCGAAGCCTCCTCCCCGACGATCGCCTCAAGTCGTGCCTTCTCCCCGACGTCGCACTTCTTCCCGTCGCCGCCGGTTGTGACACCACGATTCACTCCACAAGACACTCTTATGATAAGAGTGTCTTATGCAATGTCACTGTCGTGACACAACTACTGTGACACCGTCGCGGCCGCCGACCCAATCGTGTGTGATACATAAGCTATCACGAACAGTTTCATCTATAAATCGTCGGTGATAGTCATCTATCACAGACGGTTCTGAGTCAATAATCGTCTGTGGTGACCTCATGTCATTACTGACCCATAAACTCAGATGGCTCACAAAATCGTCTGTGATGGCACTTTTGAACCGTCTGTGAAGACCTTTTCTGTAGTAGTGCGCGTCATCTAGCGCCGCCTACCAATGGGCACTGTTTCCGTTCCTCATTGTTCGGTGATCTTCGATGGTCTCAATTATCGGGACTGGTTTCAGCACATGCCTGGTCAGCGTCTTTGGGAGTTTCTTACCGGCGAGTTGTCTTGCCCACCTCGCCCTGCTCCACTTGTTGAGCCTGTGCTCCCGAAGACTACTTCCGAAGATGCTCGTAAGGAAGCATCTGATGCTTTTGAGGATACAATGGAGACATTTGAAACTCAGTATGCTACCTACAAGATATGGATTGATGAGATGCCCGTGCATCTGCTATTCTGGTTGCTAGCATGGAGGTGTAATTCATTGGAGATGTGGTTGGTTTGGCTTCAACACAGTTGATGTCGACACATCTGCACAGCCGCTACAAGCCGTCTGGTGATTCCTTGTATCTTTCTGTTGTCCGCTAGGAGCAGTTGTTGCAGTAGGGAGATGCCACTGTGGATGAGTTCTATGCCCAATTATATGCGGTATGGCGTCAGATTGACTCTTTGAGACTAGATGTTTGCCATACATGTTAGTACTGTCAGCGTCAACAGTCTTACCTAGAGCTTCGTCTATCTACGATTTCTTGAGCCATCTCCGGGCTGAGTATGAGCACACTCGTGCTCAGTTGCTAGTACGCCACCCTCGTGTGACTCTATTGGAGGCCCTTGCATCTGTTTGTGTTGAGGAGATTCGTCTTTATGTTGTGGGTCTGCTGTTGTCATCGTCGTTTTCTTTGATTATGTTAGCTTCTACACCCGCTACGTCTCCAGCTACTCCTTCACCAGTAACAGTTGTTGTTGATAGGGGACTACACTACACTTATTGCAACAAGGATGGACATGTACAACAGACCTGCTACAACAAGAAGAAGGATTTACGTCGTGGAGGCCGTCCTCCACAGGGAACTGGTGGTTCCTCCTCTCAGAGGAGCTCTGGTGCTTCTGATTCGGAGTTTCTCACATTGCTGCGTTGCATGGGTGCTCTTGTACCATCTGGTTCTGTTGGTTCTGGTGAACAGTCTTCTAGTGAGAGACCAGCTTCTACTTCTTCCTCAGGTACATCCCCTTGGATTCTTGACTCTGGTGCTTCATTTCATATGACATCTGATTCCACTAGTCTTACTTCCATTCGTTCTTTAGCTGCTCCTATCACTGTTTAGACAGCAGATGGTACCTCTCTTTCTATCGCAGAACGAGACACTCTTTCGAATTCCTCTTTTCTTATTCATATTGTTTCTCATGTTCCCAAACTAATCATGCAACTCATATATGCCGGACAACTCATTGATCATGGTTGTCGTGTTATTCTCGATTCTGTTTTTTGTTGTGTTCAAGATCGACGAACGGGGACTCTGGTTGGTACTGGTCCTCGCTGTGACTCACAGCGTCTCTAGGAGCTTGACTGACTTCATCTTCCTTCCGTTGCCCCTGCCAGTCTTGTTGCCACCACCCTCGCCGCCGCTTCTGCTGCATACTCCACTGCGTCTTTTGCTCAGTGGTATCATCGTTTGAGACATCTCTGCGGGTCGTGTCATAATCACGACCATGCTCCTGCTGAAAACCACATGTCACGAGACGAGCCTTGTAGCACTTAAGAGAACTATCAGAGTGTGTCTTAACCTTGTAGACCCACTTACACATGATAGGAGTAACACGCGCGGGAAGATGGATAAGATCCCACGTGCTAGTATGCTCAAAGGCAACAATCTCCTCTACCATCGTATGCTACCACTCCTGATGAACACCAACATCACGATAAGAAGTCGGTTTGGCAAGAGCCGCTAAACAAAAGCGCGCAGGAGGCCGAATAGACTGGTGATCACGAAGAGCATATCGAGGAGGAGAGACCAAGAAGATGAGCCATCAGAAGAAGATAGTGCATTAGAAAAATCCTCAACTTGCGTATAACGAGTGTAATAGAGAGGATAAGAAGGAACAAGGCTAGGATGAGCCTCTGGAGAGTGTGGCGGTGGCAAAAGAGATGGTGAAGGAGGCACCGGAGAGGCCAAAAGTTGTGATAGAGGTATGGTGACTATGGGGTGGCAAAAAATTCAGAAAAGAAAGTGGCTCGACAAAAGATGCTTTAGTGGTGGAAGGAGAAGGGTGAGGGTAGAAAGGATGAGACTCGTCAAAAGTGACGTTCCGAGAAACCTGCATTCGTCGGCCAACAGGATCCCAACAACGATATCCCTTATTTTCTCCCTTATGCTCAGCACTATAGCCTAGAAAAACGCATTCCATGGATTGAGCGGTCAGCTTGGTGCGCTCACGAGGTACAAGAAGAACATAGCACAAACACCTAAAGAGGCGAAGACTAGAATAATTAGGAGTCTTGCCACAGGGACGCTAAACTAGGATCCCACCCTGAAGAGCAGAAGAATGCTGAATATTAATCAGGAAAGTGACAGTAGAAACAACCTCAACTCAGAAGTGTAGTGGGACAGCAAAAGCAAGCATAAGAGCACGTGTTGTCTTAAGAAGATGACGATGTTTCCGTTCAGCCACACCGTTCTGGGCATGAGCTCCAGGACAAGAAAACTGAGAGAGAGTGCACTGCTCAGCAAGAAAATCACGAAGGACTCTTGACAAGTATTCCCCAGTAGAATTAGACGTTGCAAAAGCAGCCATGCGACACAGCAGTGTGAGAAACTCTTGAAAATCATAAGCACCAGAGCTCCTCTGAGAGAAGGAACCGCCAATGCCCTTTGGAGGATGGCCACGATGACATAAATCCTTCTTCTTCTTGTAGCAGAACCGCGTCACATGTCCATCCTTATTGCAATAGGTGCAGTGTAGTCCACTACCAACAGCAGCTAACACTGGTAAAGGAGGAGCTGGAGACATAGCGGGTGTGGAAACTGGAGGAGCTGCTAGAATCGAAGGAAACGACGGTGACGACAGCAAACCGGCAACACGAAGGTGAATCTTCTAAGCATGAACAACCGCAAGGGCCTCCAATAGAGTCACACAAAGGTGGCGCGCCAACAACTGAGCACGAGTCTGCTCATACTCAGTCCGGCGACGGGTCAAGAAGTCGTAGATGCAACGAAGCTCCAAATGAGACCGCTGACGCTGACAACGCTGACAAGTGTGGCAAACATCCAGTCCCAAAGAGTTAATCTGACGCCAAACCGCAGACAACTGAGCATAGAACTTGTCCACAGTGGCATCTCCTTACTGCAGCGAGTGCCCCTAACGCACAATAGAAGGATACAAGGAATCACTAGACGACTCATAGTGGTTGCACAGATGCCCCCACATCAACTGTGATGAGGCCAAGCCAACCACATCCCCAATGAGATGCACTTCTATGCTAGCAACCATAATAGCAAAAGCATGGACACCCTCATCAATCTATATCTTGTAGGCAGCATATTGAGTCTGAAAAGTCTCCATGGCATCCTCAAAAGCAGCAGATGCCTCTTGATGAGTATCTTTGGAAGCATCCTTCGAGGGCACAGGCTCAACAGGTGGAATAGGTCGAGACAGATAAGGCAGCTCGTCGGTGAGAAAATCTCAAATACGCTGACCATATATGTGGACATGCATGTGCTGAAACCAGTCCTGATAATTAAGACCATCGAAAAGCATCGGGCAACGAGGAACATAAACAGTGTCTGAAGATAATTTTTGAGAATAAACTATAGAACCACCGAAATCAAAACGTTGTTTATAACAAATTGAAACCAATACGGTTTCGATTCAATCATCGGGAGACCAGGCGGCTCCAACAGAGCTTCGACGGAGCGTGGCAACCAATGGCGATGAAGGCGGTGCTGAGCGACAGCCTACCTCCCTCCTCCTCCACTCCAGCAGCCTCTGTCAGCAAGAGGCGGCAGTTTGAGACAAGCTTGGGCTTGGGCTCAAGGATCCAGCGGCACCGGCTTGGGCTTCAAGGATCTGGTGGCACATCCGGTCTGCAGCACGGTGAATCCGGTGGCGGCGCAAGGAGTCGGGCTCAGGTTCGGGGCGACGCTCGATGAAGACAACGGAGGAAGGCCGGGCGGCATCCTCCATGCGATGGTCGGACGATAGCCTCACGCCCCTGCGATGGCGGCGGATCGGCGAAGATCATACAAAAATCCAGATCAATCGGTTGCCCGCGCGCCCGACGACAACGCCGCCGAGGGGCGGCGGCGGGCGGCCGAACAGTTAGCGGTAGGCCCTGCCGAGCGAATCGGAGTAAAGCGGCGGGATAGAGAGTGGCGATGACGGTGAGTCGGCGGGAGAGTCGACGATGAGCGTGGTGGAGAAGAACACCCAAGCGACTGCGGCGGCTGGAGAAAAAGAACCAGCGGCAGCTTGAAAAACCTAGGTACACTCTGATATCATGTTATGAATAACGCTTGTATTCATCATGAGGCCAATGAGCCAATATATATACATTTACGTATATGGCATATATGCAGATAACCACTTATACAACAGGGAAAATACACAGATAATAATGCATCTAACAATAGACGCCCCTTCGGAAGTTGAGGTGGGGGTCAAATTTGGGTGGATTTCGTCCAGGATTTCGGAATTCTGGGTGGATTTGGCCGAAATCGGTGCGGGGTTTCGGATTTCTTAGTTGATTTGGGCACGTGATATCCATGAGGACAAACCCCCCACCTTCAAGTGGAAGAAACAACACCACCTTCCGTGTGTAGATGCTTTGAATGGCAGATTTGGAATTGGAGCCACTAGAAACCAAGTCAATCGGCACTTTAGACAAGCAAGGAGAAATGGAATTGGATATGTACCTCTTTGGGGAAAAGTGGCTTTGGTTTAGATGCACCATCATGCAGATTCAACATTGATCCATCAGAGAAAGACCTAAAAAAGATGGTTGTAAGTACTTCTGTTACAACTATGGATTCATTGATAAGTACTATGCATTCATTTGCTTCCTTACTTTCTTTGTTTTGTATGACAGACTGCAAAATACAACTACCTTACTAGGCCTACCAAGTTCTTTCGTCTCTTGGAAGAATTATTTGTGGTCTCTGCTCAAGCTGATGGTTCGCTTGCTCTAGACCAGTCCACTGTCAATGTTGCAAGTGACAGTGGTGGCAGTGAGAGCATCAAGGAGTTGGAAACCTATTCATTGACAGTGGAAGATGGTGGTAATGATTTTGACACCATTGCTCGCAATAGTCCAACAATTGAAGGCGCCAATTCGAGCAAAAAGTGCAAGCGTATCAAAATCACCAGCCAAGAAGCAATTGAAGGATAAAGGAAGCCGCGGTAAAGCATCAAATGATGAGATGGCAGCTAGTATTGTGAGCCTTGCAGACTCTCTTGTATGTGCTAACCCTGCTGCCTCTGTTCAACAAAATGCACAATCAGACCCTAATGCTAATATTTGGAAGCGTATAGAAAATCTCACCATCACAGCAAAGGACAAGATCGACATTGCAACCTTTCTCGCCAAGCCAAAACAAGAACACTTCCGCGGTTACCCGAGCATTGCAAGTGATGTCACGTTCCAAGCTTGGGTCATCGACTACTTCGAACGCAAATATGGTGATGGGGGTGATTTTGACTCGGTCTGAAAATGTAATGTTAGCTGGTCGTACTCGGAAAGTAATGTGGTACTTTGTATTTTGCATGTGTACGTGAAACTTGATGCCCCTGTTGGTAGCTAGGTTCACATGAGTATTTTGTGATGTATGTAAAAATAGATGCTGTAGTAGCTGTTCCATGTGATTTCTGTTTTGCTTCCTGTTAGCTGTAGCCCAAGATCAGAACTGCTGTGATCTTTTAGATGTAATTCTGGACAGTGGGTAAGATGAGCACTGCTGTGATCCGGACAGTGGGTAAAATCTGCAATGGCCAATGTTTTATTTCTATTTTGCATGTGTACTAATGTGTATTGTGTTAGCGGTGCTATATTGTTTTGTAGTCCTGGACAGTTATATTGGGTAAGATCTGTATATTGTCCAATGTTTCATACTTTCATTACAGCTTGTAATGGCAATGGCCTAGTTTTTTTGGTCTAGGCAGTTCAGGTTACCTCAACAGTATTCACAGGATTTGTCATCGCTATGATAGCAGACTGGAAGCTCTCTTTGATCATCCTCTGTTCATTTTCTTGGTTCTATGATTTGAATGTCCGAAGATCTAGAATGTTCATTTTTTCTCACTGTCAAGCTAGAACTATGATTCTATGAAGTTTATGAAGTACGATCGAGTTTTTGAATTTAATCAATAATGATAAGAAGCAACGTTCACTCTAGATAATTGTTTTTCATAACTTGCTAAGTCAGTGACAATGGATTCCTGGTTCTCCAGGTGATGTATGAAGACGCAAGTCAGGTGTTAGTGACAATGGATTGCCGGTTCTCCAGATGATGTATGAAGAAGCAAGTCAAGTGGCCACCGATGCAATCAGCAAGAGCAGGACTGTAGCTTCCTTTTGTGCTGAGAAAAGAGTTGTTTTTTCTTCTTCGGAATTTCTGATGTTCCTATTCAGTCTTTACAGACTTTCTTGGCTGGTAGAGTTAGCACATTCCTATCTTGGCTCCAATCCAAACAATAGACAATAACTCTACCAAAGTTTGGCAAATCGATTTGGCTCCAAACCAAACAACAGGGAACAAGATTACCAAACTTTGGCAATCTATTTTGGCTCCGATCCAAACACTCCAGTTTTACCAAATTTTTTGGTAATGCCTGGGTTTTGGTGACACCAAAATTTGGTAAGGTCCCTATTGGCTATCATCCAAACAGGCTCTATATCCAGAGTCCAGATCCCACGTTTCCCAGCAGATCTCACAGTAATCTTGAAACCATCACCATTCTCGATAATGAGTGAATGAATGAACTCGGAAGCGAAGCAAATACTTGTACCAAAAAAAAACAGATGCATGGGGTACTCCAGTGCCCAACATGCACCACTGTAGCAACAGTACTCAATTTTACTGTTTGATGATTTTTTTCCCCCTGTTGCACTGCCGCTGTGGCACTTTATATGAGTCATTGGATTTCGATCGGACAGTTGAAAAATGATCCTAATGTACAGGACTATTCATTCATTATATGTATTTAGACCTCTAATATAAAGAATCCATTTCCACGATTGGATGGCTCAGAGATGCTCCTCACTGCCACTGTGGCACTTGATCTAAGTTGTTGGATTTCGATCGAGTGGTTGAGAGATGTTCCTGATGCACTGAATTGTTCATACTCTGTATTTGGACCACCGATGCAAGGATCTATTTTGGTGGTTAGCTTCACACGAGAAGAGACGGAGAGAGCTAGGTACAGGCAGCCACAGTCCGACCGAATCGAATGAGAATTTTTACCGTATTGGCGTGTTTTCACACCGTATGTACAGAAATGGTCATCCTGATTATTATTATTATTTTTTTGCAAATTTGACCCTTGTTTGCACGGCCGCCGTACAGTAGCCATTCTACGGCTGCCACGTGCCCCTGTCCACACGGCTACCGTGCGGTAGTGCCTGGGCCCGCCAAGTGTACTCCATTAGGGTTAGGATTAGGATTAGGATTAGGAACTTGATTGTGTAATATTTTGATTGTGTAATATTTCGACAATTTTATATGTCTAAAAAATGAAGGATTTAGGAAGCGAAGATTATGATTTTAGGTTTCAGAAATTAGGGTTTTATGATTTCATGTGACTTAGAATATATGGAAAAAAGCTGCATTGCAACTCCATTGAACATGTCGATATACAATATAGAGAAGGAGTACACACATAACAACCAAGATACGCGTACAAATATAGCAGAACAAATTATGAATACAAATATCCCAAAACATAATCGCATAACACGAGATACAATATGACTCGCTCGTCCGAGCCACTGCACTCTGCCTGCTGTGGCTGCGTGCGCGTGCGTGGCCTTGTTTTGCGCCGAGTATGTCCCGTGGGATACGTAAGCCGATCCGGAGGCTGTGTGTCGGTTCAACGGGGGTACGAAGACCGTTTAGTGAGCGGAGGTGGACTAGTCGGCTGAGTCTGGGCCAACAGAGTCTGGTAAGTGTACATGTCATCCTGATGAGTGGTGCTGACCTGGGGGACACCTCCAAAGAAGTCACGAGCGACAAAATAAAAAATCCACTCCCTGGGTACGATGCTTGCAACTCCGGTTGGGCGGATGAGCTCTGGCCTTGGATGTACGGTGTGACAACCCACCCGGGGAAGCTCTGGCCTTGGACGTACAGTGGGGTAGCGAACCCGGAGGAGCTCTGCCCTGCGTACGCTCTAAACCACGCTGCCATGGTCGGACCACGACCCAAGCGTGTCGATCCTGCTAGGACACGGAGGCTGTATCTTCATCATCGATCGGCGTGGTGGCGGTCACCCCACGGTCAGCGAAAGGTCGCACGACGAACGATATCGATCTGAGATAAACACTCTAGATGTGAACTGAGAATCTCGTACCTCCGAGATGTGCAGTGCAAATGACCGACGGGGAGAGCTAGTCTGTGTACTGAATGCGAACGGTAGAAGTGATGCATCCCGATGGACCTACGGCGGGAGAACGACATAATGTTAGCGGAACATTAGTCATAACAGGAAAACAGAATGTAGTTAGTACGTAACTTCCCTCCCCTACGCTCTGGGCCACGGATAACCGGCGGGGAACGCTACGACGCCGGCCGAACTCGCTAGGTCGTGGTGACCTAGCGGGTGAGCACGCGCTCCCCACTTGGTGCCCGATGCACAGGACGTCGTCCGTCGAATGACTACAGCTCAAGTCCTGTATTATCTTCATCTCCGCCGAAATGTACTTCAGTTTTTTTTATATATCCCACCGGTGTTGTGTCTGGACGCGCTATTGTGGCCTCCGATGCTCTATGGACGCGCTGTGCCCGCTCCAAATGTAGTGACATACGTAACAGGTTCATTAATGGAGGGTACAAATATCGTGAATGAAATGACCAGAGGTTATAAGTGTTTTACGGTGTCGTCACACCGCGAAGCGCTGTGACGGTCGTACGTGCAGCTGAGGCTCTCGTGGTGCGTCTCCAATGTCACCTACTCTGGGCACTCTTGTGGAGGAATGGTGAGTCTTGCGTGCGTTCGTGGCACGTACCACTCCAAGTACGCACCATACATCTCAAGCTCGTACGAATGCCAGTCGATTAAGACACCCAAGTATGCCTTGTTCATCCATGCCATAGTCCACTCCTGCTGGACCGGGTGCCAGTCCTTAATATGCCTACCCGCCCTCGATTGCCTGCATTTCCAGGAGGATTGATGTTAGAAAAGAAGATGTAAGAATTGTAAACATTACTCATATGAAGATTGACTCACAGGTGTACAGCTCGCTGCAGGAGCCTACCGTCCGGGGGGCACGACCTGGTACCGACCAAACTGTCTCATTACGTTCTGCGGCATGTAAGGCTCCACCATATGTGCGAACACCAGGTGGTGGTCTGTCATCTATAACCCGATGTCCTAGGTGCATTGTACGGACAGCCCATGTGGCGTTACCGTGCACACAAAATTTGGATACCATGGACACCATATGATATCGCTCTCGTGCAATGACTCGAACTCGTTGTGGTACAATGAGTAGCACCTCACCGGCCAGTCCTTGGCCCAGCGCAGATGGCCAGTAGTCCACTGTGAGCCCATGGTAGGTCCGTCTATCGCATCGATCGGGAGGGGGGCGTACGGGTGCACCGCTGTTTGGATGGACGGCTGCCCAACCGGGAAGTGCTCCCAACTCCACAACTGCAGGAGCATGTAGTAGTTGGCTAGGCTGGGGGTACCACCAGTGCCACACCGCGAAGCGTCACACAACCCCCGGTATGTGGCGCAAAGGACGGCTGACCCCCAGCTATACTGAGGCATCGACCCAGCCCCCGCGTCAACCAACAACTTGGCGAGGCAGAAGTAGCTGGGGTAGCACCAATCACCCTGTGCGTTTGAAAACAGGACCCAACCAAAAGAGCTGAAGAAGGTAAGCTACGAGGTGCGTCCTAACGACCTTGTTAGGTGCACCATGTGGGCAATCACCAAACTGCCTTAGCCAAGCCCAGGGACGCCACGTACACCCTCCGGGAGAGGTTGGCCGAACCGCTGCTCTAGCATGGCCTTCCCGTGCGTTGGCAGAGGGATCGGAACAACTGGCTTACCTCGGATCGGGATATCAGTCAAGAACGAGACATCCTGTAGGGTCACCATCATCTCACTCCACTGAAAGTGGAAGGTGTGCGTCTCGGACCTTCACCTGTCGACAAGTGCTGATAGCAGGTTGACGTCTAGGATTAACCAGCGTCCGAGGGATACCAGCCTCGCAAGGGGCAACAAACCCGTGTCCCAGTGGACTGGGACATAGCGATCGTCGGCTCAAGGTATCCTCCCGCCCGGCGGCGAGGCGAAGGCCATCAGCGTCACAGACGATCCACAGCTTGGACCGATGGTCCTCATCATAAAAGTGTTCTAGAAGCGCCAGTAGAGACATGACTTGCAACACATGAAATAGAAGAAATATTAGTGAGGAGATTGATAATGACCATGAAATAACTAACACGAAATACTTAGTTGCATGAATAACTAGCAGTGCATGCTATCATTATTTTTCTATTTTCTAAATGTTTAAAACTAATTAATTAAGACAAACTAATTATTTAGGACTAACACTACAAATTAATGTGCACAAATGTGTAGGTACAAAATTAAATACGACTATTTAATGATGATAAAAATTATGACTAAATAAGCACCAAAAATTAATGTACATTAATTAATTTATGTGATGGCATGGGTTAGTGGTAGTTAATTGCCGCCCAACAAGACACTCATCTAATCGATGGTCCAAAGACATGTAGCTATCAGCTAGCTGGCCATAGGCTAAATTCATCGGCTTAGTGTTTAAATATGTTTCTTGCTCAAAAGTACAGAGCCACTCATGAGATCTAATTTTATTATCCATGTATAGTAGTATTAGTGGAGGTGTTCTTAAGCTCCTTTACCCATGGTCTTAGATACATTACTTTGTCCAAGCATTGATAGCCTACAACATAACAATGTATGATAATCTCAAAACGCTAATTACATTGATAGCATACGTACAGACAATACACCCTCAAGAATTAAACGATAGAGATACGAATTACATACGAATGATGGTGGTCAATAGGGTTGAAATATCCTCGAAAATATAATCGACAGAGCGAGTGTGCAAGCGTAAGAGCGAGTGAGCAAGCAACTGCGAAATGAAATCGCACGCATTTGCTCGCCAATTTATAGCTGGGAGTGAATCCTCCCCCACACGTGATCGGTTTTAATTTGCATGCGGTAGACAAGGATTAGACGCGGGAGACATCGCGAATAGATAGAGGTGACAGGAGGGCTTGCTTGGTTGTGGTGAAAAAGAAAGGCAGATGGAGGGAGGGTCTCATTGGGATGTTTGTCTGCACAACATGTGGCACAGTTTTCTGTTGATTTTTTGTTTTCATCAAAACAGTACATGTTTAAGAAAATGCGAGAAAAATCTTGAACAAATAAAATTACGAAAAAATTACACAAACAAGTACAATATGTCGGGAGGCTCTACGTAAAATTTCATAAATTTTTAAAGCCATTTACTATATTTTAAAATTTCTACAAACCCTCGAAACCCTAACCCTAACGACGTGCACGTGTCGGGCCGTGGGCGTTGCCGCCACCGCACGGCGACCGTGCGGACAGGGACACATGGCGGCCAAAGAAGCGCCGCCGCATGGCGGTTGTACAGACAGGGGCCAAATGTAAAAAAAATTGAGACAATCATTTCTGCATATACAGCATGAAAACGTGCTAATACCGTCGAAAATTCATCAAATGGGCCTCGTGTTCGTCGTCGTATATTATACGTACACTAGGTACTCCTCCCCCAGCGACAGCCTGTGCACCTCGTGATCTGCTTTGATTTGTGTGTGCGGTCCCGGCCTGCGCCGCATGTGATCGCGTACGTCTCCGTCCTGATCCTGGCCGTAGAAACGCCGAGATCAACGGCCCTGATTGGCCATCCGAGTACTAGTAGTATCATTGGTCCCTGCAGGGAAGCGTAAGGGGGCCACCGCGTTTTGGCTTCACCCTATTCGATCGTATCTGTACGCGCTTTTCCGGAGTGAGCAATTTTTATTATTTAACACATTTTTTAATTTATTTTTATTAATAATCTCCCACCAACTTTATTTTAATTATAACCTTTTTGATCACGTCATCACTCGTGACACAGTCAAACAACACTGCCATATCAATCATTATAGTGTAGCTAAATCCTGTCACCCCACCACCAACGACGTGACAATATTGTTTGATCACACTACCACTTGTGGGCCATGGCGTGACAAGAAGTGTCAATAAGCTCGACTTATTTCGCGCGTGGCAGTGTTATCTTGCGATGTCACCACTGGTGACGTGGCCAAAGAGATCAGATTTAGAAATAAAGTTGGTGGGAGATTAGTAATAAAAGGAAATTAAAATTTGGGTTAAATAATAAAACTTGTTCTTTCGGAGTTGATACCAGTGATCCCATCTGTATTTTTTTCAAAAGAAAAAAAAGAAAAGACAGTGATCCCATCCATCTGTGCTGAACTGCTGTGCACAAGGGGAGATTAAGATTTTGCTCGATTTTGTTGTGGCCTGATAGAGTAAATGAAGTAAAATTTTCCCATGTAACATAAAGGAGATTTTATGGTAATAGTAGTCTAGTTCATACATTGTTCTTTCACCTAATATAATTCTGGCTTATGTCACTGTAATCCGATACTAAAATGTTCAAAAGAGAGGAAAAAACAATAAACAAGATGACAGCAATTTGAGTTTCATGGGGGCAGAGGCGGAGCCAGTAGGGGTGCTGGAGATGCACCGCCACCCCCATTTTTTTAAAAAAATGCAAACATTATATCTTCAGTGATTTATTTCAGCCCAACCCAATACTTAAATCACAGGCCAGCCTATCCACATAATATCTAACTCTCCTAGTCTCCTGATCTCCCCAATCTCCAATTCCCAATCCCCAACCATAATCTGAAATCTCCTCCCCACTGGCACTCCCAAATTCAGTATTTCAGTGACTCACCCCGATTTGGGAACCGAAAGGGAAGAGCCGAGAGCCGGGAGGGCAGTCGCCGGAGCACCACGGAGGCCGAGACGGCGTGGCCATGCTGAGGCGGTGGTCGGTCTTGCGGTAGCGGAGACGGCGATGAGGCGATCGCGGTCGCGGGCTCGCGCTTTCCCTCATTGGACCACGCCCATCGGAGCAGTCGGCTACTCGGCTGGAGCCTAGAGTGGTCCGACGTTCATTGTCACTTTGCGCGTGCGGCTGTCATTGCCAGCTTGCTCGCACGGTGCCTGCCGCAGTCGCTGGATTACGGAGGCGATGGGTCGAGCCACAGGTGGGCGTGGAGCTTTATTAATTAGTTGCTTACTTGATTGCTTCGGTTGTTGACAACAGAGCAGAGTGCAGACTATTTAAGTGTTGACTATTTGACTTGAGTACTTTTGTACTTGACTGTGATGCTTCAGACTTAGAGTTGGACTGTTGGAGCCTCTTTTGATCTTTTATCGATATGTTTGTCTAGTTGTCTTGACAGCTGATTAGTAACATCAGTTGATACTTGATAGACCATTAGACCATATGGTATGTCGTATGCTAATGTAGTAAACTAGTAATGTACTAATTTGAAAATCTTGTTTTGATATGTCAATGTAGATTGTAAAGACATGAAGAGGAATAGAGACATCCTTTCTTTTTTTGGGGATCGCGAAGTGAAGGCAAAGAATATTCCATCTTCTTCATCACCAGCTGAAGGGGTCCAGGGGGTAGAGGAGACTCAAGAAGGTAGAGGAGGAACTCAAGCAAGTGGGAATCAATTGACTTCTTCTCAGATGGAGAATATCGATGTTGTGGTTGCTATCAATGACTAACCCCAACCCCAGCCGAGAAGCGCAGGAGCTTCAAATACACTTATTGGCAGTGAGGAAAGTATTCATGATGTTGAGCTTCTTCTACATGATCTAGGGAAAAGGACACCCATCACAAGCTATGATGTCAATAATCAAGATGCAGTTCGGAGAGGATATATTATGAAATGGCCATGCCAACCTTATACACATGATTTTCTATTTATGTATGACTTTATTTGAACTACTTGTATTGTACTTTTGACAAATTTAGAATCTATGTGTTGGATTTATGATATTATAAAATCACTGTATAAACTATAAAATTATGAGTGCGAAGTGTGCACCCTAATCATCTATTTTCTAGCTCCGCCACTGAATAGAGGTGGCAGTTGACCAAATGGTCACGTGGTAGGAGTAGTAATAAATCATGAAATGCTATCATCAAAATTTTAAAGCAGCATTGGAGACTGGACTTCTCCCGTTCCCCGCTGCATCTGATTGATCTACTTAAAACGCTCTTTTTCTTTTATAAATACTCTCTTCCGTTCCAAAAAAAAAAAACAAGTTGCTTTGGAATGCTTGCACTTAAATTTTGATTTAGTAGTATCTTTTTAAATATTGACATTATATATATGTAAATTCATCTCAAAAAATAAATGCATAATTTTTATAATTTTATTAGATTTTTACAAATATATTATTATAATAATTAGTGATCAAATTTATATTTTATAAACAATACAGATATTTTTTTTAAAAAAAAACCTATTTTGTGAACCGGAGGACTAATAAACTGGAGTAGTAGGACAGACTATACTTAATCGCGTGACCACCCCGCCGTAATTACTTCTCCTAATCACGAATTCCCCACCGCACCAATCGCATCCATCAGACCCTCCAAATTATTACTAGTACGGAGGAGTTCTTGATCTGCTCTCTGATTGGTCACGCAGTTTCTCTTCACAGCAACCGGCAATCAACAACTTGTACTACTCCTACCACTACCAGTACTTGCTTAACGACAGCATTGACAATAATTCAAAGCACAGATTGCATCGGCAAATGGTACACGTATACTTTAATTATTATTTTCCTTGTTGGGTTCGTTAGCACGTCCCATCCTCTAGTCCAGTTGTGATCCATGATTTTCATGGATGAGTGATGGAATTTACAAATATATTGCTCAATGTAAAATATAAATATTCATATTCATATTTTATAATGTAAAAAATAAAATATAAATTATTCTTACTGGAGACAATATCTCAAATGATTTAGATAAATTAAAAAATAATTAAGAAAATTATAATCTAACTCGTCATTCCTTCGTGGCTTGGAATCGAGATATGATGTCATTATCCTTAACTTACACAAAAATTCTCAATAAAAAAACCAAGTAATCATTCGAGTATTGTTCTCTCATCCTATTCCTTAGCTTATTTTTCACATAATTCATTGAAGCGGGTACTCTCTCAACACTAGCAGTTGTTACCGGAGGAATCAACACCAATTTGAGAAGTTTGTAAACAATTTTATAATAGAGGTTCTTCTTTGTTTGAACAAGCATAACAGGAAGCTTTCTCACTTTTCTAAACCTTTCACCTTTACGCGTATCAGCAATGAAGTGTGTACATTGAAATGGAAGATGCATCAATTTTGTGCTTGAGAAATCCTTTGGAAAAAAACTGAGCAAGCTTAACCAAGTTATCCATGTCAGAAGCAGCGAATGAATCAACTGGATTGAATGAAGACATGCAAAGAAGCAAATTCGTGTTTACCTGATCAAACCGATCATTAAGCTCTTGAAGTTGTCTATCAGTGGCACTTAAAAACATGTCAACATGGAAGCGATGGAGATTCTTGACTTTTTTGAAGAACCTTTTGGATCTTGCAAGTGACATATAGAAATCATCCATTTTAGCAACTTTCATGCCATGTTTCACACAAAAGTACGTGACATCTTTAAGAAAAGTTTATCGTCCATCATCCTCCCGCAATAACTGCAATTGAGTCTTTTGTCAAATAAATGAGATCAATAGCATTAACAATATCTTGATCCCACTTTTCAAGGGCATTGCTTACGTCATATGTGTACCCAAATATGGTTAGCAATAAGTGTACCATAAAAACAAACTCAAATGACTCAAATGATGTCAACATAGTTTGAGCTTGTATAGCCTCTATGCTTGAAGTATGGTCTTCATCAATCTATATAAGAACTCGTTAGATTGAATGATATAAAGAGATGACATGCATAATAGTTTTATAGTGGGAATCCCAACGAGTATCACTCGGCCTACCTAGGCCCATCTCTTGATGCAAACCTTGGCCAGTTTCAATGGCACCAAATTCTAATGCTTGTAAAATCCGATTAGCTTGAGTTACTCGTAGCATTTGTATCTTTTTACAAGACATCCCAAGAACATTCAACAAATATGAAAGTTATTGAAAAAACCAAACACAATCGCCATTCTCCTTAGCAACAACAACAAGAGTTAATTGGAGTTGATGGGCAAAGCAATGAATATAATAAGTAGAAGGAGACTCATCCATAATTAGTTTATTTAGACCATTAACTTGACCCTTCATGTTACTAACTCCACCATATCCCTGTCCACGGACTCTAGACAAGCTCAATGAATGATCCATAAGCAAAGACTTAATTGTTGTTTTAAGTGTTAAAGCAGTAGTGTTTTCAACATGTACAACACCGAGAAATCTCTCAACTACCTTTCCTTTTTTATCAACATAATGCAAGCAAAGAGCTGCTTGTTCCCGTAGATACACATCACTAGATTCATCGGCAAGTATTGAAAAATAATCATCACCAAGGTTTTCCATAATAAGCCTAGTGGTTTCTTTGGCACAATAGTTGATGAGCTCTTTCTCTATTGTAGGGGCAGTCATTCGATTGTTTCCTAGGGCACTTTTTAAAACTACCTTGCTAACTTCTTCAAAATTTTCTGCTAGCCAATTTAAAAGTTCAACGAAAAATTTCTTTTATTATGTAATTCTTCACTTTCATCATGTCCACAACAAGCCAACCCTTGACGCATTTTGTGCTTGCAACTGAATGGGAGGAGAAGTGCTTTGAATTTTGCTTTCAATAGATATCAGCATCTTTCTAACTCTATCCCACAAGGATTTCAAATCTACATGCTTCCTCTTTATTTATTTTTAATGTTATGTGGTCTACATGAAAAACAAAAGCTTCACATAAATAATTGGACATTTAAGACAATAATCTTCTCTTTTATATAATAACCGAAGCTACACCACTATACAAATGAGTAGTAGTAGTACATGGATGTGATAAAATTTAACATATCACTCAGACACTCACACAATGTAATCAAACATAAACAAATGCAAGATTGCAAGTGGTCGATGAATTGACCACACCACTATCTGAGTGATTTAAGCTTGCAAATTATCCACTAACATATACATACAACTATACAAGCTATGAAGCTAGCAAGTAACAAAAAGTGATCCAGTGCCAATTTGATTTAGTTATTCACAGACATAGACGTATATACAAGCTATGAAGCTAACAAGTAAGTAACGATCAAACGATCAGTGTCAATCTGATTCCATGAGCCAAATAGCCAATGCACATCCACTGATCCACTTATCAGAACTAACTCAACTAAGGAGCCAATCAGACAATCAATGCCAATATGGATTCTGGGGAGGTGTCAGGTGTCCAATCCAATTACCCAATCCATCCCCGCTTCGACGTCGACGTGTGGATATCGTGAGGATATGTGCATGATCTTAGGATGATGATTCAATTGGCAATGGCTTTGTTGGTTTGCAAAATCTATCGGTTTTGCTTCAGTCTGTCAGACCACAGGCGGTCTGACCGGTGGCATCGGCGGTCAGACCGCCCGTGGAGTGGTCCGACCGGCCGTGGTTGCCGGTCCGACCGGGTTCGGTTCAAAGTAGGTTTTGAAGCTGAGCCAAAAATAGGATGTGTAGGCAAGTGAGGGGAGTCTCCTGTATGTGGTCACATAATTTTTGGAGCTCCCAGTCAAAAGTTGTATTCATTTGAAAATTCCAGAAGGTTTCAAATTTTCAAGATGAAATTCTGGCTAAGTCTTTTCGGGCGGTCCGACCGCCGTTGAAGCATCGGTCCGACCGGCCTGAAATCGGTCGGACCGGCTGTGTGGGGCGGTCAGACCGCCGATCACTTGGTGGTTAGCCTTGTTGGCATTAATGTGATTTGAATGTGGTTATTGTATGGATTTCAATGCTTTATTGTTGCATATTGCATTGTTCAACTGACGTGGGTCAAGTTGTGAAGAACTTGTTCCCGGAGACGATTTGTTTGTCTATTGCTGTGCAGGTGGCTTGCAGGTCAACGACGTCAACGGTGAGGTGGATCGGGACTACGCTTGGAGAGCTGAGGTCCATAACGATCATGGATGCCGGGTGAGGTTGTGTGACTCAAGCAGGGTGCAGAATGGGCAAGATGGATCGAACGGGCAGTTCGTGGCAGTTTGTTGGATCAGGCGGTGCGGAAGTCGGTGCAAGTCCTTGGGAGGTTCCGATGTGTTTCGGACGGGAGGAACTTGTCGACATGATGAGAGCCGCTGATCAACCTACACGTGGTGAAGCAGGCGATTGCTTCAACAGATGATTGTGTGTGGGTGGGTCCCATGTGTGTGTGGGCCTTCGCGGGAGCCCATTAGTGGAAACCCTATGCCTCTCCTATAAATAGAAAGGGGGAGAGGAAAAACCCCTTAAGCACTTTGAGCCCTCATTTGCAAAGCCCCTTGTTAGGGTTAGGGTTTGGAGAGGAGAGGAAGATTGTGTGTGTGCTCTTTGTTGAGCTCTTATCCTCCTTGAGGGAGTGGCTTTGTAAGCATCTTGTTGGATCAATCAATCTTGTGATGCTTGCTTAAGAGATCGATTGTCTCCTTTGTGTTCTTCTCTCTTTTGTTGATTTTGGTGCTTCCTTGATTCAAGTGTTTATGCTTGGTCTCTTGACCGATTTTATCTTGCTTTGATGTGTGGGAATACTTCTAGAATCATCTAGATCATCAACCCCCACAAGCAAGTCTTGAATCAAGTTTTTCATATTTCTAGGGTTTGTGCACTTCTTTGGTAAAATCTTCAGAGATCGATTCTGTGAAGTGTATCTGGAGGATCGTCGCTAGAAATAGGTCTCTGATATCCTTAGGGAGGTGTGCTCCAAATTTGATCAAGTTTCATTGGTTGAATCAATAGTTGGACCAATTTTTGTTTTGGATTTGGGTTTGGTATTTCGGTTCTGGACTAAATCGGTCGGACCGATTTAGAAACGGCGGTCAGACCGCTAGCATTCGGACCGCCCGTTAACGGCCGGTTGAACCGATTTCAATCGGTCGGACCGCCCTTTGGCAGCCGGTCAGACCGCCAGTGTCCAGACCAGCCAAGTGAGATCAATTCTCCACATTTGTGTCTTATGGTTAAGGGGGTTATCGAATTCAGCACAAGGCTTCCTCTGTGCATTTACTGATCTTCTTAGCTTTCTTAGCTAAAGGAGAAAAGTTCGTGTTGAATTTGATTAAGGCGAAAAATTGAGAAAGCGCCTATTCACCCCCCTCTAGTCGCCTTTACGATCCTACACGGTGCCGCCTTCCCGGTTCTATTGTTCGATTGTTCCCCTTCACTGCGATGGCGTGGCCGTGAAGGAGGAGCGGCCACGGAGGCGAAGCGCGCGCTCCTTGCACCGATCTTGGGTGGTCGATCTGCCGGGCTCGGCCTCGGTGCTCTTGCGCGTCGCGAGGCTTCCTCCCTTGCCGCTCGTCGCGCGCCGCACCCTCCATCCCCGGCTCTGGCTCAGCTCTCACCCCTGCCATGCCGCCTCGCTGCGCGTCCTTATGTCACTGCCACTACCACAGAGCGAGAAGAGAAGGGGAGGAAAGGGATAGGGTTAGGACTCAAGCTCTCGATGACTCGGCCGCGTGAGACGCTTGGGTTGGGGCTGCCAAGTGCGGAGTGTCGGCTGCGGCTTGGTCGCACTCACGACACTTGGAGTTGGGCCGTGGTGGGCTGGTGGCGTGGGGCAGCTAGACTGAGTGGGGTACGCCTGCGCGGACGCCGATCGAGATGCAATGGCAGTGCACAGTTGAAAGATCTATGTTAAGTATACTTACTAGTATATATACCTAACAAATATTGGGTTTTTCAACAAAAAAATTGGGTGTACATCTGTACACCCATGTCCCTATACTAGATCCACCCTACTGAGTTCACTAGTGCAACCATACATGTTCTTTCCAGGATTGGGATTCTCGACATTATAGGATCTACAAACATTAGGAGCGATCACCACCGTCCGATTAAAATTTAAAGGTCGGGATCAATAGGTATAGTATCTTTGTTACAATGTTTCACTACAATAAAATCATTGCAGTAAATATTTCAGTAGCAGTACCGCTGCAAAATATTGTTCACAGAGTGGATCTCTACAGTAATGCAGAAGATCTGAAGCCTTCACCTTTTTTTCTATTCGTCATGCACGACAAGTCAAGAAGCACTCGAATGAGTTGTCCAAATCTAAATTCTCCTTCAATTTGTAGGTAACAAAAGAGCACACTACTTATGAGTATTTTGCGCGCACACACACACTTGAAAATTAAAGCTGGAAATGGAGATTAGTGTGATCTGACAAGAACGGAGTTCCAAGCAAAGTGCCTAGAGGAGAGGTAGAGGATGCTACAGATGTGTGGCCTTCTTTGTGAGTTCAGTGACGGTGGAATTAAATAGGTTGGTGCCTGCCTGTTGTTGGGTTTAGCAACAAACTAGTCCAAGTCAACCTAGGCTTCAGGCCTAGGACCTGAAGCTCATGAAAAAATTGCCAAAAAAAACAGAAAACCGTGGACTCTTCCAAAGAAGGGGCTAGTCCAGCCTAGGGCTTGGCCCAAGTATGGCTCCACCCTTGTAGTGATCTATGTATCCAGCCTCCAAGTCAGGTAGGGTTAGGAGCTTAAGATGAGGATCATGGGACATGGGAATGTAGCTGGTAGTGGTTGTGGCATGCTGAGTCTTATTTGTCAAGTACTACGTGGCATGTTCGGCTTTGTTCGTGATTCGTGCGATTCCCATCTCCTCTGTCTCTCACTAAAGTGTCCTACGCTACACCGGCGCACTATTGTGCTTTATCATATGTTGTAACTAGCAGGGTGGCCCGTGCATTTGTGTGGCTAAATTTGTTTTAAAATTTGTATAAATGTTGAGAATATATTTACATATCTTGCAGGCTATTTAAAATTTTAAGATATCCTAAATATTGGAAATGACAATAGAAGCTTGAAGGAAAATACAACCTGAGGAACACAATTGAAGTATGAGCTTTGATGAAAGAAAATTATTGTGGATATCGTGAGGATATGTGCACGATCTCAGGATGATTAGTCAATTGGCAATGGCGTTGTTGGTTTACAAAATCTCGTGTTTTCGGGTTTGCTCCAAAATTTGTCGGACCACAGGCGATCGGCCAGTTGTGTCGGGCGGTCGATCGCCGTGGAAGAGGTCCGACCGACCATGGTGGCGGTCCGTGATAAGTTGAAAATTGGTTTTGAGTTGAGCCAAAAATAGGTTGTGTAGGCAAGTGAGGAGTCTCTGGATGTGGTCACATCATTTTGGAGCTCCATCAAAAGTTCTATTCGATTGAAATTTCGGAAGGTTTGGATTTTCACGGCGAGAATTTGGCTAAGTCTTTTGGGCGGTCCGACCGCCGTTATGGGATCGGTCGGATCAAGCTGAAATCGGTCGGACCGGCCTTATGGGGTGGGCCGGTCCGACCGCCGATGACTTGGAGGTTAGCCAAGTTGGCATTGAGTTGATTTGAATGTGTTTTGTGTATGGAGTTCAATGCTTTATTGTTGCATATTGCATTGCGGAACTAACGTGGGTCAAGTTGAGAAGAACTTGTTCCCGGAAACGATTTGGTTGTCTATTCTTTGTGCGGTGGCTTGCGAGTCAACGGCGTCAGCGGTGAGGTGGATCGGGACTACGCTTGGAGAGCCGAGGTCCGAACGATCATGGATCTGGGTGGTCGTGTGACACAAGCATGGTGCGAATGGGCAAGATGGATCGAGCGGGTAGTTCTGCATACCGGTTGGATCGGCGGTGCGGAGTCGGTGCGAGTCTCGGGAGGTTCCGATGGGATTCGGACAAGAGAGGCTTGGCGACGTGATGAGAACCGCTGATCAACCTACACGTGGTGAAGCAGGCGATTGCTTCAATAGTTATGTGTGTGTGGGTCCCATGTGTGAGTGGGTCCCAAAAGTGAAACCCTAGGCCTCTAGTATAAATAGAAAGGGGGGAGATGTAAAACCTCTAAGCATTCATTTGGCACCCTTCATCCTTTTTCTAGGGTTTGGAGGAGAGGAGAGGAGGAACTAGGGTTTGGAGATTGTGTGTGTGCTCCTTATGTGAGCTCTTGTCCTCCTTGTTGGAGAGGCTTTGTAAGCATCAATTGTGATCAATCAATCTTGTGATGCTTGCTTGAGAGTTCACTTGTCTCCCTTTGTGTTCTTCTCTCTTTTGGATGAATTTGGTGCTTCCTTGATTCAAGTGTTTAAGCTTGGTCTCTTGACCCATTTTGTCTTGTTTTGATGTGTGGGAATACTCCTAGAATCATCTAGATCATCAACCCCACAAGCAAGTCTTGAATCAAAGATTTTCATATTTCTAGGGTTTGTGCACTTCTTTGGTAAAACCTTGAGAGATCGATTTTGCGAAGTGGATCTGAAGGATCGTCGCTAGAAATAGGTCTATAATATCCTTAGGGAGGTGTGCTCGAAATTGGTCAAGTTTCATTGGTTGAATCAAAAGTTGGATCAAATTTCGTTTTGGACTTGGGTTTGGTTTTTCAGTACTGGACTGAACCGGTCTGACCGGTTGTGTAACGGCGGTCCGACCGCCCGCGTTTCAGACCGCTCAGTACTGCCGGGTCGAACCGATATCCACCGGTCCGACCGCCAGTTAGTAGCCGGTCCGACCTCTTGTTGAACGTCGGTCCGACCGCTTGATCTCGGCCGGTCGACCGCTGTGCCCGATCGAGCAGTGAGATCAATTCTCCACTTGTGTGTCGTGCGGTTGGCGGGGTCATCGAATTGACACAAGGCTTCCATTGTTTCTTCGATCTTCTTAGCTTTCATAGCTAAAGGAGTAAAGTTCGTGTTGAATTTGATTTGGGCGAGAAAGTTGTGAAAGCGCATATTCACCCCCCTAGTCGCCTTTACGGTCCTACAATTATTGAGCATAATAAGTTGTTGGGGGTTCTTAGAAACTAATCACTCTCCATCATGCATAGATCATATAGCAATTTGATTCCTACTTTATTATTTACTTTTTTTCTAAATTGTATGCATGCACATGTACCTCTATTTAATCTCAAGCAACACGTTAATTATGTGTGCCACAAATTATCTTATTAGTCTGCATGGTATTAGAGTACCTTACTCACGCCTGCACCGATGCACCATAGGCAATCTACCTTGAACTTATCTTCCCTAAAACGCTGGCTACCCCACCGAACCGTGTGTCTTCTATCTTTTCTCGTCGTCACCGCTTTCTTGCTTCGACCTCCAACAGTAAGTCTAAATCTTGATCGATCCCTCTCATGTGCTACCCCTTTCAATGCAATACTTTACCACATAGTTATCTTTTATTTGTTCCAATTATTGCTTAATGCTAACCGTTACGACATCAACATGAATACACATGCAACCATCACTGACTCCAGTTGGGGACACGTGTCACGTCCTCTCCGATGACCTCAAGCCTATTCCCTACGACGGCACCACCTTTGCTACAAGCTTGTTGCTCCTCTACCTCTATACGTCCGTGCTTCTATTCGTACAAATGCATGTACATACGTATGCATGATGTTATACATGCTCGATGTCCTTTTCTCTCGTGTCAGTCGCTCCTCTTCTTCGACGTTATTTAACTCAACGCTTTGGCTTTCTCGCTAACCACAACAACCTCATATCTTCACTGATGCTGATATGTCTGCTTTAGTCGTTCTCTAATGGTATGTAGAATCTTTTTGTCATCGTAGGCGACGACATGCCCCTCACCAGTAATGGCACACTCCTAGCTACCTAATGCCCCCGTATTGTTCATAGCTCGTCTTCAATGCAAAGCTTCATCTCCTCTCTGTCGAGGCATTCTCATCATTGAACTTCTTTGGTCACTAACTTTTTCAACAACACCGATGCTTACCACTTGTCATTGCGACACTTGGATCCTTTAACATTGGACGTTCTCTTCAATGGATCTAGCGAGCGGCACGATATTGTCCTCATTGAACGGCTAAGGTGAGTAGCACAACAATGCCCTCATCTCTATCGCCGCCGCCTTGGCTCTCCGCTTCCCCGTGGGTCAATGTCTTCTTGCAGAAGATATCGATGTCATTGCACTCTGTCGTAATCTCCTCCGATACCATTCATGTTATCTTCGTTCTAATTTTTATTTTTTATTCAAAACTTCAGTTATTTTTTATTTTTATTCCATATAAAGCGACAATAGAAACGTGTGGCCTTGAGAGCAAATGTGGTGGCTTATTTTGTGTCTCCTCCCACAGTATTTATGCCATCCTCGTTATAAATTTTAGTTTTATTCAAATTTTTAGTTTTTTATTAGAGTTTGTAGACAAATCAAATTACTTAATTTATTTATTTTATTCGATTTTAGTTATTTAGGATTTTACTTTGGAATTCTTATAGAAATCAAATTATAAATTTTATTTTATTTTTATTCCAAATTCTAGTTCTTTTTCTTGGAATTCGTATCTGATTCCAATTGCTAGTGTTTCTTTATTTTTTTATTCCAAGTTACAATTATTTATGGAATTTACTTTGGAATTCATGTTGAAATCAAATTGTTAATTTTATTATTTTGAATTTTGAATTTTAGTTATTTTTTGGTTGGATTTTGTATACAAATCTAATTTCTAATTATTGTTTAATTTTTATTATGAATTATAATTTTTGGAATTTGTATCAAAATCAAATTGCTAATTTTATTTTGTTATTACAAATTTTAGTTTTTTTGTTGGATTCCATATACAAGTATAATTGCCATTTTTAAATTCAGATTATAAATATTTAGGATTTTACTTAGGAATTCAAATGGAAATCAAATTGCTAATTTTGTTTTATTTTTATTCTAAATTTCGTTTTTATTGTGGCATCTTTTACTTAGGAATTCATATGAAAAATTCAATTATTGGTTTTATTTCATTTTTATTCCGATTTTAGTTCTCTTGTACGTGGCATAAACTCTTCCTTTTAATCTAGACCGTTATAATATGGACCCACCACGATCGACGGTGTGGATCTTACTCTTTTTGCACCGATTAACGTGAGGATTTCTAGCCCTTGAGATTGAACATGGTGGCTTCTTTTGACTCTACTTTAATAAAATAATAGATAATTATCGACGATCTTATGAAATAAAAAGAGAAAAATCGCAAAGAATTCTTGAGAGAGAATGTGACTGTTCTTTATTGCAATGAACTGACTGTTATAGGGGGTGCCTTTGATAGGGCAGTGGACTAGCTCTAATTACACTTTGTGTATTGCTTGCTACTGCTCTAATTGTCTTCAGATCGCAGGGTCTTGTCTAGATTCAGAGGCAGATGTTGAATGCTTGATTGCTCCGATTGGGATTGGATGTCTTTCTGTTGTTTGTATTCTCCTTTAAATAACTGACAAAGTGGTGGTATTTACTCCTTAAAGAGACGCCCTTTAGAAGTGTCGCGTCTGGTCAGAAAAGCTGTGGCAGTTAGGGAAATGCCAACTGATCAGCGGTTGGTTTCAGTGGAGATAATAACCACATGATGTTATTGTCAGTGACTTAGAGCCAAAAGAACGTCGTGTGGTTTGGAGCAATTGAGACACATGTTCCATTCGTCACACGGAAGAGATGTACTTGGAACCAGGTCTAAGTGTCGGTTCAAAACTCCTACAAGCAGTTATCTGATTGGGTAATGAGTACAGGGCCCCCTCCGACCAAGTTATTCGTAGAACATTCACTGGAATTCTAACGACTATGGGGGTCGTTAGCTTCGAGGTTCACGACCATATAAGCTATGTGGCTATTAATTAATATTTGTGAATTTAATCCTCATCAATAATATATTTCCATTCCGTCATCCTAAGATAAGGATTCTCAAGAGGATTTTTGCACTGCTTTCTGTTTTAAAAAAATCATGAAATTCATGTGTTCCAACTTCCAAGCCTAAGGGAGAAATGAGAGATGCAGCAAAAATTGTCCCCACATTCAAAGCTCTTACCAGCCATGCCGGAAACGGATGGAATCTTCAACATCTACCGTAACAAACTAGGGTAAGACTTACCAGTTAAGGACAGTTAAGGCGGCCCCCATGAGTCCAGAGTTGGTCCACAGAAGGTGGGCATTCATTGCTGTAGATTGCAGAATCGGAGTGATTCCAAAGTTTTTCCGTCCTTAAGAATCCTAGCCTGGTAGGTCTCTTCCCAAAGCAAGCCCCTTTCAATGTTCTGGTACTGCATTCCCCTACCGCCATTACATTTGTCAAAATAATGTAGCAAGGAGTGCTACTACCACAGCAGAATACATTACCACTATATCAGACCGAGAATCGAAAAGAGTACAGCAGCAAGGACAGCATCATGTTCCACCAACAGAAATTGCCGACATTACAGCCTTTCTTCTTTGAAAATGTGTAGACAGCAGCAGCAGCTGCATAGCATTACAGTTGAACAACAAACACGCCCATCGTAATGGATTTGGCGCAGCTGAACATAAGATGCATCTCTACAAATTACAACATTGGATGCGCTAAATTACTAGTAATACTAGAGATATGTTTGTTCTAGTAAGGGGATGGAACTAGAGAGAGGAAGAAGGAATGGACAAGCCCTTCAATGGGCAGACAGGCATGTTTAACTCGCTACATAAATAATGTGCATCTTCCTCTATTCCAGATGGCAGATCCATTCCTGCCTTATTGAGAAACAAGTTTTTGAGTATTGTAGATGAAGGAGAGCAATGCAGAATCAAGCAACTTTCTGTTCGGCTCACCCGATTCATTCCCACCAAACTAATAAAGAATGCTGAACGATCAAACACAGGCATTGACTGTTTTTTTGTGTGGCCGAACTGCACAAGGTTGTCGCAGCCTCCCGTTTGCCCAATATTGCAGATACGAGGCTGAGTTACCACCATGGAACAAAAGAAATGCAAGGCTTTCGTGTTTCTATATACAGAGGAAAAAATGGGGGCACAAACACCTGCAAAAATACTTCTTCGAGCACACACTGGATGGGGGGGAGGGAGTTCACTTGCTGACCTCCTAGTTGCAATCCAGACCACACTCCTCCAGAAGAGGGCCATCATTCTTCGCCAGGAAAGGATCGATCCGGACCCAGAGGAGCGAGAAAATTGAAGCCAGAAGAATGGACCAGACAATGACAATTGTTGGTGTCCTGTTTTGCCTTCCAACCAAACCTTTGAGGAACGGATACAGATGGACAATCACCCAAAATGCAAAGAAGAGCTTCCCGAAGAGTGGCCCCCATGATTCATATCCGTTATTGATCGCATTGGAAACACCAGCCACCACCCCAATGAAGTTCAGTAGGAGCAGCGTGGTTGGAGGTATCAGCAAGGTTGTCCATTTGAACGTATACAGCTCTGAGAACTCATCATCATCTCCACCCTTTGATGTCACAGTGAAACTCGTATCTATACCAGCTATGACCTTGAGAAGTCCTTGAAACACAGCAAAGAGATGTGAAGAGACACCTCCAATGACCCAAAATTGCTCGTTTCTCCACCAATCATCAATGCCTACACCACTCCATCTCATTTCCAGAATGCTTGTAGCAAAAATGCAGATAAAAAGTGACATGAACCAGAGGCTGGCAACGTTGTTAAGCTGCACGATAGAACCGGAAGAGAGAGGTAAGGCTCAAATACTCCATAACTTCACGCCACACAGAATTACAAGTTGAATAAGCTTTTACCTCTGGAGTGATAAATTTCCCCGTCAACAAACAGATAGCAGGCAATGTACAGTAAGCCAAAAGTGGAATGGATGTCCAAGGATAGACGATGGAGTTAATGTAGGAAAATCTTTCCAAGCATTTTAATCCGCCACCATACCCATACCAAAGAGGGCAATGATTGCTGAAGAAAATTTCAATAGACCCAAGAGCCCATCGAAGAACCTGGTGAAGACGATCAGAAAGATTGAGAGGCGCAGAACCTTTGAATGCAACCCGTTTAGGTATGCAGTAAATCGACCGCCAACCATGACAATGCATCTTAAACCCAGTTAGAATATCCTCTGTAACCGATCCATAGATCCAGCCAATCTGCAAAAGAAAAGGAAAATATATATATGATTTACTAGGTAACAAATGTTTCGACCGATTAACCAACACACGACCAAGCTCCAAGTCTTAACCTCTTTCCCCCAGTCTGTTTTGTCTTCGTAGCCACAACTGATGACATGTATAGCTTCCTTTAGAAGAGAAGCTGGACTCGCACTTTTCAGGGTTCCACCATTCTCAAGAAGTGTGGATGCAACAAAGACGGAAGACTGGCCAAATTTCTTTTCTAACTTTGGTTGATTTACAATACCAGCCTTTTCATTTTCAGCTCCTGCCAAAAGCATTGCAAGGTTAGTTATGTTAGGACAATGAAGATGAGGATGTTTCTAGAATATAACCACAAGGTTTTCTTGGAAGTTAAGTGATACCTGGAGCAGCTTCGTCAATTTCACCAAGAGCATATGCAGGGGATTGATTTTCTGCTCTCTTGAAAAACAACCTCTTTTTCTTCTCTGTTTTAGGTTTCGCAATCTTCTTCTTGTTCGTCCGGTTACCACAGCAGCAACAGAAAAGGCACCACTTTGGCCAGCAGTTGCAAGTCCTTGATGGTGGCTTCTTTGATTTGGGGGCATCATAGCCATACAATGCCTGCCTTCTAAAGACACATCCAGTGCCGACATAGATGGGGCCTTGAATACCATCCAAACCTTTCATGTTGATCTGTACGAAACAAATGTTAGGGAAATTTCATCTAAGTTAAACGACACAATATAGACAACAAAATGTCTCAGAAATACGGAAGCCAAATCTTACATCGAAAAAGACGACATTCCTGTTAGCATATCGATCATGACGGTCAATGCCATCGAATCTTTGAGGGAACTGCACATAACACACTTTCTTTCCTACCAAAGGATCCATCATGAAACACATTGCTTCCTTTATAGCCTTGCTGTTGTTAATGTAGTGATCACAATCCAAGTTAAGCAAATATGGAGCATTAGTTAGCACAGCAGAGACTCGGACCTGTGAAACAACCAAACAAAACAAAAAGAAGTTTAAAATCCATTACATACTACTATTAGTTATAGAAGACTGACAGAAAATGCCTCAAACATGTTATCATTACCAATGCGTTCATAGCACCAGCCTTCTTATGATGGTTATATCCTGGCCGTTTTTCTCTTGAAACATAAACAAATCGAGGCAGCTCATTTCCTTCCACATCATGGCCACCGCTTTGACCAAGGAAGACCTATTGGTAGAGAAAATTGAACTTTATTGTGGTAAGAGAGAAGGAAAAAAAAGGAACCACCATATCATGTATGTCAGCATATATACTGTGTAACAGCACAAACTGTAAAAGCAGACCTGAATCATTCCAGGATGGTCACGAACGTTGTTTCCAGGCCAGGGAGTTCCATCCTGCATTGTCCATCCTTCCTCTGGAACTTTCTGGGCTTTAGCAACCAAGGCATTAATTCTGACCTTAAATTCCTCGTACTCTCTCTGAAAAAAAAAGGTTGGCCTAAATTAGCACAACTTTTTTATCAACTAAAGGACCATAGCAAACCAATACAGAAGAGGTCAAACAATGCACCTTCATTGCTCTCCTCTCCCTAACGAAGTTTGGTGCCACCTTATCTTTCAGGTAGTCTATCTTCTGTTGGAAGTACCACTCTGGAGCACGAGGCTCAAGGCTATACCTTTTACAGAAAGGAACCCATTTCTTTGCAAATTCAGATGTTTCAGACAATGCTTCGAATGTGAGCATGGCAGCACCATCATCAGAAACATAGCAAGAGACCTTATCAACTGGGTAGTCTACCGCAAGGATAGATAAAACAGTATTTGCTGTGACCAACGGAGGTTCCTTTAAGGGATCAACCGTACTGACAAAGAAATCAACTGGGGCTAGTTGAGAATGCTGGCCTTCCTTGTCAAACCTATCCAGACAAGCAATTAGTCGAAAAACTTCAGACAGAAAAGACAAGTATTACTAGGTGCCAACAGTAACCAACCTCAATGTCAGCCGGTCAAGGTATGTCTCCCTCTCAATAGGAAACCACTTTGGGAATTGATCAAGAATCCAAGACATGGCAAACCAGATTTCACATATTACAGATATGAGCCATAAAGCAAAAGCATCGGGGACCGGATGCATCACTCGATAGTGGAAGAAGAACCCCAAAACAACCAACCGAATTATGATAATCATCCTGTAGGGGTTAATCTGGCTTGAAGGAATCGGAACCTTTCTAGACAATGGCTGTCTAGCTTCATCCATTCTGGTAAAAAGAGGTTCAAAAAACAGAGTTGGTATCAGTCTAGTAGTACATTTTGCAAAGAAAAGGACAAAGATCTGCCTAAGCAAATACCAGGTGGAAAGTTCTTCCTTGCAGTCAAAGATACAAATAAACAAGAAGAGTATGATTTTTCTAGACCGTATACGAAATTGCTAATTATGCAACTACATCATTCACCCAGATCAAGAAATGCAACAGTTTTAATTAAAATCTGACAAATATGAATTTGCCAGTTTGTTTTAATATTCTAACAAAATTGGCAGCCAGGTCATAGTCATGCCCATACGAAGCATATCGTAACACTCAAGTGGAGTATGGAATCTCAAGTTTCACCAATGCATGGAAGCTAAATAACCTATCAGAGGGTTATCAAACCAATAGAGGTCAAGTAAGTTTCCAGGGTCATACAGTGGTAGATCTGCATCATCGCCATCACCATCCCAATCTTTACGGCCACCGTCATTCCTCGTCTGGTGCAGCCTCTCCTGCTTCTGCTTCCAGCTCTCCATCCTCTCCTTCCAAGCGACGCTCCCATACCCGTATGCAGCGAGATCCTTGGACGGGTCCATGGATCTTGGTTGCACTGAAACATACCAACCGTTAGCCGATTCTATTCGGGCACCATTACAACTAAATGCTATGCGACGATAATCCAAATACGCACCAGGAAGGTTCGGATCCGCATAAGGGAGGGGGTGAATCCTCTTTCCCCCGCCGCCCATGAAGGACGGCACAAGCGCGTGCTGCTCCGGTGGGATGTCATCAACCTACAGGCACATCAGAACAAGCAATTGAGCACACTGCAAAATAGAGGCCCAAGAGGGAGGAACAAGGCAGCAGGGTGAAATTTGCAGGTACCATCTGCCCGTTGGTGAGGAGGGGAACATTGGGAATGGGCTGAAAGGGCTGTGGCACGCCGTCGAGGTCGCCGCCACGGCCGTAGCTCATGTGGGCGGGGAGCATGGACTCGGTGACATACTGCGAGTCGTCTTTGTCCCTCCAGTTGAACTCGTTCTCCAGGTCGTCGACGCCGTCCTCCTCCTCATCCCCGGGCACGCGCGCGCAACCTGCAAGCGAATCCCCGCAAAAAAAAGAAAAGAAAAGTGAGCACTTTGAGACTAGAAGCCGGCAAATTCGAAGACGAGGAGCGAGCGGCATTGCGGCGGGTGGAGTGGGGGAGACTTGCCCTTGAGGCGCTTGAAGCGGGTCTTGCACTGGGGGCAGTTCTGCGTGCCCTCACGTCGCTCGTACTCGTAGCAGTCGCGGCAGACGGGGAAGGCGCACTCGTTGCAGGCGACGAAGGGCTCGCCGTCGGGGGTGAGGCCGACGTCGTCGCCGCAAATCTGGCACACCCGCCCGTTCTGCTGCTTGAGCGGCTTGGGCTGCACAGAGACAACCAAAAATCAGCACCACCGGCGCACAAGGAAATTAACCCCCGCCCGCGGCGAGATAACGCTAGCGGCAATCAAACGTACCCCGGGCTCCCCGTCGCGGCGGATGACGACGAGCTCGTTGCGGTTGTGCGAGCCGGCGACCAGCCCGGCGCTGGCCTCCATCCCCCAAAACCTCGTCCTTTCGCTCGCCCGACCAGCTCTCCAGGTCTCAAGTGTTTACTACGCCGAAGAAAAAGAAGCGTGGTGACGACGGCGGCGGCCGAAGGGGAGGGGAAAGGAAGGAAACGGGGAGGAATTTCTCAACACTTGTGCTGCCTTGTGATGTGCTTGTGATGTGCTTGCTCTCCTATGCACAGCTCATCGCCACCCCGTGTATCTTTCGACACCTTTCCTTTCCCCGCTCACATGCACATGACGCTACCGTCGTTCGCTCGCTTTGCTACTACGCTACTACTCGTCTCTCTCTCTCTCTCCCCTCTTCTCTTATTATTCTCCTCCTCGCAGGCGCAGGTGCCCAAGCAGCCAGGATTATTGGTAATGTCTAGTGGGTTTTTTTAAGACAGAAATGAGAGAGAAAATTAGGAGGTAGGGGATAGAAATTGTCTGTGACACAGCCCGGGCGGAGTGTTGACTGTAGGCTGTAGGGACTTGAGAGAGGTTGTTATGCTGAAACTTAGCAGGGAAAATGCCCAATTACAGAGAATCAGCTTATATGTGAACAGAAGAGAAGGACATGGTTTTTGCTATAAAAAAGAGAGGCTGTTTTTGCCCCCAAAAAAAGAGAGGTCTTTTAATAGCAAATGCATCCGTGTCCGAATGATACAATTGGCATTTCTACCACTCTTCTAGTCCGCGAAAGCCATCTGCTGCGGTCTAGAGAAGGATTGGGAGAGCGGTAGATGGTCTGCACACGTTCTCACCGTGGTCAGACATGTTTTTGCGGCGACCGGAAGTGCGATAGGCTACTGTTGCCATATCATTTTCGCAAATTCGTGCAAACAGAGGCTACTTTTTCTATTGCAAATAGAAAGCGGGATAAGTCAGCCAAAGACAAAAAAAAAACTCATGAATTAGCAAGTTATTTTCTACGAGTACTACTAATGCTGTGGCTAGAAAAATCATCACATGACAAAAGTGGCAACAAATAATTTGTGTTTATGCATATCAATGTATTCTTTTAATGATGCAAATATTGGTGCTCAAAATGATTCATGGATGTATATACCATATATTGTCATAACGGAGCGCATAGAAAACCAGAGAGATTCTTTTAGCTGGAATGCAAAGAAGGATGACAAAAAAAAAAGATAAGGAAGAGAAAGGAGCCCGCTAACCAACAAGAAAGGAAATAATTCAGAGGAGCAGCAACAAGACGGTGGTGGAGGAGTGTTATTAGTGTTGAGTAACCGTCGCTGACGAGTTCAGTTTGAACGGGTACCTTGTATACAAACTCAGAATCGTAAGAATAATGTAAGAACAAAATAATAGATTGAACACATAGATATGAGATGACTTCAGGCTTCGCTTTATTGCTTCGGAATCATCGGGGTTACAATGAGAGGGGGTCTTCTATTTATAGACTACTGAATGAGGAATTTAACTGGGCCAGGACTCTCCGGAGTCCTGGGCCCGGTTTCTTAACACTCCCCCTTGGATACTCATCCAACATGTTCATGTCTCGTCAAAACTCTATAAAAACCCAGTGTAAAAAATTTGGAGAAATAGTACATGCCATGTGTTCTGCTATGTTGCACGAATTGCCTCATCAAAAACCTTAGCCGAGAAACTTCAGGAAAACTCGTAAGGGAAAAAGAGTACAATGCACCCAATTTCATTTAATCTCCGGGATTTATTCTTTGGGTACTCGATCTTCGTGATCAAGATTCAATAATGAGTTCATGAAGATTCTCCCCCTAAATTCTGCACTTCTCTAAGTCTTATCATTCCAATTTCACATATGCATCTTTCAAAGCTAGATGCTGGAAGTAATTTAGTGAATAAATATGCAAGATTTTCACATGACTTACTATGCATTACTTTAATTTTATCCATCTTTTGCAATTCATGAGCATAGAAGAACGTGAAGTTGATATGCTTAGTGAGAGAACTCTTCACATAACTCATTTGCTCTTGTGCAACACAAGTCGTATTATCTTCATAGATAATAGCGGAGGTTTACGCGGTATTCAATCCACATGAATGCTGGATGTGGTGAATCTTCCGCCGAAGCCAAGCACATTCTTGTGAGGCCTCGTACAGTGCTATGATTTGCGAGTGGTTCATCAAAGTCGATACAAGACTTTGCTTAAACAATTTTTATGGAATTGCAGTTCCACCACATAGGAATACATAGCTTGTTTGTGACTTGGTTGTATACGGGTCCGATAGGAACCCAACATCTGCATAGCCATTCATAGATAGGTCTTGGTTCTTTCTGTAGAACATACCAAGTTCTTTGCTTTCTTGGAGGTAACAGAAGATGTCCATTATTTTCCTGCCAATGCCTTGGTAGGTTCTGTACTATACCTTGCTAATAGGTTTACGGCAAATGCAATGCCTGATCTAGTACAGTTTGCTAAATACATGAGAGCTCCTCTCGCACTCAGTGCAGGGAATTCAGTCTCAGGACTTCCTCCCCCTCTTCTTAGGTCTGTACGGGTCCTTGTCTTGCTGCAAGGATCTCCCGACCATCGACACTTTCGAAGGATATGCCTTTTCAAAGTCGAACCTTTCCAACACTTTCTGAGTGTAGGTTGGATGATATACTAGAATCCCTTCAGGGGTATGCTCAAGCTGCAGGCCTAGGCAGTATTTGGTTTTACCCAAGTCTTTCATTTCGAATTCTGACTCCAGGTAAGAGCTTGCTTTCTTAATATCTTCCATGGTCCCGATGATATTCATATAATCTACATATACTGAGATTATACAGAATCAATCCTAGGATCGTCGTATAAAAACACAGGGACAATCCTCATTGTTCGTGTAGCCTTTCTTGCAGAGAAAGTCGCTTAAACGATTATACCACATTCTGTCTGATTGCTTCAGTCCATACAGTGACTTTCTGAGTTGCACACTGTATAGATTTCTGTTTGCTCTATCTTGGTTCGGGACAGGGATACATTCGGGTATCTTCATATAAATGTCCGAATCCAAATTTCTATAAAGGTATGCAGTTACCACATCCATCAATTTCACTTTTAACCTCAAGTTCACTGCCATTGAGATAAATATCCAAAGGTAATTCCGCCCATGACCGAGGAATATGTTTCTTCATAACAATCTTTTGGACGTTGAGTGAAATCTTGTGCAACGAATCTTGCTTCTTTCATTTCTCTTTCAAACAAATACTCATTTATGCCCTACAGGGTGCATATGGGGAGGTGTGCGGCTTACAGGCCCAAACACCTCTCTTTTATTCAGAGGGAACAATTTAGTTTCTATTGCCTTCTTCCAATCTTCTCAATCTGATCTTTTCTTACATTCAGCGAGCGATGCAGGCTCTGGATCAAGATTGATGATTGTGGCAATTTTCTTTGCAAAGTAAATATCGACATTGGCTGTTGGCTTATTCATAGATTCTCCCAAAGTCATAAAGTTTATAGTTATTTCTTCAAGGGGCGATATTTCTAATGCTTCTACTTGCTTACCACTGCTTTCAATTGCGGGGCAAGTCCCTTTAGTTTTTCAGCTCCGATGTGTGCGCATACATCCATACTGATGTCTCCCTTCATGGGGATGTTCAATTATGATGTGCCTTTTCTGAAAGTGTCATACTGGTGCTAGGTCTCAACTGGCTCCCCTTCTCGTTCAGGGAAACTTTGGTAATCGGCTGTGTCAAGTCCTTCTTATCATTTTTCACCAGGTGTCCCCGGTTACTTCGAATTCGAGGGGCCGGAGTTCTCGTCCTTTTAGAGGCCTTAGGACGGGATTAGGGATACCTTCATAGGTATTTCAACCCTCTCCGGTACATTACGTACATACATATGCGACTTGATCATGCTCTTCAAATCACTAAAGTGGTTAGGCAATTGATTCGCTAATGCTTACAAATCAATTATCTTTTGGACTGCAATTGTTTTCTAGACTTCAATTGTCTTCTAGACTTCGAATATCTTCTGAACTTCTCTATTTGCTTCACTAGTGCGCGGGTCATATGCATAGATTTCAATTATCATCTAGACTTCAATTGTCTTCTAGAGTTCAATTATCTTATGGCATTTCTCGATATTTTTCATCAAGGGTTGATTTCCTCCCCTAATGACAAGAAATAATTCTCATCTGCTATCATCGAAGCGGGCTGCATGCAAATCTCGAGTCGTGGGGTCCAAATACCTTATTATAGATGTTGTCTCATAACCAACGTATATCCCAAACTTTTGGAGAGTGCCCATTTCAGTTTGCTGTGGTGGTGGTATATGTACATGAACCTTGCAACTAAACCTTCAAAGATGAGAAATTTTCAATGTTGACCCTTGCGTTAGTTGCGTAGGTGAATGGATGTTATATACCAGTGGTCTAAAATTGATGAGAGTTGTTGCGTGTCCCCAACATGTAGTTGGTAAATAACAATTCTTCTAGTCGATTCTGGGTGTGGACATGCGGTACAGGATGCTCAATTTTAATTCTCATTTTCACACAATAATCATCATATACCCTTGAAGTAAATTCTCCGGCGTTGTCCATTCTGGTGGACTTCACATTATGATCAGGGAAATTATTCTTAATGTTAATTATCTACGAGATTAGCTTTGCAGAAGCGGTGTTTCTCGTAGACAATAAACAATCGTGCGACCATTTCGAGGAAGCATCGATGAGCAAAATAAAATACCTAAATGGTCATGACAATGGCTGTTTAGGACCGCAAATGTCTCACTGGATACGGTCCAGGAATGTAGGGATTTCATCCTATACTTTCAGAGTAGAGGGTCTAGTAATTAGTTTTCCGGTGGCACATGCAGGACACACAAAATCTTCCTGATTCGGGAAGTTCTTTACATTGACATTATGTCCATGTGAATTGTTAATTATATTTCTCATCATCCTAAGACCTAGGCGGCATGATCTATCATGACAGAGATAGAAGAGTTTCAGAGCTTCTAAATAAAAATTTCAGAGCAGTATAGGCTGCAGATGCCTTAATATTAGTGTAGTATAGCCCATTTTCAAATGAAGAAAGTCGTTATAATACCATTTTGTACTTTCTTCACACTTTGCAATGAACATGTATTCATTACCATGCTCTTCTTCAGTCTCTATGTGAAAACCGTTAGCGTGAATATCCTTGAGAGTTCTAGTCGATTATGGGTACAACAAAGTTTCTTTAATGACCAAAGTTGTATCCCGTTGGGAGTATAATTGTGGCCCTTCCTTAGCCTATTATACAAGTATCGCTGCCTACGATTGTCGTAAGGCTACATGCATTCTTACTGATCGACTGAAAATTTTCGTCTCTCTCAAGGTGGTATTCATTGTGCCGCTACCTACTAAGCACACTTCCTCCATACAGCGCTACATGCATCCTAATATAATGTACTTTATTAATATGAAGCAGAAATTCAGCAACACATAAAATAAAATACTTCAGATATTAGAACATAACTTGCTATTATAAATACGGGAATATAAGTCTTGCAGGACTCATCATATGAATTTAATGCTTTGCTCTTCTAGAGACTGTAACCATTATTCAAAGTTCCATCACAATCACAAAATGCAAGTGACTGTAAAAGGATCTAAGTGCAATGCGTGCACTAGATCGAATCAGCGAAAAATTCAGAAACTTCTGCTTAAATCTGCTATATGGCGATCTTCTCCTCTTGGGCAACTATGGTTGTGACTGCTGCTATGTCCAAAGGAGGGATGATGGGGGCTGCTACTAGGCTGTCCATATTTATAAGTGCAACTAATGGGTGTGGATCTTCTGTGCCTGCAATGGTGAGGCGTGCCTCATGCTATCCTTTGCCCCTTTTCTTAGACCGTAACCTTACCCTTCTTGCCCCTCTCCTTTGTAAGAGGCTTCATCACCTTGTAGCTACTAGTATTGGCTTCATGGTCAACATTGCTACTAGGTGGCTGTGAGATGTAGTTCTTCCTTAGAACATCATCTTGAGCTTCCGCAACTTGCACGGTGTCAATTATTGCAGCATATTTCTTGTTGCCATTTTGACAATAATTGCGTGCGGATTGCATCGCATTCGGGTGAAGGTAGAGAGGGTCTTGTCAATCTTCTGTTCATCCGTGATTACCTTATCACAGAGTTGAGGACTATACAAATTCTGGCCATGCTGGGCCAACTCTTTCGAACTTCTGGTTCGTGATGCCAATCATTTTTCATATTAATGCAAAAAGTTCATAGGATTACTGCTGGTAATTTACATAAAATAGTTGCAAATTTCTCATAATGTTCTTCGAACTCCCAGTTCGTGATTCCATATTTTTCCATGCGTTTTCATGATTTACTGCTATTTTCAGTGATTAAAAGCAATATAAATAATCACAAATAATCAAAAACAGTAAATACAATACATAAATTGCATATAAAATAATAATAACAAAATAAAATATGCTTCAAATGCAAAAATAGATACAAAAATTGATTTTCCGAGACCTTTTTCTGCTGGAATATGAATTTTGGGTGAATTCTGCAATTTTCAGGGGTTAAAATGCGAAATTTAGTTCTAATAAAACATTTCGTGTAATTTACATAAAATTCGAGGGGTTTATGCAAAATTTTCTTTCCCCCCGAAGTATCTCATAATTTTCATAATTTACGAGGGTTTATTTGCAGATTTTTCAATTATGAGAAAAATCAACATAATTTCAGAAACTTCTGAGGGCCTTTTGGCAAAAAAAAACATGTTCGTTCCGGTTATGGGCCGGATGAAACCCAAAGAGGCAGGTATAAAAGGACAGCGAGCGGTTGGGAAGTTAGGGTTCCTGACCGCTCGCTTTGAGCAGCGGCGGCGCCCAAAAAAAATGCACCGCTTGGCGCTTGCGCGACTGCGCAACTTTGGCCGGCTGGCGTAGCGGCGATCTGCCGGAGCGCGTGTGCGGCGCGGCGGCGGTGGCGGCGGCGGCAAGGCGCCGGAGGCTCGTCGCGAGGCGGTGGCGGTGGCCGACGCCGAGTCGGAGGCTTCGCCGCTTCAAGCGGCGCGGCGCTTTAAGCGCTTCAGCGGTGGCGGCGGCGGCGCTGAGGTGGTCGCCGTTCAAAGCGGCGCGGCCGGCGCGCCGGCGCATGGGTGGGCGGTGTCTCACGGCCGTCGCGATGGCGCCGGTGCTACCTCCCTCTCGGTTCGGCGGTGCCATGCGTGGGCGCGGTGCTCACGGTCTCTTCCTCTCGACTCGGTGGCGCCATGCGGCGCGCCGAGCAGCGCGGGTGTGGGCTGGCCGCGAGGGGGGCGTGGGCGGGGCAGCGGCTTCAAGTCGCCAGGGGTGGTGCGGCCGTGTGGAGGGCAGCAGCTTGAAAGCTGCTGGGGAATAACTTTTTTTTCATAGTGTTCATACAAAGTGTGTAATGTTCATGAGTGTAATTAGCGTTATGTAATTATCGTTCATGCAATTACCGATTGGCGACTTCGAGTCGGCTCGCGATAGATTAGAACGAATGTGCAATTTCAATCTACGGTACAATCGACATCCGATCTTTCATGCAATCTCCCGATCGACATTGTGTCGGCGACTTCAAGTCGGCTCGCGGTAGATTAGAATGAATTTGCACCGTAGAAAAACAATCTAGAAAGCAAATTTGCAGAATTGAAAGCAATCTAGAAAATACGATTCAATCTACGAGTGTCATTCTTCGACGGTTACCTTTCGATGCGAGGAGAGTCGATCGTGCTGATAACGTGTTAAGTAACCGTCGCTGGCGAATCCAGTCCGACCGGGTATCTCGTATACAAACCCAGAATCGTAAGAACAATGCAAGAACATAAGAACAGAATAATAGATTGGACACAGAGATATGAGAGGACTTGATTTCGCTTTATTACTTTGGAATCATCGGGGTTACAATGAGAAGGGGGCCTCTATTTATAGACTACGGGATAAAGAGTTCAACTAACCTAGTATTCTCCAGAGTTATTGGCTCGGTTTCTTAACAATTAGCAGCACAGCAGGCGCGTTTACCGATTCCATTTGCTTGCTTGCCTTTTTGCGCCAGCCTTAATTCTCCTTCCATGTTTCTAATTTATCTGTGTGTGACGGAAGAGTATTATACTAGTACTACTCATCAACTTTCTGCGAGTGTTGTATTAAGCAATAGGGAATAAAATACTACTTGGATTTTCACAGAGTGATGGGAGCGTAAGGTGTGGGGGAAATGGCAGAAGGAGTTAATGCAGATAATCTTTCAATACAGATGAACTATACTGTATAATATAAAAAATAATCTTTATCGTCTAATTAAAAATCAAAAGTTGAGGTCAATATCTACAATATTATTGGTACATTATTTGCTATTAAGCCGAAAAAGGGATTTATTGCACGCTGCTCGCGGCTGACCAACTAGATTAGTTTTAGTTGCATTCGTTACTACCTGCCACTGCAGTACTAGTGGAGAGTAGGATGATTAATACTTATGATATCTCCAATAGTTAGGGATATATTGTCTCTAATATATATTACATTATATTTAGAGATAACATCTTTAATGTATAGTCTCTAGCACACTCTTTAGTATTTATATTTTATAATTTCTATTTGAAACGGATCCGTATATCAAGTAGGGTAGATTAATGTATCATATTTTATTTCGTACTATCCTATCTTATTTCATATGCACAAACAGACTGTTCAGAGGAGAAAAAAGGAAGACGTATACTCTCCTCCACCGCGTAAACTTTTGTTTCTTAGCTGGCCGTAAGGAGTACTGAACAAACATGGTTGCATTCAATGGGTCTCCATTTGGTCGCTACATCCACGTTAGTCTCGCGTTGAAACCATCAGCAGCCGATAAATTCTCCGTCACTACTCAGAGCTGGAGCCTCCCCGTTCTCCAACGGCAGCACTGAATGCTGGATTCTACGGTTACAGTTACGGCAAAAACAGTTGAAGGATCGGCAGTTAGTAATTAATTACGGCCCCGCATTACGCCGCGCCGTAACATAAAACGGTGAATTTTGTTAAGAATGGGCCCGGGACTCGGAGAGTCTGGCCCGATCTGAGCCGGGACTCGGAGAGTCGGCCCAATCGAACTCCTCACCGTAGTCATAAATGAGGGTCACCCCTCTCTCCTGTAACCCTAATTGATCAGAAGCAATAAGCGGACCGAAGTCCCGCATATCTACGTGTTCATTCTCTTGTTGTGTTCTTGTGTTCTTCATCGTTCTTACGATTACGATCATTATATCACGAGTACCGTTCGATTTGGACTCGCCGGTGACGGTTACTCAACACGTTATCGCGACGATCGACTCTCCTCGTATCGAAGGTAACCGTCGTGAAACGACACTCGTAGATTGAATCGTTTTCTAGATTGCTTTCAATTACGCAAATTTGCTTTCTAGATTGTTTTTCTCGGTGCAAATCTGTTCTAATCTACCGCGAAGTGACTTGAAGTCGCCGACACAATGTCGATCGGTAGATTGCATGAAAGATCGGATGTCGATTATGCAGTAGATTGAAAATTGCCAATTCACCGCGAACCAGGCTCGAAGTCGTCAATGGTAATTGCTTGCATGAGCGATAATTATATTTGAATAGTAATCGCATATGTATAATAAATACATATAAACGGTAACAAGGGCCTAGAGTGCCACGAGTTGAAGCCTTGCGGGCACACCTTGCCAAAGACGGCTACTACGCACGCACCGCCATCGACGCCAACCACGGCCCCGTGTGCCGCACTTCAACCCCTCACGGCGGCCAATGAGCGCCATGAACGGCTGGAGCCGTCGTCGACTTGTCCCGCCTACCGGCTCGTAGCCGCATCACAGCAGAACATCACAAAGAAGAAGAAAAAAAAAAAAGGGCCACGCCGCTAGAATCGCCGCGCCGCCCGCGCGCACCGCTTGAACCGCCAACGCGGGCAAGCGGCAACATCACGAGAAGGGGAAGGGAGAGAGATGCGCCGCCGGCCTGCCACAATCTTGGCTCAGCCGCCATGGGCCGGCCACCGCCTCCTCAGCCATTGCGGAGCGATCGCCTCCATGAGGCGGCGTCCCCGCGCCGATGGCGCGCCGCCTCAACCGCCGGTGCCGCCGCGCCGCCGCCGCCGCCGCCGGAAGAAGAAGCGGCGGCTCAGAGAGCCGCCGCGCCGAAGAAAAGCGGCGGCTCCCCCGGGCCGCGCCGCCGCCGAGAAGAAGAAGCGGCGGCTCCACGAAGGAGCCGCCGCCGCCGCCGCTGCGCTCCTTCATGGGAGCCGCCGCCATGAAGGCGGCGGCTCCCATGAAAGAGCCGCCGCCACTCAGAGAGACTCGGGGTAGGAAACCCTACCCCGAGTTCTTATCTCGAAACAAGCAGGCGGCCTTTTAGGCGACCGTATAAACCGAAAAGAAAAAAAAGGGAAGAAAATGAAAAAAGGGCTGTTTTGTAAAAGGCCCTCGGTTTTCAGTAAATTCTGTGAAAAATTTCTCGAATTGAAATTTTCACGTTTTAGCCCTGAAATTGTAGAATTCACCGAAAATTCATATTCCAATGAAAAGGGCCTCGGAATTCAAATTTTGAATCGGTTTTGCATTTGAAGCATTTTTACCTTGCTATTATTATTTCTATGCAATTTATTTATTGTATTTACTGTTTTGATTATTTGTGATTATTAATATTGCTTTTAATCACTGAAAATAGCAGTAAATCATGAAAATACATGAAAAAATACGGAATCACGAACTAGGAGTTCGAAGAGCATTATAAGAATTTTGCAACCATTTTATGGAAATTACAGTGATAATCTTATGAACTTTTGCATGAATATGAAAAATGACTAGCATCACGAACCAGGAGTTCGAAGAACTGACCCGGCATGGTCAGAATTTATACAATCTCCAATTATGTGATAATATAATCACAAATGAGCAGAAGATTGACAAGACCATTTCTACCTTCACCCGAATGCGGTGCAATCCGCACGCAATTATTGTCAAAATGGCTACAAGAAGTATGCCGCATTAATTGACACCGTGAAAATTGCGAAAGCACAAGATGATGTTCTAAGGAAGAACTACATCTCACAGCCACCTAGTAGCAATGTTGACCATGAAGCCAATACTAGTAGCTACAAGGTAATGAAGCCTCTCACGAAGGAGAGGGGCAAGAAGGGTAAAGTTATGATTCGCACGTAATTGGTGTTTTTACAGTCTAAGAAAAGGGGCAAATGATAGCATGAGGCACACCTCACCATTGCAAGCACGGAAGATCCACACCCATTAGTTGCACTTATGGATGTGGACAGCCTAGTAGCAGCCCCCATCATGCCTCCTTTGGACATAGCAGCGGCCACAACCGTAATTGCCCAAGAGGAGAAGATCGCCATATAGCAGATTGAGGCAGAAGTTTCTGAATACTTCGCTGATTCGATCTAGTGCACGCATTGCACTTAGATCCTTTTACAGCCACTTGCATTTTGTGATTGTAATGAAACTTTGAATAATGGTTGTAGGCTCTAGAAGAACAAAGCATTAAATTCTTATGATGAGTCCTGCAAGACTTATATTTCCCGTATTTATGATAGCAAGTTATGTTCTAATATCTGAAGTATTTTTATTTTATGTGTTGCCGGATTTCTGCTACATGTTAATAAAGTACATTATATTAGAATGCATGTAGCGCCCTATGGAGGAAGTGTGCTTAGCAGGTAGCGGCAAAATGAATACCACCTTGAGAGAGATGGAATTTTTCAGTCGATCAGTAAGAATGCTCGTAGCCTTACAACAATCGCAGGCAGCGATACATGTATAATAGGCTCAGGAAGGGCCACAATTATACTCCCGACGGACATAACTTTGGTCATTAAAGAAGCCATGTTGTGCCCATAATCGACTAGAACTCTCAAAGATATTCGCTAACGGTTTCCACGTAGAGGCGAAGAAGAGCATGGTAAGGAATACCTGCTCATTACAAAGCGTGACGAAAATAGTAGAATAATGGTATTAGAACGACTTCCTTCATTTGAAAATGAGCTATACTACACTAATATTAAGGCATATGCAGCCTATACTGCCCTGAAAACTATATTTAGAAGCTCTAAACCTCTTCTATCTCTGGCATGATAGATTATGTCACTTATGTCTTAGGATGATGAGAAATATAATTAACAATTCACAGGGACATAGTGTCAATTTAAAGAACTTCCGAATCTTGAAGATTTTGTGTGCCTGCATGTACCATCGAAATCGACTACTAGACCCTCTACTCAAAGTAAAGGGCGAAATCCTGCATTCTGGGCCGTATCCGGGGAGACATTTGCGGTCCTAAACACCCTGTAAGGGTCATTTAGGTATTTTATGGTGCTTATCGATGCTTCCTCGAAGCGATTATACGTTTGTTTAATGTCTACGAGAAACCCCGCTCGCAAAGATAATCTCGTAGATAATTAACATTAAGAATAATTTCCCTTATCATCATGTGAAGTCCACGAGAATGGACAACGCCGGAGAATTTACTTCAATGGCATATGATGATTATTGTGTGAAAATGAGAATTAAAATTGAGCATCCGTGCACGCATGTCCACACCGAATGGACTAGCGAAATTGTTATTTACCAACTACATGTTGGGGACACGCGATCTGCACGCAACAACTCTAATCAATTTTAGACCACCGACATATAACATCCATTCACCTATGCAACTAGCGCAAGGGTCAACACTGAAAATTTCTCATCTTTGAAGTTTTTGTTGCAAGGTTTATGTACCTATACCACCACCACAGCAAACTGAAATGGGCACTCTCTAAAAATGCAGGATATCGTTGGTTATGAGGCAAGATCCATAATCGGTATTTGGACCCCACGACTAGAGATTTGCATGCGGCCTTCTTGATAGCATATTAGATGAGAATTATTTCTCGTCATTAGGGGAGAAATCAACCCTTGATGTAAAATGTCGAGAAATAGAAATCCGAAAGACAATTGAAGTCTAGAAGATATTTGAAATCCATGCATATGACCCGCGCACTAGTGAAGCAAATAGAGAAATCCAGAAGACAATTGAAGTCTAGAAGATATTTGAAATCCATGCATATGACCCGCGCACTAGTGAAGCAAATAGAGAAGTTTAGAAGACAATTGAAGTCTAGAAGACAATTGCGATCCGGAAGATAATTGATTTGCAAGCATTAGCGAATCAAGCGCCTAACCACTTTAGTGATTTGAAGAGCGTGACCAAGTCGCATATGCATGCACGCAATGCAGGAGAGGTTGAAATACAGATAAAGGTATCCCTAATCCGTCCTAAGGCCTCCGAAAGGGCGAGAACTCCGCCCTCGAATCCAAAATGTAGGGGGGACGCTGGTGAAAAAGGATAAGAAGGACTTGACACAGCCGATCACGAAAGTTCCCCATAACCAGAAAGGGAGCCAATTGAGACCTGGCATCGGTATGAAACCTTCAGCAAAAGGCATACCAGATTTGAATATTCCCACGGAGGAGATATCGGCATGGATGTGTGCGCACACATCGAGAAAAAACTAAAGGACTTGCCCCATAGCTGAAAGCGGTAAGCAAGCGAAACATTAAATATCGCCCCATGAAGAAATAGCTATAAATTATGTGACCACGGGAGAATCTATGAATAGAACAACGACCAATGTCGACATTTATTTTGCAAAGAAAATTGCCACAATCATCGATCTTGATCCGAGCACGCATCGTCATTGAATGTAAGAAAAGATCAGATTGGAAAGATTGGAAGAAGGCAATAGAAGCGAAATTAATATCTCGAATAAAAGAGAGGTGTTTGGGCACATAAGCGCACACCTCCCTATGTGCACCCAGTGAGGCATAAGTGGGTATTTGTTCGAAAGAGAAATGAAAATAATGAAGTTGTAAGACATAAAGCAAGGCTTGTTGCACAAGTTTCACCCAACGACCGAGTCGATTATGATGAAACTTATTCCCGGTCATGGGCGGAACTACCTTTAGATATTTAATCTCAATGGCGATAAACTTGAATTTGGAAATGAAATTGATGGATGTAGTAGCGCATACCTTTATGGGAACTTAGATTCGGACATTTACATGAAGGTGCAGGAAGGTATCCTGTCCCGAACCAAGGCAGAGCAAATAGAAATGCATGCGAGTGTGCAACTCGAAAGTCACTTGTATGGATTGAAGCAATCGAGCGAGAATGTGGTATAATCGCTAAGTGACTTTCTCGCAAGAAAGGCTACACGAACAATGAGGATTGTCCTGTGTTTTTATCTGGCGATCCGTGGATGGATTACGTATAATCTCGGTATATGTAGATGATCTGAATATCATCGGAACCATGGAAGATATTAAGAAAGCAAGCTCTTACCTGGAATCAGAGTTCGAGATGAAAGACTTGGGTAAAACCAAGTACTGCCTAGGCCTGCAGCTTGAGCATACCCCCGAAGGTATTCTAGTACATCAGACAACATACACTCAGAAAGTGTTGGAGAGGTTTGGTTTTGAAAAGGCATATCCTTGAAAGTGCTGATGGTCGGGAGATCCTTGCGCAAGACAAGGACCGTCTGAGACCTAAAGAAGAGGGGGAGGAAGTCCTGGGACCGGAATTCCCATACCTGAGTGCAATAGGAGCACTCATGTATCTAGCAAACTGTACTAGACCGGATATTGCATTTGCAGTAAACCTATTAGCAAGGTACAGTGCAGAACCTACCAAAAGGCATTGGCGGGGAATAAAAGACGTCTTAGATACCTCCAAGGAAGCAAAGATCTTGGTCTATTCTGAAAGAACCAAGACCTTACCATGATTAGCTCTGTGATCTTTGGGTACTGTCGGACCCGCCACAGCTAAATCATAAGCAGGCTATGTATTCTGTGTGGTGGAACTATGATTTCATGGAAATCGTCTAAGCAAAGTCTTGTATCTACTTGACGAACCACTCGAAATCATAGCACTATCTGAAGCCTCACGAGAATGTTCTTGGCTTCGACGGATGATTCACCACATCCGCGGTCATGTGGATTGGATACCACGCAAACCCTACCATTATCTATGAAGATAATGCGACTTGTCGCCCAATGCAGATGGGTTATGTGAAGAGTCCTTACAAAGCATATCAATCCCAAGTTCTTCTATGCTCATGAAATGCAAAAGATGGGCGAAATTAAGGTCTTGCATACTAAGTCATGTGAAAATCTTGCAGATTTATTCACTAAGTCACTCCCAGTCTAGTTTTGAAAGATGCATCGTGGAATTGGAATGATAAGACTTAGACAAGTCACGAGTCGGGGAGAATCTTCACGAACTCATTATTGAATCTTGAACACGAAGATCAAGTACCCAAAGAATAAATCCAGGAGATTAAATGAAATTGGGTGGATTGTACTCTTTTCCCTTACGAGTTTTCACGAAGTTTCTCGGCTAAGGTTTTAATGAGGCAATTCATGCAACAATGAGAACACATGACATGTACTCTTTCTCCAAATTTTTCCCACTTGGGTTTTATGGAGTTTTGACGAGACATGAACATGTTGGATGAGTGTTCAAGGGAGTGTTAAGCCGGGCCCGGGACTGCAGGAGAGTCTGGCCCGATCTGAGCCCGGACTCGGAGAGTCTGGCCCAATGAACTCCTCACCCGTAGTCTATAAATGAGGTCACCCCTCTCTCCTGTAACCTAATTGATCCAAGCAATAAAGCGGACCACGAAGTCCGCATATCTCGTGTTCATTCTACTGTTGTGTTCTTGTGTTCTTCATCGTTCTTACGATTCTGATCATTGTATACGAGGTACCCGTTCGGACTGGACTCGCCAGCGACGGTTACTCAACAAATTTATGCTCTACCGTTTTCTCTGCCAGACGCCGAGACACGAGACAGGGTAGGAGTAGGACACGAGCAAAAGATTTCAAAGAAGATGGCCGAGATGCAGACCGTCTCCCTCTGGAGCAAACAAACAAGCAGAGTGCGCTGGTGGTGTGGTGGGCGCCGGGTAGATGCGATAAGATACAACGCGCGCGTGGACGGAGAGGAATCGATGGACGGGCACGCGTTTCTCGGAAACGGATCCTCTGCGTTCAAGACATAAGAATACCGATAACTTGCAGTAATATGTGTTAGCGTATTGTCTCTGCCGCACAACCTAAAATAAGCGGATTAGATCGAGAGCACGTACAATACTGTGATGTGATGCTAGTTGTCTATAAGATTTGCCACGCAGCACACACGATATGATATAGAGGAGAGATTGATAGCATAGAAAATTGAAATATCTCTTTTATGCGGTAGTCGACTGTAACAAAAAAAAATATTGTACATAAAGGAACTGTCTATAAAAATATATAAAAAGTAATTTATTATAGAAAATATCTTTAATGTTATATATAAATTTATAAATAGAGACGACCATAGTTCATACACTGATACCCCCAGTGTACCGGCCCGGAATGTAATAGTCTCTCTCTCTACCCCGCAGGTGGTGTTAATAAATCTCTGTACCTCTCTCTCTCTCTCTCTCTTCACGATCACACGTTTTCCCGTACTTTTTTTCTCTCTCTCTGGATTCCCGGTGGCCGCCGACGCTTCTCGATTCCCTCTTAATCGTCATCATTTGCAAACGAGAACACAGTGTTTCGGGGTCACTAAACTAAGGTCCAGGTCATCGCTTCCATCCCATGGACCCCTCACCTCACCATACTCTAGCCTAGACCTGTTCAAACCTGGCCTGTGATCTTCTTCTACAAGCCTGGTCCGAAGACTGAAAAGCGTGTTTTTCAATAAAATATCATCTTTAATTTTTTATTAAAAAAACAATAATAATTCATTCATTTTAAGACTGAAAAAATAATTTTTATTATTTTAAATGATATTATCGGACTTTTCTGGACTTCGGGTCGGAATACTACCAATTACCACTGAAATAATTGGAACTAATATGACGGGGGTTAGTAAGCAGAAGGGTTACTGGTAGGAGGCAGGCTAGCAGCTAAGGTGGTACCGAGTGACTCAGGAATACTTCACACCAAACGCATGGCCGGCATACGTACATTAATTTCCAGAGGAAAAATCCATGGATTTGATACGTACTGGTCAGATATAACGTACATTCCATTCGCTAGAATCCGGCAAGATTGATCGGCGATCACAAAAAAAAGTAAAGATAGGTGAAAGGGATTTCTTAATTTATTGCTCGTCTTTCTTTAGTGACAAGTGATCTCTTAACTGATTCTTCATCACCTGCTTCTTCTCCCCCTGAGATGCGACTACGCGGCATGCGATGCATCATTGCTCGTTTCTGCCTCCAGCAAAGACGTCATTGCTTCCCGGGGAAAGCCTAGCCTGCGTGTGTGATCGACCGGCGAGCCCATCTCGACGAAACACATGCTAACGAGACGAGCACATCCTGAAAAAAAAAACATGCTAACACAGAGAAATACAGTGACATACATTAGAGTATTATTTTTCTAAGATCACGAAACCGACGGTACCGTGTGATTCGATGTAGTACCATGTAATTTTGTATCGTGTGTTAAAACTATGTGTTGTGCACTTTCGGAAGTCACGGGAACAAATTGGTGCGTGGATCGCATGAGCGGCATTCGACTAGAAGAAGAATATTACTTTACTATTGGCAATTGGCGGCTAGCAAGTCTCTCGTGTTCTTGACCTGATGTGCATCAAGCCCATGGGAAGCAACACCTGCACATATTTTGTTTGATTTTGGATTCCAGAGATCTAAGGAGGGAGAGCAATAACCTAGTTGCACAGGTTTGGTTTGAGTTTGAGATCTGGATAGGTGTAAGGAGGGAGAGAAAAGATTTTGTGCACTAATTTGTATGTGATTTTTGCCTACTAATTTTGGTTTTGATTTTGGATTTTCCTTACACTTCTTCAAATTCTTGTTGCAATGGTTTGGTTGAAGGATGAGATGGGAGAACCGGAGGAGGGGTAAGGAGGAAGGAGAGGGCCGAGGGACAGGAGCGTACTGTCGATGTTGACCGTGGTGGGCTTCTATTGTATCACCTATGATAGACATATGAGGTGATCGACCGCCCTCATGGGATGGCAACAGTGGAAGGAAGAAGACAATGAGGTGCCAAAAATAGTGATTGACAAGTGAGCTTAGTGGGATTAAAATTTCTTTTTATTTTTACAATGCTGACTAGGATCCACGTGGGGCGCCACGTCATGTCAAAACCACAGTAGAATAGGTCAAGGGGATCACATGATCCGGTTTTGGTACTTGAGGTTTTATTTAAGATGGTTTTAAAATTATGGGTTGAAAACAGGACTCAAATTATAGTTGAGAAAGTTTTTAAAAATGGCCTTTTTCCCGAATAGAAAATTAGAAATGCTCACTGCATCGCATTCCTTTTGTTTCCTGTACATTTTGCTTTGACCCATACATGCAAGGAACAGTGCATATTTGTCTTCCTTCTCGAGCTCTTGTTTCTCAGGTTTTAAGGTAGGGTGACCAAAACAAGCAATAAATCGTTCCTGTTGAATCATCACGCGTGTCTCTCGCAAGCCCATTAGAAAGCCCATTAGGCCGGGCTTCCTACTGGGCTGGGCCTGTAGGGTACCGAGCGCTCAAACTCAACCAAGTTGACGAGCCCAAGTACTCCCCCACAAGTTTAATTAGGGAAGAAACATCACAATGACAGGTAGGCCCAACTGCGCCGGTTAATATTCCACGTCACTGGCAAAAAGGGAGAAAAGAGAAGGTACAACTGGATCTCGTGTGGCTGGGAGCCCACTTGCGAGGTCACTGCTCGGTGGGTCCGCAATAGAAGTGGGCCCACGCACACAGACTGCGCGCACGCACACGGTGCCACGGTGCGCGCGGCAAAAGGCGAGCGCTTCCATTTCCAGTCCAGAACACTCCTGAATCCTGATCAGAGATCACCTCCTCGCTCCAAAAACTTTAACCAGGGCGGACAAAAAAAATCGCGCGGCAGTTAGGGTTTCCGGCGAGGGAGGGCGCGGGCGGCCATGGCGCGGGGCGGCGGAGGACGCGGCGGGAGATGGAAGGTGACGCCGAACCTGGCGGCGGACCAGGAGGGCACACGGCTGCTCAACCTCACCGTGCTGCGCCGCCTCGACCCCGCCGTCGCGGACATCCTCATCACCGCCGCGCACGTCACCACCTACAGCTTCGACGAAGACATCCGCCAATGGGTACTACTACTCTTCCCTCCCGCCGCGCTCTCAACCAAAACCCTCTCGATGCCCGGTTTCGTGGTGTTGCAATTCCTAAACGATTTCTGTGTATGCGCACGCGTGTTTCTGCAGAGCCGGAAGGCTGTGGAGGGGTCGCTCTTCGTCGTCAAGAGGTTTGTGCAGTGACCCTAACTAATGGACTGTAGATTGTAACCTTGGGTACGGTCAATCGCTGTGGATGAGCTTGTACTTTCGCCTTAGCATGGATTGGTGTTTTTTGGTGGACGCTTGAAGAATTCTTAGAGTTACTTGGGTGCTGATTACTTGAATGCCGATGTTTTGGTTTTTTAGATGGAAATGGAATGGCATGGTGATTCGGTCGTTAGCTGTGTATTGTAGTGTGATTCAGCAATTCCCTATATTGCAAATATTATTATGATTTGATTGCTATATAGCACATTGATATGGCATCTGCAATACTATTTTTTTCGAGGTCACCACACGTGTTTATAATTTTTGGGTAGTTGCTATTCGTCACAGGTTGTTGGTTATTGGTGGTTTTTGACGCTGTTGTTTTTCTATTGATCTGTGTAGTGCACATTTATGTTGGATCATTTATTGCTGATTCTAGAATAGGTTACCTGTAGATTCAGTGATGTATTTTCTGAAACATCACAGCGTCAGTGCCTGCTGATAACCTGTAGCTAACATAGAATGCTTTCGGATAGACAATAGTTTCAGGAAAACATTTCTCTTATAAATGTCAGTACAAAAGGGCATCTTGTTTTATGCAAGTATCATGGTAACAATTTTCGGCGTCTACAATTATTTACATTTTATTTAATACTCATGGCAGGATGCCCTTTTGTGTTCTTCTGAGAATGCAAACTTGTTCAGTCTATGAGCCCTAAAGAGGGTGCATGTGCTGGTTGTCTAAAATACATCTTGTATTTTGTAATGTAAAAGGTGTTTATTCTTGCAGAAACACCCAACCCAGATTCCAATTTATCATCATGAATCGTCGAAATACAGGTATTTTGCGTTCTATTTTATTGGAGATGGAATCCTTGTGGAAATTCATCCTGCTTAAATGTAAAACAGCTCGAGACAAATCCTAGATTGTGGGAGCAATTTATTCTTTGAATCATTGTATACACTAGTTGTGAGATAAAATGAGGTAGGAAACACTGATTGCTCACATTTTTTACTATGCTTGATCAGTATATAGTCAAATCAGGAGTCTTTGCTTCTAGCCTTTTGGGCTAAATTAAGCTATCAGCGCTTTGGCTCTCAAACATATTAATGTTGGGAAACACAATCTCTTTTGCATCCTAAGGAACCCATTGTTGAAAAATGGTTTTTGTTCAGTTTATGTATGAGGTTGTATGGGACATTCCACAGAATCAAAACAGAGCTAGTTCACCCATTAGAAAACCTTCTGAATCGTGTTTTTGGTCTATACAAGAAAATTTGTGGTTGGTTGATATCAAATGGTATCTTGAAACATTAGCTTGCATAGCCTGCTTAACTGATTTTGTTGTTTATCTCTGATTACTGCTTACTTTATACTGATTTTGTTGTTTATCTCTGATTAGTGCTTACTTTATAAGCTAGCGTGGCAACTAAATATTTGAATTTTATGTTGCCTTCCTGCTATGAACAGAAAATCTGGTTGAAGATCTCTTGAGAGATTTTGAATACCAGGTACAAGTTCCTTACATAATGTACCGCAATGCTGCAGACGAAGTTACTGGAATTTGGTTCTATAATCCTCAGGAATGTGAAGAAGTTGCACATCTTTTCAGTAGGTAAATATTTCCTTCTTTCTTACTTCGTTAAATCTCATCCACAGCACTGCCTTGATCTGTTTTGGTCTGCAGAGTACATCCTTAGTAGGTTCATCTCAGATATCTTGCTGCTAGGGGTGAGCATTTTTAAGCCGATACATGAAAACCAATTATATGGGTTTATTTGGTATTCCGTGTTCGGTACAGTTTTTGTTTGTCAAAAAACTGGATTTACTGAACTAGTAAATAACAAATTGCTGTACACTGATACTTGGGCCTATTTTAGCATTCACTGCAAGGCCCACTAAAGCCTTAGTGTATCAACTATCAAGGCTTTCAATCCAACATATAAGCCGTAGGGCCTGATCAGTGTTAACCATCTAACCCTGGCCACAGTGGCCGTGCAAGTCGTGATAGTTGAGAGGAAAGCAATGCCGACAAACCACCAAATCCTTCAATTGTGAGCAAGTTCTGCATCCGCAGGGCTGCACAACACTTTCTGTGATCATGATATCCTCCCATCCGATGTCTGAATCTGATGAATAAGTCCCTGTACTATGGTCTTTGTGGGGTAGGCTTGTACAGCAGCTTTAAGGACAGACATCTTGTTATCGACTTTAAGGACAACATCTTGGTCATCATAGGACAACATCTTATTTGTCGACTTTAAGGACAACATCTTGACTATCATAGGGCGACATCTTGATATCGACTTTAAGGACGACATCTTGGTTGTCCTTATGCGAAGATCTTAGACGACATCTTAGCATATGCTTGGTGGTTGGCGACCTATAAATATGTATCCCCAACCCCTCGGTTGGCATGGCATTGTGTTAGAAATAAACAAGAAAAATTGCCTCATCTCCAAGTGTCATCCTCTCCATGAGAGTAAGGATCTTGCTAACACCAACAAAGAAGAGTCCGGTGAGTAACAAGTGGTATCGAGCCTTACTATCCTGTAGCTTGAGCATCTCTTGCTCATCTCGGTCTCGACCTCGCGGCGGCCCGGCCGTGCGCGGCGAAGCCGGTGTCCCCTCCTCCTCTCCGAGAGGCAGGCGGCTCGTCGAAGCAACCCTCTCTCCACGCAACGGCCCCGATGGCGCGCCATGTCCGCGAGGCGATCTCGGCCTTCGATCGCCTCGAGCACTCGGCGTCGTGAGACGGCCGAGCTTCGCCCGCAGAGCGAGCGGCAGCAGCAGCGGCGAGAGACATTGCGGCGGAAAGGCGTCAAAAATGGCGTGGCGGAGTGGCGGCGGCAGAGCGGAGGTGGAAGCGGCGGCGGCGGCAGCGGCGTCGGCGGCGGCGGAGGTCAAGGTTTTGCTGGCGGCGAATGGCGGCTCCATCTCTGCGATGGCAGCGCCGGCGGACCTTGAGCGGCGGAAAGGAGGCGGCGGCGGCGGCGCGGCGATGGCGATTCGCCACGCCCATGGCCTTGGCGGCCAGACGGCGCGACGCGCGGTGGCGCTCTGGAGGAGCGCGCGGCGCGGCGGCGTCTGGTCGACGGAGAGCACGGCCTTCGCGAGCAGCGCGCTCTCTCCCCGATGCGGTGCCGTGGTCACCACGGTACCGGCCGTCGTCGAGGGCGTCGGCCCGGCGGCGGTGGCCTACCCTCGCCAAGACCAACTATGTCGAGTGGGCTGCGGTGATGAGGTAAAACTCAGTCGCGGCATATGTGGGATGCGATCCGATGCGGCGGCGTCGACTACGACCGGGATCGGCGGCGGCTGGATGCTCTCATCATCTGCGATCCGCCGAGATGCGATTCGCTACCAACAAGCGGATGCCAAAGAGGCTTGGGACGCCATCGGCTGCGGCCGCACGGCGGCGGCCGCGCGCGCAAGTCCACATTGCGAGCGCCGCGCGGAGTGGGAGCACTTGGCCTTCAAGCGGTGAGGGCGTGGATGACTTTGTTCTCCGTCTCAACACTCTGTTGCGAAAGTGGTGCGATTCGGCGACGACACCTATGGCGAGAGAGAGGCGTGGAAAAGCTCTTCCGCTGCGTCCCAGAAGTACAAGCGAGACGGCCGCTCGATCGAGTCTCTGCTGGACCTCTCCACGATGACGATCGAGGAGGCGTTGGGTCGCCTCAAGGTTGTTGGCGATGAGCCACAGCGCCTCTCGGGACCCGTCTCCATTGGCGGAAGCTCCTCCTCGCTCGGGAGCGATGGGTCGCCGGCCAAGGTGGCGGGAAGAAGGGAGCCTTCTTCCACGACAGTGACGCCAAGCATGGCAAGCGGGCAAGCGCGCAAAGACGCCAAGCATGGGCGCGAGGGCGTCTTAGGGTAATGATCGTGGAGGCACCCAAGCGGCGCGGCCATGGCAAGCAAAGCGGACGAGGCGACTCTTGCCACAAGCTGCGGCAAGCTTGGTCATTGGGCGAGGATTGTCGGCGACCACGGCGGCCGAGCCCACGTCGCGCGAGTAGAGGAGGAGGAGCGGTAGGCTCGTTCATTGCTCATGCGAGCATCGAACTACCTCGGCGGCCGCCGCGCGATGGCTCTCCTCCACCTTGACGAGCCAAAAGCACATGCCTCCTCGGCTCTGACTCCGACGCGACAAGGCCGGCGGGTGGTGCCTCGACACCGCGCCGCCCATCACATGACCGGTCGACGGAGTTCTTCGCGAGTTTGACTCTAGCGTCAGAGGCTCCGTCAAGTTTGGGGCGCCTCGGCGTGGAAATCAAGAGCGTCGGCTCCGTCATCTTCACCGCGTGTCACGGTGAGCACGGGTTGCTCACCGGCGTCTACTACATCCCGATCTGCGCAACTCCATCATCGGCTTGGGACGGTTTGGATGAGAACGGCTCGCGTGTCGAGATCGAGCGCGGTCTTTGCGGTTTGGGATCTTCGCGCGCCTTCTTGCCAAGGTAACGAGGCGCAAACCGACTCTACATTCTTCACGTGCGGTGGCACAACCCTCTGTCTCGCCGCTCGTCGGGACGGCGAGCGTGGCGATGGCACAGCGCTTTGGGCACCTTCACGCCGAGGCCACAGGCGGCTCGGTGCCATGGAAATGGTGCGAACTGCCGTGCCTTGACCATGTGGAGCGATTCTGCGGCGTCTGCGTGTTGGCGAAGCGGGCGACTCCTTTCCCAAAGAGGCGAGTTTAGAGCCAAGGAGAGGCTCGAGCTCGTGCGGGGACTTGTGTGGCGGTGGCCGCCACACCGGGAGGACGGCGCTACTTCCTGTTGCTTGTCGGCGATCTCTCCCGCCACATGTGGGTGATGGTCCTCGGCGGCAAGGGAGAGGCTGCGGGCGCCATCGGCGCCGCAGTCTGCTGCTGCGAGGCGAGTCGCGGCCGCAAGGCTGCGCGTCTTCGCGCCTGAACAACGGCCAGCGAATTCACGGCGGTGAATTCACGTCGTCTTCGCGCCGATGAGGGCATTCGGCGCCACTACTCCAGCCGTCTGACCGCGCGAGCGGTGTCGTCGGCCAGCGCAACGAGCGGTTGTGGGGATGGCTCGGGCCCTCCTCAGCGAGGGGATGCCGGTGTCTTACGGGAGAAGCGGTGGTGACGGCCGTCTACATCCTCAACCGCTTTCGCCTACCAAGGCGCTCGATGGCGGGGCGCGTCACGAGGCTTGGCATGGGCGCAGCCGGCGGTCTCCCACTTGCGGGTCTTGGCTCCTCGCGTTCGCCAAGGAGCTTGGTTACATCGGTAAGCTCGGCAGCGAGAGCACTCGGGAGTGTTCGCCGGCTCGCGGAGGCTCGAGGCCTACGCATCCTCGACCTGTCACCGCACGGCGCGTCCGCATCTCGCGTGGCGTTGTGTTCGGCGAAGCGGCGGGCGTGGGACAAGGCGGTGGGCGGCGGTTCGACTTCGACTCGGGGACTTTGTTGTCGACTCGTCCATTTCGAGAGCGGGGGAGCTAGCGGCTCGTCTTCATCGAGCTCGTCCACCTCGACACCTTGCTCGCCACCGGCTCGGCGAGCTCCACCACGCCGGCACCGGCTCGCCACGCTCTCCCGCTTCGGCGGCGTCCATCTCTGCACGAGGCCACACCACGGGATCGGCCCCAATAGCCGGTCCCGGACGAGCAACGCATGGTGGAGTTCGCTACTCCATTGTCTCACGACGAGGACCGCGTCGGCGCCTACCACGACGGCGAGCCTCTACGCTATCGTACCATGGACAACATCCTCGGCGGCGGCCCATCCACGGGCGGCGCAACACGACTTCGGCGAGGCGCGCTTGGCGTCGCGGCGGCGGCGAGCCTCGTTCGCCAGCCGGCGGCGGAGGAGACAGCGGCATGGCGTGTCGCGATGAAGCGAGAGATGGGCGCCGTCGGCGGAACCGGGCGTGGGGTGGCGGATCTTCTGCCGATCGCCGGCGATCACCCTTAAGTGGGTGTTCAAGGTGAAGCGGGATGGCCGGCGCCATCATCAAGCACAAGGCTCGCTTGGTGGCACGAGGTTTCATGCGGCGGGAGGGTCGACCGATGGCGCCTTCGCGCTGTCGCGCGCATGGAGTCCGTTCGTCTTCTCCTCGCACTTGCGGCCCGGGAGGATTGGCGCGTCCATCACATGGGCGTCAAGTCCGCCTTCCTCAGCGGCGACTTGAAGGAGGAGGCCTCGTCCGTCGTGCCGCGGGATTCGTCATCCACGGCAAGGAGGCAAGGTTCTCGCTGCGCAAGGCCCTCATGGCTTCGCGGCGAGCACCACGAGCATGGAACGCTAAGGCTGGACTCCACCTCAAGCAAATGGGGTTCGGCAGAGCGCGCACGCAGGTGCGGTCTACCGGCGGGGCAAAGGCGGCAACGCCCTGCTGGTGGGCGTCTACGTCGACGACCTGTTGATCACCGGCTCCAAGGAGGCCGAGGTCGAGGCGTTCAAGGCGGAGATGAAGACCGCCTTCCAGATGAGCGACTTGGGGCTCCTCTCCTTCTACCTAGGGATCGAGGTCCACGGGGCGACTCGATATCTCTCTTGGCGGACCGCCTCGCCAAGCGCACCGTCGGTGGGCGGGCTCACCGACTGCAACCCAACCCACACTCCTATGGAGGAGAGGCTGGCCGAGTCGTGAGAGCACGACGGAGGAGGTGGGCGCGACGCGATCTGCGGCGCATCGTGGGCGACCTTCGCTACCTCGTCCACACAGCGTCGGTTGGCGTTCGCCGTCGGCTCGTCGGTCGGTTCATCGCACGGCGACGGCGACGCGAGCATCGGCGGCCGTGAAGAGGATCCTCCGCTACGTTGCGGGCACCTCCGACTACGGCTTGCACTACCCGAGGTGTCCCGGCGCGGCGCACTTCATCGGGTACAGCGACAGCGACCACGCAGGCGACATCGACACCAGCAAGAGCACAAGCGGGATTCTCTTCTTCCTCGGCAAGTGCCTCGTTAGCTGGCAGTCAGTCAAGCAGCAGGTGGTGGCCCTGTCCAGCTGTGAGGCCGAGTACATAGCGGCTTCCACCGCTTCGACTCAGGCGCTCTGGCTCGCTCGACTGCTTGGTGATCTCCTCGGCAGAGACACTGAAGCGGTGGCTCTCAGGGTGGACAGCAAGTCCGCTCTGGCTCTGGCCAAGAACCCCGTTTTCCACGAACGGAGCAAGCATATCCGGGTGAAGTACCACTTCATCCGAAATTTGGGATGAAGGCGACATCAAGGCGAGCTACATCAACACCAGCGATCGACTTGCGGACACCTTTCACCAAGCCTCTTGGGAGGGTAAAATTCCTCGAGCTCTGTTCTAGGATCGGGATGGTTCAACTCTCCCACAAGACGACGCACAAGACTTAGGGGGAGAATGATGAATAAGTCCCTGTACTATGGTCTTTGTGGGGTAGGCTTGTACAGCAGCTTTAAGGACGACATCTTGTTGTCGACTTTAAGGACAACATCTTGGTGTCATAGGACAGACATCTTATTTGTCGACTTTAAGAATGACATCTTGGTGTCATAGGACAAAGACATCTTATTTATCGACTTTAAGAATGACATCTTGGTTGTCCTTGTGCTGACATCTTAGACAAACATCTTAGCATATGCTTGGTGGTTGGCACCTATAAATATGTATCCCCAACCCCTCAGGTTGGCATGGCATTGTGTTAGAAATAAACAAGAAAAATTGCCTCATCTCCAAGTGTCATCCTCTCCATGAGAGTAAGGATCTTGCTAACACCAACAGCAAGAGTCCAGCGAGTAACAGAATCCACAAGGGCCCGCGTGCTGCTGCCTCCGATAGTCTGATCATGCAATGTTCTGCTGATCTACTCACCTTTTCTTTTTATCTGCTCCACTTTTAGGTCCTTCAGTATATGTTGGCTGTGTAGTTGTTTTTGTATATGATTTGATTTGATGTTTAACACATGCTTTTACCTGGACTAAGATTTATGAATAGTACTAGTCAACTTCTCTGGTTCTCTGTAAGCATGCATTTCGGTAATACTGAAAAACCGCAACGAAAAATTTAAGCTTAGTAGGTGTGGTTTCGGTTTCGGATATGCAAAATCTGCTAAATTTGGTGTCCACTATGTAAACTTGATTTGAGAAATTCCAAACGTGCTGAGCCAAATAAACCACATAAACCAGATGCCCACCCATACGTGCAGCTTTTGATTTGAGAAATTCCAAACGCAACGAGCCAAATAAACCACATAAACCAGATGCCCACCCATACGTGCAGCTTGTCTTATTTTGGATTTGAACAAGCTATTCTGTTATTCTAAATTATAGCTGTAGCCTGTACTGGTTAAGTTACACAGTAGTTTAGTCCGTATCCATAACCTATCTATATGCAACCTAGTCCATTAACTATAGTTGCTTACTTGATTGCTTATGTCCACCGACTTGACTTTGCAAAACTGTAAGGTAGGGCAAGACATGATTTTTTTTTTTTTGCAATTTTTTTTATGTATTTTGCCCTATAACTGAACTATACATCTCGTATGCAATGGTACAGGATACATAATGCATTTTCTAGGGCGTCCCCAAAGGCAAAGGTTTCTGCAACTAAAAGGTATTTGAAATTTTAATGCATTCCTGTTTACCTTGGAAGAGAAGCGGCTTGTGGTATTTGCTAGGAAGATAGGAATTGTTTTACCCTTGTTATTTACTTTAGACATTTCCATTTGCTGTCTGCTAATCATTTCTAACTTAAGGTTGTTTATTCTATTTCATATATGCCTATTGATCAAGGTTGTACTGCTCCCTATTCTAATCGTTTTCTCATGCTAATGTAACTGCCAAACATAATGCTTTGAGGAATTGAGGTGTTATGATGATCACTGATCAGTGCATTGAATTCCTTACAAGAGTAGAAAATGAATCATAAAATGACATTGGCTAATATTGTAATTTCAATAAGAGGGATTTTTAGATCACGAGCTTAAAAAAACTGTAGGAATAGAATTTTTGAGCGGGTTGATGCTCCATGTGAACATCTACTGAATCGTTCAAACAAAGGAATGATGAAAATTGAGTGACTCAAGTGAATTGTAGGAAACACGATGGGAAAAATGCAAGTTTACTGTAATGTCTAGTTGCGTTGATCCCTTTGACTCAGAACAATACCACCTAAAGTTGGTGAGGATGTGGCATTTATGGTGAAATTATCTCTCTTACTGGTCCCATTTCAGTGAGTTTGAAGAGCCAGAAGTAGCGCCTGCTGTTCCTTCAGCTGAAGATACTCTAGAACAGCCAACATCATCAACCTTGGTACCCGATGATGTTGAATATAAGTTTGTTTCAGCTTTGTTGAAGGTAAGGAAACATTCCCTCTCTTCATTGCTTTATTTTTCTATTTTGAAATCCTGATCTTGTTTGTGTTTATTCTGGTTGTTTTGCAATCTAGAGTCATTATGTAATTTTTGTGAGATAACATCTCTGAATCTCTTCGGACAGGCAGCTGCATGCGTTGGTGCAACCACAGGTGGAACTGGTGCAGTACAACCAAATCAATCTGTCGGGATGGTTCCTTCGTCTAGCCATGCATCACCTAGTGTTATTTCATCACAGTCTCCTGCCTTGCATAGTCCACTTCCTTCACGAACTTCAGCAGCTCCTGTGATGCCCTTAGATACTCATAGATCCAGCAGTGCTCCTACCATTGAACCTGCTAGTCATGTCAAACCATTACTCTTTCCTCCCGTGACATCTTCGCAGACAACAACGGCTCCTGCTGCTTCTTCATTGACTTCTGCTCCTCCACTTCATCCTCCCCTTACTATTCAGCAGCGGCAAAGTACTCCCTTGCTCCAGCCTTTTCCACTACCCACTGCATCCCCCCTCCACCATATGGCGCGCCATTACTTCAGCCATTTCCACCACCTAAGCCATCCCCATTGCTTACCCCAGCAGCATCTTATGGCCCAGTACTAACAAGAGACAAAGTCAAGGGTGCAATATTGAGGCTTGCACAGGTATTTTTCTTGGACTCTGTTGGTTCACAATTTGAGTGCATGTACATATTGCCGCTGGTTTCCTGTCCATCTTTACTGGGTCTGCATAATTCTGTTGTGTTTTAGCTTCAAAATGAGATAATAGTGTCAACGCAAGCTTGTTAGTTACTAAGATATGGGTAGTTTTTTTAGCGTGTTTTCACAAAAACGTCCATTCAATAAATTTTTTTGCTCACATTCTCATGTTCACGATGAAGTTTTTACTCACACTTACCCCCGCTGGCAGAATGATGATTTCATCGATATGGTCTACCGGGAGATTGTAAAAGGGCAATACCTTTGAAGTTTAGAGACGGTTGTCTACTACAATCTACAGGTTTGGTTTTGTTTCAGGTGGTGCCTTTGTGAAAGCCTGTATAGACAGATATGTGCATTTTCACATACCTGTAGAGGCTAACATAGTTTAGGCCGCACTGTCGAGTACTTTTGAGTTGTAATGTCAGTGCAGAAAATTTAAATTTTCTCCGAATATGTGGAATCTATGTTACCATGTTACCAGCTGACAAACTGGATTAATTTTTTAGATGCATTTGCACCTGTTTTAGGTGAGCTAGTGTATATATATATAGAAAATGATATAGTACTCCTGGAGTATGTACTCCCGCTTTTCATATACTACTTAAATCGTATGATGATATCTCTTTATCTATTTAAGCATATTCAAATAATAATTATAAGATACCCAAAGTGAGTTCTATGAAAAAAAACATTAAAATCCACCTTTTATAGCTAAATTTGTGTATATACTTCTTTTATATATGAAAAAGGATATATAACAAAAACAAAGGACTCTAATAAATTTTTTCAATCAAGTCTATATATATATATATATATATATATATATATATATATGCTGCAATTTGTTTTGCATTGCAACCATTAGCGACTAGGTGCAAAGGGTATCATGTCCACTCGCTCTCTACGAGCGATCAGTGTTTTCAAAATGTCCGGTTTCCTGGTGGAAACTCCTAATTCGGCTTGTGCGTTGTGTGCACGCGCGTGTTTCTGTAGAGCCGGAAGGCTGTGGAGGGGTCGCTCTTGGTCGTCAATAGGTTTGTGCACTGACCCTAATTTTTTCTGAGCTGTTATTGAAGATTTTACTACTGCGTTCCTTCCGGCTTAACCAATTGGCCAGCGAGCCCTACACACGTCTAGAGTATCTACACGCGCAGAGCAGTATCTACACTGGCCCTAATTGACTAATGGACTATAGATTGTAACATTTTGTACGGTTCATCGCTGTGGATTAGCTTGTACTTTCGCCTTAGCGTGGGTTGTAACATTTCGGCTTTGGGCTGTTTGGTGGAAGCTTGCGGAATTCTTAGAGCTGCCTGCTGACCATTTGGATGGCGGTGCTTTGGGGTTCGGAAATGCTTCACGTACGACGATCCGGCCACCCCCACCTCCTTCCGCGCCGGCTCCCTCCTTCGTCCACGCGGCGCCGTACCCGGCCTCCTCCTCCGCCGCAGCACCATCTCCATCCCCTTCTCCTCTGCACCCGGCAGCTCCTCTTCCTCCTACGCCTCCACCCGCGTGAGTGCCCCTTCCTCCCGCGCCTCCTTTGAGCACCCGCTGACTCCCACTGTCCTCACACGTCGGCCCCGACCGCTACGACGATTTTATCATCGTGTGTATAGCATGAGTGTTTGGGGGTTTTGCATGACAGCATTCAAGTGGCCTTCTAAAGAGATGGTAATGGGATGGGATGGGATGGGATGGTGATTCGATCATTGTACTGTGTATTCTAGTGTGATTCATTCTAATGTGAATCAGCAATTCCCTATATAGCAAGGGGCATGGTTATCACGGTGTATTTGGTAACTATGACGCCTGAGAGGTGCCAGGACATCATGACGTCCTTACGGCGAGCTAAAGGGGTTGACTAAGACAGCAAATTAGAGAGGCCAATGACAATAATTCAAGTAATTTTCTACACATGCGATTCATGTTTTTTTGTCATTTATTTTTTAAAAATGGTCCCTACTGGGAACTAATTCCATAAATGGATCATTTTCCTCGACACCAGCACAAATGACACCGAAGATGAGCACGTCCGCACTAGAAGGGTTGGCACTAATGACACTGAAGATGAGCACGTTCACACTAGAAGGGTTGGCACTGAGAAAATAGTAGATATCAAAGATAAGTTATCATCTCGTTGCACCGGCCCAAATTTGACGTCTTGCAGGATGTGACACTATCGACAAACTGTCGCATGTCGGTAAACCAGTCCCTTTGCAAGCTAGCGGTTGGTTGCGTTGCATTCGGACAATGAGTGCAAGTGGTCCGGGCCCGTTTAGGGCATGTACAATAGAGTGATATTAACCGTTTATAAATTTTGTCACATAAGATTTTTTATTATGTGGATGAGAGAACGAGGAGAGAGAAAGAAACTGTATGTTGCCAGACGGTCTATAAAACCCTTATAGACAACAGAAAATACTATTGTATGAGTTGTTGTCTATAACAAATATTTTTTCAAGCAAAAATTAAAAAATCGTGGGGTCTCCTATATACAACTCATTATATGAGCTGTCTTTAGTGATGTCTATAAATGGTACGGAGGACCGATATAAACAACTGTTGTCTATACCATTGTACATGCCCTTATACTATTTTTATGGGCTAACATGCCTGGTGCATTCCCTTGCTAGTTAGTCCCTCTATTTTTTTTTGTTTTTTTACTTGACGTCTTTTACCTCTGAGATATAACTTTGACCGCTACATTTTATAACTTTACATTAAGATGCACGATAAAATTATAAAATTATTTTAGTATTTTTAACGATAAGTCTAATGATATAATTTTAACATAGCCAATCTAAATAGTTTTAAATGTTAAACTAAAAAAAATGATTACATGGATTCTGATACGTTAAGTAAAAAAAAAACGGATGTAGCACTTTTCTGGCCTAAATGGCCTGAATGGTCAACAGTTTCTCAGTGCCCTACCACCGCGCCCGTGAGTGTAAACTGGAGTGTAATCACCAGCTCTTCGACGACTCGAAAGAGTGACAGTGCTAAATATGAAGCATCCACAAATACGCATGCCCTCACTCACATTCAAATTGATCCCATTTTTCTTACTCGATTGTACTTGTGTTTTTTGAAGGGATGATTGTACTCTTGTTAGGCACGAAATTAATCTCTATGCGTGCACAGGCAAGTTGATTAAGCTAGTTGAAGCTTGACGCAGACGAGCCGTGCTTGCTTAAGTACTCGATCGCCACGGCGGCACGGAAGGCGGCTCCGATGGGAATCGGATTCTCGTCATCTTCTTGTTGCTGATCCCTATGCTGAAGAAAGCCCCTGGGATCTTCTCCACGTAGAATCCGAAATCCTCAGCCGCCATGAACTCGGGACACAGCCTGACGTTGGCTTCCCGGAGCAGGCTATGCTCTCCGCCACCACCGCCTTGCCATGAGCGTACATCCCTTCGTCGTTCACGTACGGTGGCCGGGTATGGCCTGAGCCTCTCCTCCATGAAGTCGACGGCCGCGGCGCAGCGGTTGACGGCGGCCTGCCCTTCTATGACCTTCCACGCATACGGTCCAAGAAAGCTATATATGTGTTTAGGCCGTTGCAGAAATGTGAAGGAAATAATATTGTTATGATCTTTGTTGTATGTTACCTCTCTGATTCTCTTCATGAGATAAGATAGGCCTTCGGTTGTCATGCTCCTGAAGGTGCCACCACCAATGGTCAGAGATGCAGGAATGAAAGCCTCGCCTCCTTTGATGAAGGTCACAGATACCACCTGCGTGCAAGCACAACAAAGAGGCCATGCACGTTGTTGAACATCAATCACAGAGATGCATTCTTCAAACACGATCGAGATGCTAGGCATATGGTGAAGTTCCAGCCTGATCCATAAAGAGGGCTAGTTGTGGGCAACGTACTGCGCCCTGAAGGGGGGTCAGTTTCACGGGCAACAAGCCGCTGGAGTCTGAGCACGGCAGAGGATGCCGCCACGACCGGATCTACGGCGACATGGGGCCCTGCCGCGTGGCCACCTTTCCCGGTGACGGTCGCCGTGAACCGAGCAGAGCCGGCGAGAAATGGCCCTGGCCTGGACCCGACGACACCCACCGGCAAAGTTACATCGACGTGCATGGCCTGCACCTCATCCATGTTGTAAAATTAAAATTAGTGTTTTTAGTAAATATTTAGATATAATTCTAACAGTAATTATCATAATTGAAATATATTTCTAGCAGCATATAAATGACAAAAATGACATAAACATGTAATTTCTTCATGTCAATTAAACATAATAATATGCTCAAACGACAGGACTCGAAAACAAACAAAATCAACATAATGCTCAGATTTGATATGTTTATTTGTTGCTCTCAGATATCGGAATGCTCAAGATGTAATCTTGGCCTCCTCGCCACTTGGATCAAAAATCTATCATACATTAAATATGACAATTATTATGAAATAAATTAGGCCTTGGCTTTTAAATTTAATCTTGCTTTGTCTAATCACCACTTTAAAACAAATCATCAATTGAGAGTTCACTGTCAACATGCAATTGAACCACCCAACATAATATTTCAATTGTCGAAGTATATAAGCAGTGACAAAACAATAATCACAGTAAACCACTGTGAGCCAAAGCTACCAACAGAATGGAGCAAAATGACCAGACATCATCAACCGAATGAACCAGAGTGGCCAGAAGAGCATGAATAACATGACACAATAGAAAAACAACAAGTTAACTACTAGATCAAGACCAAATTAGATCCAATTGGCGTATTTAATTACCACAATGACACCAAATCCCCATCGAGCATTAATCCGAGCCCACAACATTACTAAGTATTATCACCAAGTGCTGGTTTCAATCAAATCAATCACGAATTGATACATCTACTAGCACAACATATATGCAAAGTAATGTGAAAGTGAAAAACAACAATAATCACGATGCGGATGACACTCAAAACCACCGAGTAGTAAACCGGGCAAGGCACGCCGAAGACGCTGACTCGGAAAACCAATTGCCCCACTGTGTCGCGTTTGAACGGGCGAGTTCGTCAGAGATACAATGTCAATCCATAATTCGGGAGACATCAAAATTGCGAAGTCGAGAGACAGAGAAATATCGCACAAGAGCCAATCACAGTGCACCGGCCGAATGCACCCACAGAGCACCAAGCACCAAAACCGAACCCTTCTTCCTCACCAAGGTCAAGCAAGAGCCGGTCGGAGTCAAGCTCCTACAGCACAAGCGCAAGTCCACCAATGCACACCCAACAGAGGAGGGGGCGCAAGAGGGAACCGGCGGAATGCATAAGGAGGAAGGCCCATACCTCAGCACCGTCGGCGTCGAGTCAACCACGGTGGCACATCAGTTCCAGGACCCCAAAAACCGAAGCTCAACCGGAGGAGGAGAAGCACCACAAAAAGGGGGGAAGACTCACTGTTTTTTTTTTTTTTTTGGTGAAGAAAGGAGGAGAAGGAGGCTGCCTTTTGAAGAGGAGAGGAGGAGGCGGCGCAGCGCGGTGGTAGCCAACAACCGGTGCCCGAAGCGCCCGGGCTAGCAGCGTCTCCAGCGCCACCGCTCACGAGGGAGCCCCAGGCCGCACACGCAAATGGGATATCAGTCTCCAACCTTATCTCATCCTCTCTCAAACCGACAGGTGGGCCCCATTTTTTTTCTTTCTTTTTCCTCTTTTCTCTAATTGAGAAATTACCAAATAATCCTCAAAATCCAACAATAATCCAGAGCGCCTTCCTTCAGGACATGATACCCACCGGCGTGGCTCTCCTCGGCCGGCTGGAAGACAAGCCTCGCTGTACCCTAATTAAGGACAAAATCAAGAAGTTCACAAATTAATGAACCAATGCAGTACAACTTAATTTAGTACTAGTATATAATCACGTCACTTGATGGTTATCACTACTGTGTTATCCTGAATTCCTGATAAGCTACCAACACACAATAGCCAACTAATCGTGCTTCGGGAGATTCAGCTGCCGCTAGCTTAATTGTTGGACTTTGGAGAATAATTGTGTGTCCCTCTTGGGATCCCCACATCTCCAAGATTAATTCACATCACATGTGCCATTTTAAACAGGGACGCTTCAATTGGCTATTGCAAGCAGGATATGCAGTTGCACCTAAATCAATCAGCACACTTGCCTACTTTTTATCATTCCGAATGGAAAGCATGGAAGCCCATGAATTTGCCCATTTGCTAGCCAAATTTCGCAACAGATGTGTTGCCCATTTTGACCATGTAAAAACTGTAGCTTGACACACATTTAACATAAAAAGTATGGCAAAGTTATGCCGTAGCTTATATGGCAGGGACCAAACACCCCTTGAGCCAAGACATGTTTACTTTTTCTTGCCGGATCTCTACACTCTTCGTGACAAAAGATTCCTTTTAGCATCGGCTTCTGTTGCAGTTTCGTGACAACACACGCGTTCGTGTCGGTTTCGCGGTTGTCAGATGACAAGGATTTGGATTTGGATTTGAAATTGTACGGGCACTGCAGATCGAACAAGGATTTGGATTTAAACCTTGTTTTGTACTCGTTGGGCTGACGCAATTCCTCCAAAATTAACCGGGCCGTTTTTCTAAGCCCAGCTCAAACCCAAACTGTTACGCGTGGAGAGAAAATTTCCAAACCGTAAGGTGGAAAATAAGAAAAGGGGAAAACGCACGGGAGGAAGAGGCAAGTCAAAAGGTGGCGGCTAGCAGCAGCTGGCAATCCGTGTGGAGAAATCGTCGAAATCGAAGGAACCCTACTCCCCCCCAAGCCATCACGACTTGGCCCAATTCCTCCCGCAAGTGCCGCGTCGATTCCCCAATTGGCGTCCGCAGCCAGCCTGAGATGGTACGAATTTATTTCCTGTGGGTTGCTCGTGTTCTTGTTTTGGTAAGATAAATTTCGGTGAGGCGTCGGATCTCTCGGTAGCTCTCGTGCAGAACGGCTAGACCCGTTTCAGTTTGTGGGCGGATTATTAATTAGTCCTTACCTCGCGCTGTATGGTTAGGATCTCTGGGGCAGTTTCTCGTGCGCTAAGAAAAATTCCTAATTTTCTTGTGCCCTTAGTGCGTATCTTTGCCGTTAATTTTGTGGGTATGTCCGTTGCGGCATTTGCGGGAGTATGAAATTGCCTTAGCTGATCATTACGAGCCCTCGCAACCTGAATTATGACAACTTGATAAGTATACTTGAAGTAGCCTCTCCGATTTCTCCTATTCCTTGGTTTCATCCATTTGTTTTCAGTTTAAATTAAAAGAAATTTGGTAACTCTATGTGGTCTTCTGAAGATCTCCCCTCCCTTTCTTAGAATTTGATCTAATTTCCCAAAGCTCTTTGATTTGTAAAGTCCTAGGTCCCAACCAACCTTCCAGTCTCTTATCTTTTTAATTTTTGTGTTGTAAAGACCATTAATCAGAAGTTGCGATGTTGAATTTTTCGTAGACATCATGGAAATTCGAATCAGCTAACAATGGTGCAACTTTCATTAGGTTCTCTGATTTCTGGTCGGAGTGATGAATTCGAGACCTGTAGTCCTCATCTTCCTCCTGCTTGTGCTCATTATCACATCACAGTTTGAGTGGAAGCAGCAGATTGGTGAGGCTGAGGCGAATCCAGCAGCTACACGGCGGAGGCAACAAGGACTGATCCAAAGGGAAGATGCTATTAAAGAGAAAGTGAGCAAATGGCATTCTTGTTAAATTAGACTTGCTTTAGGTTGATTTTAGGGCACAACCAACATTCTAATCCATTGAAATCGAGTTGCCTTTTTTGTCATGATGGACCACTGGGAGGAGCCAACTGTCGCGGCAACAAACTATACATACCCTTTTGTCATGATGGACTACTAGGAGGAGGAGCCAAATATATTGAGAGATGATGAGTGTGTTGTATCTCCAAGGAGTGAATGAGGAGTCCCTCTCTTACATGCCCTTAGGACCACATATATAGGGAGCATACCCTTTTGTCATGATGGACTACTAGGAGGAGGAGCCAAATATATTGAGAGATGATGAGTGTGTTGTATCTCCAAGGAGTGAATGAGGAGTCCCTCTCTTACATGCCCTTAGGACCACATATATAGGGAGCGAGAAGGTTCCTTACAATGAGAGGGAGAGGGGCATTTTAGGTACATTTTTATGTATTCATCTCATTGACTTGGTCCATACATACATGACTTTTCCTAAGGCTTTCTGAGTATTGCCGACAACCCTAGGGGGCGGGGCACCCCGTGGTGTTCTACTACGACAAGTATCAGTAGCTATTGTTGTCTGGACTTTTTTGTTGTATTTTCTTGTGGTCATTACTTTTGTATGGATTCAAAATATTACACACTCATAAGATTATGTGTTATTTACAGATAATATTGGCGCAAGAGAAAAACATTCAACAGCTTAATGAGCTTATCCAGAGCCTTCAGATGCAGCTACTGCATTGCCGTGGCAGTAATAGTACTGCTCATACCACCTCAAATCAGTCGACCAAATGACAGTGAAGTGGAGGGACAGGAAATAATTGATGATTGATAACCCCTCAGCTGGCACAGGTAGTTTGCTTCAAAGTACAACCAGCACAAGAACAGACATTTTCCAAGCAACGAAAACTTTTATCGTCGTCATCCAGTAGGACAGCTGAGAGTCATGTTGATGTACTGATGTTGTGTACTTGGCACTATCATCTCTTTTTTTCTTCTTTCCTCCTCCAGCTTGTACAGGGTTGTATCTTGTTAAATTTTCCTTACTTTCCTGATTAAGTTTGAAATATACTTGTACCAATCTTTGTTGTGATTGTTGATTCTTCTACCGTCGAAACACATGTGCACCAGTATTTATTTGTGCGTGTGTGATGTTAGTTTCATGCTCTGTTCTTTGAGATTTTTTTTTCAAAAAAAATAATAATTTAAAAGATAATTACAAAAATGAATATTCTAATTCTTTTTTTTACAAAACTAGGCGTTCGTTGTCAATTGGAATGGCGACAGACTTCTGTCGTCATTTCAATTGGCGATAGGGGGTTCAACAGTACCCAGATCTCCATGTTGCTAGTTAAATTGGCGATAGGTCTCTATCGTTAATTCAAATGGCGATAAGGATCTTAATTTTTAAATTTTAAGATTTGGAAAAATCATCATTTTTTAATTCCGCTTTACTCATTTTGTATTGAGTATTTTCGAGCAAATATTTTGTCGATAAATTACACTGATATTATATAACATTTAGCACAATGTCGTAACATCTTTTGTCGATAGATCAAAATTTGTATCAACTGTTTTTTGGCACATTTTATGTCGGCAAAACACAATGACATTACATAACATTCAGCACAATGTCATAACATCTTTTGCCAATAAATCACAATGATATTACATAATATTCAGCACAACGTTGTCACATAATTTGTGAACAAATCACACTGATATTACATAACATTCAGCATAACGTCATAACCCCTAGTTTTTTACAAATCAAAGTGATATTACAAATCATTAGGCACCACATATTTCAACTGGACGAACCTTTCCCTTAGTCGCGACCTCAACGTCCATCGTGTCGCCCGCCTCGAGCGGGGTGGTACGATAAGGTCCCTGCGGCGACATCCGGACTGCCGATATCTCCTTCGTCCTGCGGATTCTTGTAGAGTATTTCTTGAAGGTGTGCCCAGACTCCTCGCAAATAGAGCACTTCTTCGTACAACGTTCGGCTCCTGCTTCGTCTATGTCATTCCTGATGCGCCATACCAGTCACCTGCCAACCTTTCCCTTCAGCTTATCAATGTTTACGGTCCAGATAAGTTACTCCCAGGACGGATGGCTAGTGAAATGGCCAACCACGGTGTAACCATACATCTCTGTACTCCAGATTTGCATCACATCCTCCTTGTTGACATAATCAAAGAGGTACTGCCTGGGATGCTGTGCCACCGTTGAACATACGGCCATGACATGGCAGCAGTTCCTATGCAAAAAATGGGCTTGTTGCAAGTGCATAAGCAACTAGCTCTGAGTAACGTACACTCGTGGGTGGTCATCTCATGGTGTCCTTTATCCATAAACATTAACTCGAAGCGAAGCTCTCTTGTGCCCATCTTGAATGTCCGGTGCATCTCACCCTTCTTGCTCCTCTCCTCCATATACTTGGTGATCATAGCGGAGTAGAGTACTCATTTATTTGACATAGCAAGCGACGCGTTATTGCTTCTAGTAACAAAGTAATTTGTGGTACCACAGAAATTACCTCCACAATACCAACCAAAGGGAGGCACCTTGCGCCGCGCATGACCCAATTGTATACCTCGGCTAGATTGGTTGTCATGATACCATATCGAACACCACCCCTGTCATGTAGCAGTAACTACTTCTGCTTAGGCTCGTACTCAATCCAGTTGAGAAGCATTTCACCTATGTCCATGTCTTCCTCGTCACACTGGGACCATCTGTGGGTAGCTGCGGCAATACTTCGGTGGCCTAATCAGCGCTTGGGGTGGTCCTTTTCGCTGCCTCCCTTTTGTGCGTCTGGGATCGCTCATACATAATTTTTCAGAGTGCTTCAAACTTTCGCTGTTGCTTCTGGTTGCACAACCGTTTGAACATGTTCATCAAGTCCTTGTTGCGGAACTACTTGTAGAAGTTTACACCCAAGTGCCTCACACACCACCTGCTCTTTAGATCCGCCCATGGAAGTGGTTTGTTCTCTCCTTGTTGTAGTTGAGTTATTGCACATCATCCTCATCGTCTGATCCTTAATCTTCTAACAACTCTATGTAGTCTTAGTCTTCGAGATCCATCCTTTTCACTAGGGCTTTCAGTTCCTCACCCTTGTCAGCAAGCCCACTAGCTTGCCTGACTGAAGGAGCTACTTCCGTAGGGTCTTCAACGACAACATCAGCAACCTCGGGAGCTTTGGCCATTGTGTGCGCCGCACTGTGGCTGGAGTCCACGGCTTCTTCTTCGGCATCACTACCCCCTTCTTGTTTAACCGCCGATGCAGGAGTGGACTTAGCATAAGCCTGAGCAAGAAGGACCAAACCCCACCCTTCCTCCCTCGCCATGCGTACATATGACTTCATGACCTTGTTCCCTTGAGTTACACTAACTCCCAATATGTGCGTTGTGTTGCTCGGGGGACAAGGCAACTCAATCTCATATCATACACAACACGGTCCAAATCAAATGAGTGAAACAACCACCGCATCACAGCGCCTCGTATATGCTACTCTGGTCTTGGCAGGGGCACGGTCGCCGATTGGGAATAACACAAATCGATCCCCTCGGGACCATCAAGAATAGTCCTCTGACCGTAGTAAATTTTGAAGTTGATGGCGTTCGATATATTTGACGTACTACACCGTAAACAAGATTTCCACGATTAACCCCATATCTAAAAATAGACTACCACCGAAAAGGATTATGCACAACATACTACACTACGTAACCGTATATCCAAAACCATGTAATCAATTTGGTTAATAAGATAACATGAAAAGTGGGGCGACCGTATAGACAGCTCTTCGCTAACTTCTCTCCTCTCCCTTCCCTCTCCTCTTTTTTTCTTAATAAAAGTGAGTTTTCGCCCAAAATATTAGGGTTTTTAGGGTCTTTTATAGGGGAAATTGTGTCCTTATCGTCAATTCAAATGGTGACAGGGAGCTCTGGATACTGTCGCCAGAAGCTAGGCCCCGTTATTCCAATTGGCGACATACGCCTAGTTTTGTAATTTTTTGACTAATTATTTGTGTAATTAACTTTTAAATTATTTTTTTTTTAAAAAAAATCTGTTCTTTGAGACCTCTTTCGCATGTTTTCCACTCAAAATAGAAAAATGCCCCGGGCCGAAATTTGTGCTCTTCTTTGTTAGTGATGTAGCGCACATGTGCCGATACCCTTTCTTTCATGCTCTACACCGAAAAGGATCACTGACGACCATTACTGCAAGAAAGAGATAAAGGAACACTCTCCAACCCGAAGAAGGGACTGAATTACGCACCGCTTTTGAGCTGTCGAGAGCGCCACCATTGCTTGCACCCCGTTCTCTCGTCGATTCTGTTTCAGTCTCGAAATGGCTTTCTCTGAACCAAAGCTAGCTTGCCGTTAATTTTTTTTTCATGCATGTGTACGACAAGACTCTCTTTGTATGGAGAAAGCATAAGCATAGACACTGATGCGAAATAGTGTATCTGTACGTTGAATTCAGCCTTTGCAAATGCAACATACAGTCCAAATTAATCTTGTATTATGCATGGTTCAATATTTCAGTTGAAAATCGTTTCTATTGGACCCCGGAAAAAATTAAACCGGTTTTGAAAAAAAAAATGTTTTGCATGAATTTTGTTGAATATAGAAGAAATTGTGTTGAAATTTGTTTTCAAAAATTTCAATTGATATTTTCAAGTAATTTTTTTAAAAAAAAATCAAAATTTCACCGAAACTCCGATAAAATTTTGAAACCGGTTACCTGAACCTGGTACTATGGCAAAACGAAGGAGATAGCAGAGCCACATACAGGAGAAGAGAGTTAATCAAGTCAATCAATGAAAAAAAAAACACAGTCGAAGTTAACTACAATCTTAAGAGGCGTCGACCGTGCATGCAGGCACATGTACAAAACCACAATCCACACACATGTAAAGGTAAAGGAAACAAATGAAGTCTCGGCAACAATCAGCACCCCCTCTGCGACGACCGGAGCAGCTCACAGGTGGTCTTCTGGAAGACGATGCTGCCGGCGTCGGGCGAGGCGAGCTGCAGCTTGAGCGGGCACTTGGCCTCCAGCCTGCACCACGTCTGGTGCAGCTGGTACTTCACCTCGCCGGACAAGTCCACCTCGATGTCGAACACGCCCTTGGCGCTCTCCTTCCGGTACTCCTTCACGCCGGCGTTGCCGAGCGCGGCGTAAGCCGCGTCGGCGCCGGAGGTGAGGTGGAACACGGCGGTCTTCTTGGCCGGCTGGACGTACCCCGACGGGACGACGGCGACGCGGTCGAAGCTCTGGCGGTCGAAGAGATAGTCGGCCTCGAGGGAGCGGTAGGTGACGCCCATGGCCCAGTTGGGGTTGCGGACGGTGAGCGAGAGCGTGAGGTTGTAGGAGATGGAGGTGGTGGGCGCGGTGTTGAGCGCGAAGCGCGTGAGAGAGGCGTCGTCGACGGCGACCTTGAGGTGGAAGACGTGGCCGTAGCCTACGAGGAGCACAACGATGACGGTGACGGCGGCGATGATGCCGAGGCCGATGAAGAAGCCGAACGCGAAGTTCCTGTACGGGCCGAAGCATCCGCAGCACCCGGAGTCGTCGCACATGATGGTCGCCGTGAGCGATCGATCGATGGAAGACAAGTGTGCGTTGTTTCAGCGTGTGACGGTTACGGCAGTTGGAGTCAGTTCGGGGTAAAGAACTTGAAATGTTCCCGACCGGCCGGTGCTCAAACTTGTCAGGCGAGTTTGCATTTTGTATTGTGATCACGTACCCAAGGCATTTTGTAAAAGTTCGTAAAGTATATGCTAGTTTGTGCTTTGTCAGGACGCACATGGCGTCGTAAGCGATCTACTGGCCCAACGACTCAACGAAGACACAAGCTAAAGGTACATCTCGACTTAGTTGAAATATATCATGTATCAAGGTCATCAAAGACACTCTCCACATGAGAGTACAACATACCTCAGAGTAAAAGGGTCTTGAGGGCCCGTCCAAGACCACCTAGCACGGAGCGAATGAGATAAATGGGATTCAGGAAGCCTTTGCTCTAGAACTACCTCGTAAGGACTCTGAAACGCCTACAGGTATATGACCTTTTTAGAGGAAAAATTGTAATATCATATACCCTGATTATAACACTATAAATAGACAATTTACCAATGTAATAAGAGAGTGATTTTTAAGCAATAAAAGCACACATTTAATATACTTAAATATTGTTTTCCATCTTTAAGGACATTCGGGTTTCCCCTATGCACGGTAGACAATTCGGGGATTTTCTTTCTCTACTGTGTAGTTTGTAGCTACGACATATGATAAGGTGTATATGCCACCTCAAAAACTTATCCGACACAGCCGTGCGTCAACGTCATAGATCATGACATGTGGTGTTAGCGCACGAAGAGCTGTCCCCTGAATCAAGCCTCCCCGATGGTCAATCAAAAAACAAAAGCCAAATGCAGCTGTTGGACTCGTAATAAATGGCGCCGAAGTATAAGTGAATTATTCGCTCCGGTTCTCCCATCGGTTTAAACTTTTGAATAAAATAGTTGATGCATGCAATACAATAAAAATAAAAATACCTGAACCGATCCAGCGTTGCATCAGAGGGCCTCCCCCAGGGAATTTCCTTCCGCCCACGAGACAGAATCCGAATTGGCATGATGCCATCGTCCATCGTATTTTCGAGGCAAAGACAGAGAAAGATGCGCGCATGGTGGGATCTGACAACTGGATAACTATCAAGATAGCACCACTACACGTTAACCGTGCACATCGACTGCGGGAGCGAAACGCGGTGTAATACTATACGCGTTTTTTTGCTGTTCCGTACAAAGTTAGAGGTCACCAATAAAAGTACTGCATGCCTTAACTATGTGCTCAGGCACAGAAGCAGATAGAAACTTCCTCCTTCTTCTTCTTCTGTCTTTTTTTTTCTTTAGTAATGCATCTGATTTCGTGGAGGAATTCATCATTCATTCACGGTGCTTGTTTGCGATTGTTGCAGCTTTGCAGGTTGTGTTTGGACATGGGCCAGGTGAGCTGACTTACTAGCTGCGGCTGGGCTTTGGATGCGGGATTATCTTGGGTTGGGGCTAGGCCATCTCTTATCCGTTACAACTGCAACCGCTACGAGGATATCAGGATATGGATGGGGTGACGAGAAGTCATCCTGTCACCAGGCACCATTGCTGGAGCCAATCATCGCACCTTGCTTGATTTCGAAGCTCCAACAACCCAGTCCTAAAGCCTGAGCAAATCATCAGAAATTCAGAACAGTGCATAAATCGCAGAGAATCTCACTCACATCGAATTGTTGCGAATCCTCCGAATCAATACAGAGTAACAAACCAATTCACAACCCCCACTTCACAAATGTAATCTTCCAAGCATACACAACAGCAATCTCTACCAAGAAAGAAAAAAAATTGTACAAGTACCACTGCACTAAAAATCTCCATAGTTACACAGCGGAAAATTAACTCTAGCTAATCATCAGCAATTAGCATCCGGACTTTTTTGCCCTGAGGATGATGCACTTGTTCCTCTGGAACGCGGTGGCGGCAACCTCCGGGTCGACGAGCTGCAGCTTGAGCGGGCAGATGACGACGAGCGGGCACCGCGCCTTGCGCCCCTTGTACTGCATCACCGTGTCCAGCCTCAGCTCCACGTCGAACTGCCCCGTCGCGTTGTCCGCCCTGAACCCCGACAGGCCCGCCGCGGTGAGCTTGACGGGCTTGTCGACGCCGCCCACCGTGACGTGGAACGTGGCCGTCTTCCTCGCCCCGTGTTGGAACGCCGGCACGGTGGCGGACTCGTCGAAGCGGGAGCCGTTGAAGGAGAAGGACGCGGCAAAGGGGTCGTAGTTGATGCCGCGGTAGATGTTGGGGTTGCGCAGGGACAGCGTGACGGTGACGTTGTAGGACATGGTGGAGTTGCTCGCCGGCGTGCCCGGCGCGAGCGCGAACCGCTGCAGCACGGCATCGTCGGCGGTGGCCTTGGGCGGGAACACGAGGGCGAAGGCGAAGACGAGGAGGACGATGAGGCCGCCGCCGCCGACGATGACCGCGGCCCAGATGGCAAACTTCTTACAGCTGCAGTCGCGGTCGCAGTCGCAGTCTTTGAACCAGTTCTCCCAGAAAGCCATGGCCGCCTTTGGTGGATGGATATAATCGAATCTTGGGAGTCGGGCAGGAGAGCTATCCTATCAGCTGCTGGCTATGTTGTGAAGAAGCTCGTGGTCGTGGGTTATTAACGGCGGAGCAAGGGGAAGACTTGGGCGAGGTCTTCTCTTCTAGCCCCGGCTCCATCCAGAGCAGACCGGAACAGTGGGTCATAAATAAATTGATTGGCCGAGGTGCTGAAAGGAAGTGACCGTTGGGTGGGTTGGGGACCTTGATCGTTCGTTCCACTTCCACCTGTAGTTATTATTACTACTCGGCCGTGCCTGCGGCGGTTGGTAGAGGGATGTGCTTCCGCCAATGGTGTACGATGGCATACTACCATATGATCTGGAGTATCTTAATGCTCTGTTGGTAGTGCGAAGCACTTGGTTCTGGGGGTTTTGGCATAGTGACACAGAGAGACAGAGCTGTCGAGCTGGATGCTGCTGCATCAAGTGGTGTCGCATAATTGTGAGCATCTGCCTCTTTCGTGGTCTTCTTTTCTTATCATAAGTGAAAGTCCACAAAAGATAGCGGCATCCTCGAGACCGCAAGGGTCGAAGGTCTCCGTCGCTGCGTGCTCCGGGTGGCGGTGGCGTTGTCTGCCACTCCGGCAGTAACGGCCACCGAATTTACTTCCCTGCCCAGCGCTCCATCTTTCCCCACCAGGCACCTCCACCGTGCGCTCCATCTTTCCCCACCAGGCACCTCCACCGTCTGTGGTAAGCTCGTTTGCTCCCTTCCAGATCCACCAGGGCCTATCCTCCTCCCGAAGGCAAACTTCGGGCGTCATTAGCAAAAATGTTGCTCTCATCCACGTTTTTTGGCGCTTAATACCGTCTATGGGTGGCAGCCGCCGTGTGGCCATGTGATCTCGTTCGTACCATCCTAGGACAGAGACCCTCGTCTGTCACTCTTTAGGACTCTTTGGGACGGATCCGCCACGAGCTGCCACCTCGTCTCCTCGCCCGTCCCTCCCTAGGATGAACACGCCACATCACCACCTCGTCTGTCTCTCCTTGGGATGGATCTGCCCCATGGCAGCAACGAGGATGGAGATGCTTAGCCTAACATGGTTGCTGTCAACGATTGAATTATCAATCTTATGAAATAAAATAGAGAAAAATAACATAGAGTTCTTGGAAGAGAATGAGATTGTTCTTTATTACTATGAACTGGATCCTTTATAAGGGTGTTTTCCACAAGGCGGTGGATTAATCCTAATTACACTAAACGTACTGCTTACTATGGCATTGAATCATAGTTGAAACATGAATCTAATGTCGATTATGATGCTTTAATCCGATGCCCTTGCTTCTCCGTGCCCCGTCTTTAAATAACCAACAAAGATGTGACAGTTATTCCTGAAGAAGATGCATGCTAGAAGTGACGCGCCCGGTCGGAGGGTCAATTACGGTTAACGAAACAGTAAATGATCGTCAGTTAGTGTCTGTGAGATACTCAACCGTATAGTGGTTATTGTCGCTGTCTTAGGACCATGAAACGTCGCATGGTATGGAACCAACATGCCGTGTGTTTCATTCATCACACGGTAAAGAATATACTTGGATTCGGATCCAAGTGTCATTTTATAGTTTTTACGAGCAGTCATCTGTTAGAATTGGGTTCAGGACCTCATTCAACCAATGTATCCTTTATGTAACCTCTAGAATCCTTACGACCACAGAGGTCGTTAGTCTTTGGGGGCTACGACCACGAAGATATATGATCTTCTATTATGTATTAAAGTAATACATAGAGATTTTAATCCTCATCAGTCACTAGCGCTATGGTTCGAGGCGGCGTGCACAGAGGAACAAAACAGGGAGAGGACGACGAGATGAAGGTGGTGACGCGGATACGGACATCGGAGGTGATCGGAGTTGCCTGGTGCCGAGCTCCAAGTGGCGGTGTGGATTGGTTCATGGTGGCAAGATGGTTCCGGCAAGCCTCTCGCAGATGGGACCGCGTCACCTTGTGTCCCATAGCCCAGTCTACAAATCCCACCTCTTGATTTCGTGTTTCTTCCTTCGGGCACCGAGATCTTCTTCTTCTTCTTCTTCTACCTCTCCGGCCGCCGCCCGTTCCTCGCTCCTCTGGTGAGTTCCGTCGCTCATCGACCCCACGTTTTTCATCCCGACGTCGCGTTCTACCTCATGTGTGTGTCCTTTTCCATGGAGTGTCACTGGAACCATCTCGCCACCGTGAACCGATCTGCGCTGCCACTTGGAGCTCGCCGTCGGCCAACTCCGACCACCTCCGGTGTCCGCGTCCGTGTCACCACCTTCGCCTCGTCGTCCTCTCTCCGTTTTGCTCCTCCGTGCACTCCACCTCGAACCCTAGCACCAGCAACCATGTCAGGCCGAGCGCCTCCGTCCTCGTTGCTGCCATGGGGTGGATCCGTCCCAGGAGGGACAGACAAGGCGGTGTGGTGACAGCTCCTGGAGGATCCATCCAAAGGAAGGACGAACGAGGCGCCTCCATCCTAGGGTGGTGCGGACAAGGCCACGTGGTGGCACGACAGCCGTCCGTGCCACCCACGAATGGTATCAAGCATCAAATTTGTAAAAACGTGGGCGAGGGAACCATTTTTGCTAATGCCGCTTGAAACAGTGTTATTTCGGTCAAAAATTCTCCAGCAACACTCATCCCGACACAGTGGCAAGAGAAATTGATAACCAAGTGGGTATCCCTTGGGAAGACATTCGAGTGACGTACCACCTCCCTAAGAACTACCTCGCTCGCTTTGCCAGCACGAGCCAGCGATACATGGCGCTCCATGCCAGCGCGTTCAACTATGGCGGCGAGGTGTACACCTTCTCCCCGTTTGGTGAAGCTGGCCCATTCGGCAGTCACACTGGCATGCTCTGTTACCGCGTCCGCCTCTTGCTTGACAGGGTCCTACTCCATGCTTGGCCGACGTTCCAAAATAGCAAACCAAATCCTTAGCACTTGGGGGCGCTAGAACTGTGCTGAGGAAGAGAGCGAATTGCACACTGGTGCCCCCTTTTCAGGATATGGGCGTTTACGAACAACCTGAACGACACCCCCTGAAGCTAAGTGTGGATATCGTGAGGATATGTGCATGATCTTAGGATGATGAGTCAATTGGCAATGGCATTGATGGTTTGCAAAATCTCGCGTTTTCGGGGCTGCTTTAGTTCTGTCAAACCACAGGTGGTCTGACCGGTGGCATGGGCGGTCAGACCGGCCGTGGAGCGGTCCGACCGGCAGTGATTGCCGGTCCGACCGGGTATGGTTCAAAGTGGTTTTTGAAGATGAGCAAAAAATAGGTTGTGTAGGCAAGTGAGGGGAGTCTCCTGGATGTGGTCACATAATTTTTGGAGCTCCCAGTCAAAAGTTGTATTTATTTGAAAATTCCATAAGGTTTTGGATTTTTGAGATGAAAATTTGGCTAAGTCATTTCGGGCGGTCCGACCGCCGTTGTAGAATCGGTCCGACCGGCCTGAAATCGGTCGGACCGGCTGTGTGGGGCGGTCAGACCGCCGATCATTTGGAGCTTGGCCTTTTTGGCATTGTTGTGATTTGAATGTGGTTAATGTATGGATTTCAATGCTTTATTGTTGCATATTGCATTGTTGAACTGACGTGGGTCAAGTTGTGAAGAACTTGTTCCCGGAGACGATTTGTTTGTCTATTGATGTGCAGGTGACTTGCAGGTCAACGACGTCAACGGTGAGGTGGATCGGGACTACGCTTGGAGAGCTGAGGTCCAGAACGATCATGGATGCCGGGTGAGGTCGTGTGACTCAAGCATGGTGCAGAATGGGCAAGATGGATCGAACGGGTAGTTCGGTGCAGCTGGTTGGATCAGGCGGTGCGGAAGTCGGTGCAAGTCTCTAAGAGTTTCCGATGGGATTCAACGGGAGAGACTTGCCGACATGATGAGAGCCGCTGATCAACCCACACGTGGTGAAGCAGGCGATTGCTTCAACAGATATGTGTGAGTGGGTCCCATGTGTGTGTGGGCCTTCATGGGAGCCCATAAGTGAAACCCTAGGCCTCTCCTATAAATAGAAAGGGGGGAGATGGAAAACCCATCAAGCACTTTGAAGCCCTCATTTGCAATATCCCTAGTTAGGGTTAGGGTTTGGAGAGGAGAGGAGAGAGAGACTAGGGTTGGAGAGATTTGTATGTGTGCTCTTTGATTGAGCTCTTGTCCTCCATGAGGGAGTGGCTTTGACAAGCATCACATTGAATCAACCAATTCATGAATGCTTGTTCTTTGGTGAAGTCTCATTTGCTTTCTTCTCTCTTTTGATGATTGTGGTGCTTTCTTGATCCGGTTGTTTTTGGTTGGTCTCTTGACCTCATTTACCTTGCTTTGATGTGTGGGAATACTCCTAGAACTATCTAGATTTTCAATCCCCCACAAGCAAGTTGTGGATCAAGTTTTTCATATTTCTATGGTTTGAGCAATTCTTTGGTAAAACCTAAAGAGATCGATTATTTGAAGTGGATCTGAACGATTGTCGCTAGAAATAGGTCTCATATATCCTCAGGGAGGTGTGCTCCAAATTTGGTCAAGTTTCATTGGTTGAATCAAAAGTTGAACCAATTTTTGTTTTGGATTTGGGCATTGTGCATTGCCTCTGGACTAAATCGTCCGACCGATTTTGAACCGCCGGTCGACCGCCGCAATGATCGCCACTTGACTCTGTCCGATCCGACCGCCAGATCTACAGCGGTCCGACCGGTCCAGTGAGATCAACTCTCCTTATTTGAGTCTTGTGGTTGTGAGACCCGGATTATCGGGCTTGTAATGCTTAGCCATCCCTTCGGCCCTAACATCACAAATCAGATAAGCCGAGACTCGAGACATGTATACTTCCCAGAAATACAGTATACACACCTCTTTACAAAGTTCATGCATCAATTCCATTCATTCACATAGAACCGAAGCAAAAACCACAATCCAGAAGATAACATAAATAAAAGATAGTTATTACAAAAGAGAGGCCGACCGGCCAAAAGACATATACATAAGGAAATTTAACAGCGGAAGCAAAAGTGCCATAAGATGGCTATAAACAAAAGAGCCGACCAGTGTGCCCTTAACCCACAAGGCAACCAACCGGACCGCCAAGCTAGTCGTCAAATCTACAGCACATTTCACAGAGCCCAGCAAAGCCGGGTGAGTACTTTGAATGTACTCGCAAGACTTACGTGTAGAGTAACAGACCTGTACATAACTATATGCAAGCTTTTTGAATGGAGGCTGTATGTTTCATTTTCAGCACAAAGCCATCTTTATTTGCGATAATGTAGTACATTTAAAAGCAAGTTAACAAATCAGTTTTTAATATTCAAATAATCGTAAAAGACAACAATATAACAGTAGGTAAAGAACAACAACAATCCTGGAAGTGACTAAACCCTTAGTCACCACAACAATAGCATGAATCACCCATTCATACCACCCATGTCAAATTTTAATTTAAAAGGTTGAAGTCTAACTCTTGCAAAACCTAACCAAGCGTGTCCATAACCTAGGACGAGGCTATTCGAATAGTTTTATCCCTGCAGGGGTGTACCAATGTACCCACACGCCAAACCGCCTTTTTGCCAAGCTATTAAGCACACTACCTTAGGTATGCCGGCACGGCTAAGTTCTACGAGACTTTTCCAATATTGTGAATTATTCACGAGCCGCCCGTATGGATAGAAACCCATACGTTGTGTCGGAGTCATCGTAAAGCCTCGGTCAACTAACCTTCCCGGGTAAAGCCTTGGACAACTACGACGCTCCTCGAGGTGGAGAGCCTACCCGGAATCTCCACCACCGCACACCCAACACAAGAACACGACCACATATCATGTTTCACACAACACACACAACCCCCTCCTGCGACTCGGAGATAACCCACGCCAAAGTACTAAGTCAAGAGAGGTCACATATCCCTCTCGCGTGGTTAGCACGCAAAAATGCTTGGAGAGTGTGACACAAGATGTTCGGTCCTTGTTGACTTAGGCAAGACAACCATAAACCCAATAACCCACCATCCGACCACTTGCCCAAGTCCAAATCAGTTTTCCATTTTCAGATTTTTGACTATACAAAAAATAACCAAGCACAAGTGCTGGACATAATGGCATAATAAGTAAGGTGTGATCAAGATCATCGACTACAATCGATGATCGCCCAGTACTACCGAAACTATGCATCTCTAAGCAATTTCAAATCGAAAGCTACTAAGTGGAAAGAGTCCCTCCATCGGACTCCGACCACAGCAAATAACCTAAGCTCATGGTAGTAGAGTATAAACAAGTCCTACAGATTATGCAACTATAGGATACTAACCATAATTTGACAACAAAATAGCAATGCATACATACGAGTTGAAATCAATATAGTAGACTTGAAAAATAATGGATTAACATGATCAAACTTCTTGCCTGTTTGCTGCGGGTCAAGATGTAGCTCGGGATCACTTATGTTGTCAATGTGCGCTTCGGATCCTAACGAGAAGGCGAAAAGCAACCAATGAGAACAAATAAAACACAAAGACTCAACAGCAAACTTTCTTTTTAAAAATTCTGAAAATTTTACAGTAGCAAGGTACTGATTTATAAAGAATTTAGCAACAAGAACCAATTGATTTGGATTCTTAATGCCAAATATACGACCGAAAGAAGGTCTTACGACCAGGTAGTGGTCGTAGAAAAACCTACGACTATGACATAGTCGTAGCAAGTCTTACGACTAAGTTCAAGTCGTAGAAGAACTTACGACCAGTTAAGGGTCGTAGGAGAACTTACGACTAGGTACAAGTCGTAATAAAACTTACGACTGGGTACTAGTCGTAGAAGGACTTATGCCCATGGCATAGTCGTGGTAAGACTCACGACTAAGCTACGGTGGCTGGTCGGAAATCCGACCACGAGGCAGCGCCTTCCGCATGCTTTGCCAGTGGCCCGGCGGCGTCTCCGACCACAGCGGCGCCAGCCAAGGGCAGGGATGAGTATCTAAAAGTTTAAAGGTCCTACCGGCGGCCAATACTGGTCGGAGTATGGCTGAAACGGAGGTACGACCGCGGAGGGCGACTAAGCAGGTATGGCTCGGAGAACTCTCCAAACGGCTAATGCCCAAAAGAGCAACGAAGACACACCTAAGCTCCTATAGGGCAATGCGAAAATACCTGGGCTGAAGAACGACCAGAAACCCACGGAGTGGCTCCGGCGACGAGTGACCGAACGACGGCGGTAAGGTTCTCACTAGGCCACAGTGACCTGGGCAAAGAGAGAACCAAACCGAGTGAGAGTTAAGCTCCAGAGAGTAAAAAGGGGGGAACAGCGGGGTCAAAGACTTGAAGAAGAAAACCCCAGCTGCACCGCCTCCACCGAAACTCCCAACTCAACAATGGCGGTCGAGGGATTGCGAGGAACTGCAGCTCAAGCAAGCTGGTGAGTGCTAGCTGGAGTGCGGAAGTGCTAAAGGAAACTAAGGGTGAAGTAAGGGAGTTTAAATAGAGCAATGGCAGAGAGCAACGGCCGGGTTTTCCAGTCGGGTCAACACTGCCATGAGCGCACTTGAGAGCGATGGGAGCAGTTGAATCATGACCTTCTGAGGGATGAGCGCGACAGGCATTTAATGCGCGCAGAGCTAGCCGTTTAAAGGTGACCATAGAGTGGACTGCACACCACTACTTTTCTCCTCTGCGCACGCCATGGCAGGGCTCACGCGCGCGCGGACAGAGGAAGGAGACGACTCGTTGGTCGTCGAATTGAAATCGAACGGCCGGGCTAGATCGAACGGATTGAAACGATCACAGCGTTCTGCTGGTCGAAGACCTTTCGATGCCGATCCAACGGCTGAGTTAGATCGGGTGGATTAAAATGACTCCATCGTTCGGCTGGTCGAAGACCGTTCGATGCCGATCCAACGGCTCACGACCCCAGCGCCCGAACGACCGAGTTGGCACAGTTAGTGGACTGGACCGAGTCAAGTGGCTCGAGCCCGAGCCCGATTCGAACCCACGAAATAGTGTAAACCAGTTAAGGTTTGAACCCTAACATCTGATTTTTGAGGAATTATTTGAGGTAGCAAGCAAACTCCAAAAATTACGAAATTTTAACTGGAGCTTGCTGACAGCAGGAGGAACCTCCCATAAAACTTTCAGAGATTTTCATACACCGAATTTTCTCCAGCAATTCCAGAAGAGAAGAAATAGGGTTTGACCAAGCTTTGACTCGCCTCCAAAAATTATCAAATAATTTCTAAAAATCATGAGATAATTCAGAGGTATTGCCAAGCCTCCCTAAAACTCAGGGAAAAGATTTCCCAGGGTTTGGCACAAGATCTATCACAAGGAGGTTTTTGATTGGAGTTAATTGGGGATTCTGATTGTGATTTCCATAATTCCTTAATCAAGAATTACAGAATGATCAATGGCTTCATGATGCAAGAAAAGTTTTAATTTCTTCGTATTTTCTTACATTTGAAACTCAAATCCATTTTTGGGATGTTACAGTGGTTAAGGGGGTAATCGAATTCAGCACAAGGCTTCCTCTGTGCATTTACTGATCTTCTTAGCTTTCATAGCTAGAGGAGAAAAGTGCGTGTTGAATTTTGATTAAGGCGAAAAATTGAGAAAGCGCCTATTCACCCCCCTCTAGTCGCCTTTACGGTCCTACAAGCTAAGCTTACTTTTGCAGACCAGTTGCCTTTTTTTGACGTATGAGATTTTCCCCATCCGATGCACATTAAAGAAGAAGAAGCACCCTACCCCAGCGGTTTTCGCTACTAGATGCAAAAAAAATTGCAGTCTAGTGATAGCCTGGTTACCGTTTTTTTGTTTTTGGCGAAATTTTTTAACCGAACTTCAAAATTTAAATTCTAACCGGTTGAAACACCCAAAATTTCGGTAACATTTCTCAGCAAGTGAAAAAATATGGCAAAGACCCATCTTTTCACCCTCACCCCACACGAGTTTCCAGCCTACCATTAGCGCAAGAAACACCCCAAGAAAACCCAAAGCAGGAAGAAGCATACGTCGAGATCCAAGGCCTCATGCGGAAGAGAGAGAGAGAGAGAGAGAGAGAGAGGAGAGAGGGAGACCCACCGATCCGTGAAGAGCATGCCAAGCCCGAAGAAGAATGCACAGAGCAACAGCACCGTCCATGGCTCCATCTCGCGGAGGACCTCCTCTCCAGTGCCCCACCCTTCCCCCTCATCGGTTCCTTCTTGCGCTTCGGCTCTGGCTGAATCTTGGCCTCTGGACGAGTGAGTAAACCTGAGCCCAAAGTAGAGCCCTCTCAACTTTGAACGGATTCAGCAAAGAAAAGATTCGAGCTCTCGCCTAGTCGCCCCTCGCGTCCTTGCCGAAGGATGGATGTGCCACTGAAATCGCCTCAGCGCGCCGCACGATTGATTCAGAGAATCGGAGTTAGGGCAACTGAGATAAGGGGAAATGAGGATGCTGCGCTCGGTTGGGCCATACTACGTTTTTGAAATGGGCCAATTTTTTGTCTGTTACTATTTTTACGGGGGCCCACTGGTAAGCCCAAAAATCGGCGATAATCGTTGAAATTTCAGCGAATTTTTTTCCTTGACCCTATCTCGCGAGGCGCACACAAGAGCCAGCGCTTGAACCGTGGTGGGCTGGGAGCCCGTAGCTCCCCTGTGCCACTAAGCCTCCGCTCAGTCCTCAAAATCCCTAGGCGAGACACGCACATCGAGCCCCTGGCTCGAACATGGGTGGGTGACCTGTACAACAGCAGCGCACACCACTGGGCCAAAGCTCAGTTCTTAGATTGTTGCCTTTTCAGGGGGTGCCTTGCAGTCGAACCATTGTTTCCGTCCCCGACTACCAAATCCGCCCCGTACGCAGGCACCCAAATCGGGTGACTTTTGGGTCAATGTTCAACTCGATGGTCGACCACCTGTTTTGGTCACCGAGAGTGGTCAACTCGCAAGCCCCACTACGTCATTTCCCGATAGCACGAGCGCTTTGCTGGGATGTTCGGCTAAGGCTCGGCCCGCTGCAAGAAGATGACGACGATGATGACAAACACTCGCATGAACCACCTTGGAGGTCGTTGATGGTCGCGCCTTTGCTCCCGTCAATGAAGAGAGCTCCAAGAACCGGGGCAGAAGCCGCTCTAGCACAGATCATTGGGTGAACAGACGACACCATAGACCGCACTCCACTTGGACGCGCGCCCACTCCCCCACCCTACGTGGCTAGGCGCAAAACATTTGTTGCAATTAGTTAATCACTAGCTTTAGTTTAGGGTGGCTTCTTCAACCCTGTACATTTTCTCTCTCTTCCTTGCTGTGCCCTTCCTTCTAACGAAATGAATGCAGCTCTCCTGCTTTTCGTTTTTAAAAAAAGGGTCTGTCTACATAAAATATGACTGGTTTCTCTGTAAAAAAACTATCACATTTTGAAGTTCATTTACACTACATTATATATAAATTATAGTAAATTATTTATGTAATTTTGGTTCTTGATCACTGTAATTATTCTTGACAGTCTTAATAACTCATATTTCCAATCGCATTATTCAGAATCTCACATGTACTTTGAGAGGATGTGCAAAAATAAAGATAAAAAAATGAAATTATATACCAATAAAATAAGATAATGTGGTGAATTTCATATGCATTTTGAGATGTTGAACAAAAACAAAGATAAAAAATAAAATTATATACCAACAAAGTATGACAATGTGGTGAGACTGTTATGTTCGGAAGAAAAATTATAATAAATTCGGACCTATTCATCAGATAGGGAAAAAAATACAAATATCAAAGCATATCGGACGAATGAAAATTCAACTATTATGATTTTTTTCTTACAGCATATCAAGAACACAAATCTTATAACACATGTAGCGAACAGAAAAGTGAAAACTGTCGGAAGTTATATAACATTTCTTTTTAAAAAAGTTGAAATCCCTGAATATTGTTTCCAACAAGTTGTCACGAAACGACGGAGTCGTCTGCGTGGAATTGCAACACTAAAGCTCGTAGACCTGACAAAGAAAGACTGGTGAATAAAAGGGGAATTTGCATTCCTTGCCGGGCGTTAGCCTTTAGCTCGAAAGCAGTTTTTTTAAAAAAGAATCCTGGGATAATAAAGCGGAAGAAATGAAATCGCCCTAGGCCCACATAGACAGGCGAAGAAAGGCGCTGGTGCCGCCCGGTGGCGAAGCACGCCGCACACCTCCACCAAAGGTGCAGCCGGCCGCAGCGCACGGAAGCAAGCAGCCGAAGCGCCGCGGCCCGCGCCTGCCGCAAACGATGCCCAGCCGAGGCCGTAAAAACGGCCCAAATCTGAGCTCCGCGCGCAGCAAAACGCCGTTTTTGCTTGGGCCGGCAAGATGCTCTCCGCTTCCGCTCTCACTTCGACGCAACGCAACGCAACGCAACTCGTAAAAAAAGAAGAAGAAGAAAGGCTCAGCTCGTAACACTACCAGAACGTCGATGAGCCTATGCCAGGCCGGGTCCAGCATTACTAATGCGCTACAGCTGTGGCTGGGCCCACCTGTCATTCTTACGCTGGAAATATCTCGCGCCGCCGCTGCGCTGGGATTTAGGGTTCTACACTTCTTACTCTGGGATTAGGATTCCCCATCTCACCTTCGTCCCTATAAAGCCCGACGAGGCCTCGCCTCCTCGATCTAGACTAGACCCTTGCTAAAAAAAAACAAGGGCAAAAATCTTCTTCGATTCCGCGTCGTCTTCGTCTTCCTCGCAGGTACATGTCTTCCCTAGGCTTCAAAATTCTCATCTCTCCACTTCCTTCGTTTGCTCGATCTGGTACGACCGTGCTGCGAACTTCCCTCTATGAAGCTCCCATGTGGTTTTAGTAGCTGGTACTTCGTCCGATTGATGTTTGCTTTTCTTTCTGGTATGCTCCACATATACGATTCTAGAGTCGGATTTGTTTAGACCTTGATAGAATTCGGACTTGTTGCTCTGTCTTTCCGTTATTTATTTCTGCATCTAACACAAATCCCCGTATGGTAGATATAGATTTTCTAGTTATATGCGTTGTTCTTTAGAATTGAGCATGGTTTTCTGCCCCCCAAAAAAAACAGAAAAATAAAGGTAGTCTTCTGCAGATTTGCATGAAGTTTGGTATAATTTTCTGCAAATAGTAAAGGGGCAACTAACTACAGCAATTTCTCATGGTGCTTGGTTACATCCTGTTCGGTTATTCATACGCAATTTAGTTTCTCTTTTTTGCTACACTGCTTCCAGTGCAAGATGGGAAACTTTTCTGTTGTCTAAAAAAATCGATATGCAAAATACTGTACATTTAAAAATATCATAGTTAACATTTGTGCTGGTTAAGATGTGATCCTTTGCTGTGCCTAGGAAGTATTTCTTAGGAAGTACAGTTACCGAATTACTTGTTAATCACCATAGCATCTGTATCGCTCTATTTTCATACGTTTTTCTGCTTAGAGATGGCGGATGTGGAGGAGTACCGTTGCTTCGTTGGGCATCTGTCCTGGTCGACAACCGAAGAAAGCCTCAAGGATGCGTTTGGCAAATTTGGCAACCTCACTGAGGCAAAGGTGACACGGAGAATCTCTTATTTATTGTTTTTTTTTGGGGGGGGGGATACTCTTTTGTTCATGTGATAATGTTGGATATTGCTTTCATAACTGTGGCTGGGGATACTTCTGTGTGGCTGGGCATACTTCTGTGTATATCTCATTATACCTTCACCAACATATAACCATTTTTACAAACCTGAATAATTTTGTTGATCCTACACCCAGCGGTAAAAAGACCACTGATAGAGTGATTATGCGTAAAAGTTAGGGGCAATTTGCTCAGTAACACTACAAAGATATCACGAGTTGGAAAATAACATCGATGTGTCACTGACATGTGATCCCATGGCCCACCTGTCTTCCTCACATCGGATGCTATTTTTCAAGTTATACATCATTGTAGTGTTATTGAGCAAATTTTCCATAAAAGTTATGCCTGCTAACCTGACTATTTTGGTCAAAAGAAAAGTTATTTTGACTTTGAAGAACGTATATAAATTCATTAAGCTGGTCGAGCACTACCATCCCCCCACTTGTTCTTTGTCCAATATTGTTGCTATATAGTTTTAAGAAATAAAATAGACAGATCTATACATACTGTTCCCAATGTTGTCTTTTCAGGTTCTCTGGTTTACTTGTTTTTATGTCCTGAAAATTTTGTGAAATATGTTGGACTCGGCTAGGTTCACTGAATGATTCAGTATTTGTAACTTCTAAACTATAACATATACATGTTTCTGAAATTTTGCTTTACACTTCACTTATTGTATAGCCTGGGCTTTTATTTGCTTATGTTTGCTCTTCTGGTAATATGCAGGTGGTTCTTGACAAGTTTTCTGGCCGATCACGTGGTTTTGGCTTTGTGACTTTTGATGAGAAGAAAGCTATGGAAGATGCTATTGAGGGAATGAATGGATTGGACTTGGATGGGAGGGCCATCACTGTTGATAAAGCTCAGCCACAAGGACATGGTAGAGACCGTAATGGTGACCGTGATTATGATCGTGAGCGTGGATCTCGTTATGACCGTGGCCGTGACTACGGTGGTGGTGGTGGTGATGGTGGGCGTGCACCGCGTGGCTCAGGTGGTGGGGATTGCTTCAAATGTGGAAAACCAGGCCACTTTGCTAGAGAGTGCCCATCTGGGGATGGTGGGAGAGGCGACAGATATGGTGGCAGAGATGATAAGTATGGTGGCGGTGGTCGTTATGGATCTGACCGTGGTGGTGACCGATATTCTGGTCGTAGCCGAGATGGTGGCAGCTACGGTGGAAGTGGTGGTGACCGTTACAATCGTGACCGATCTGGTCCCTACTGATGGCGCAGATCTTGAGAAGTATGTTTCATCCAGGTATGAAAGTCTATCTACTATTATGAGGTGTGTTTCCTTGTGTTTGGACCTTTGTGATCATGTGGTTTGAGAACTATGATGTACCGTGATAAAGCAGCTACTTTGTTATAGACCATATTACTGACCTGCTTATTATTGTTTTCTGCTTTTATTGCCAGGCATATGACTTGGTCATAGTGCTTGCCTTGGTCCTACATGTTTGCTTGATATGCTATTGGGTGATTCTTGCTTGGTTAAAAGGTGGCTTTTGTCGCATTATGTGTTGATGCTGTCATGTTGGTTGTGCTTATGCGGCGTAGCACCTCTATATGTGAGATTTGACTGGTAAATCGTCTTACTTGTTTGTGTTCTCTTGGGGAAGAAAATTATCAACTGAACTTTGCTTGAAAACACCACAAGAAAACTATATCTGGTTCTTGTCATCTCTTCCCAAGGCAAGTGATGAATCATCCATAAGGGGATATGAACTGGTAATTTTTTAAAACCTTTCATCTTCAAGATTGTGTTACCTATCATTCTCAAATGACTTTTTGTTTTGGCAGGCTTGCTATGAGCTCATTGTTCTCTTGTTCTGGATTGGTTACTACCATCCTAAGATCGTTTCAGTTGTCCCGTATTAGTCAGGCGAATTGTTCTCTAATAACTAATAGTTTGCCCTTTGGGTCCAACATATGATGTGCGCCTTTCGCATTGGAGGGCCCCCTGCAGCCTTGCATATTGATTATGTGTTTGTGGCTTTCTCTCTCATGGTTGGCTTTGCTACCTGGTGATTGTTCCTTTTGACACCCGGAGTGGCCGCTGTTGCCTTGCTTCTTGTGAGATCAGGGATCATGTTTATGCAGCCGGAGCGGTGCTACCTGGTTGTTGTTCCTTTGACATTTTGTCAGTGGAGTAGCTGGTGCTAATCTTGGGAGGGGAATTTCGATGATGTTTAGTTTCTTTAGCAACTACGAAAGGTGTACTCTCTTGTGTTAGCTGGCCATCAGATAGGATATATCCGGTCTTGAATTTTTGGGCACATTTTCAATTTCACGGGTTGTAACATAGGATCTCTGAGCGATATTTGTTATCTGCAAATTGGAGTGTAGTTTTGTACTCAAAAGTGCTTGTGCATTTGCTAGTTTGCTACTGATTAGCTGTGAACCTTCTTGCCACCGATTCAACTCAAAAGTCATTTTCTTGGGGCAGCGTATGCCAATGCCTGAGCCGACATAAATAGACAGAAACTCAACGTTCATAAAACATGTCTGTAGTGGTTTGCTCGACCGCAAAGCTGCGGATTTTTTTATGTATGATACCAGTATCTCGGTCCGTTTCACTAGGTGGAAGCAACACGGACAGCCAGCCATGACCGGCGCTCATCGTGGATATCGATCGGTTGCACCAACCGAAACTATGTGCCGTCGTGGAGGCTCCCGTTTTTGCTAGAGCGCGGTGGCGACGATGGGGTGCTTGTTCTTGGGCATGCGCACCAGCGTCGGCTGCACCGAGTCGTCCTCTTCCAGCGCCTTCCAGCTGCGACAAAACGCGAATGGAGCATCAGCTGCAGCTTGCAAAAAATAGCCTGTGTTTTCCCGAGTGGTTGCTAGTTACTACTTGTATCGGCAGACGAGGTGGTGGATGAAGACGCAGATCTCCAGCCGCGCCAGGTTCATCCCGGGGCACATGCGCGGCCCGCTCCCGAAGCCCAGGAAGCTGTAGGGCTTGAGCGTGATCTGCGAATGGAGGAAGAACCCATCAGTGTCCGGTTCATCAGCTAGCTAGCTAGCTAGTCTGGTAGCTCGTGCTGGTTGATTAGACGGTTTACGGCCAACTTACGTCGAATCTGTTGGGATCGAACCTCTCCGGGTCGGCGAAGACGGCCGGGTCGTGGTGGATGGAGACCACGTCCAGGTTCACCGACGTGCCCTTCTTGACGTCGTACCCTGCCGATCCAAGCATCGGTTTAGTAGCAGCGAGGTTGTCGGAATGCAGAATGCGCAATGAGCAGGACCGCGAATCGTGTAAAATCTAATATTCTATCTGATTCTGCAGAAGAAATATTTTTTGAAATCTACTTTGTATTTTAATATTTTCAAAATTATTTTTTTAGAATTTATGTTTACCAAAATGTAGTGCAAAGGAAAGATCGTTTGTTATTTATGCAAATTATAATAGAGATGAATAAATCTAAAATAAATAAATAAAAGGTTACAATAAAAGAGACATATACAAATAATTATTTATAATAAATCACTAAAATCGGTATAATCAAGTAGGAGTGTATTAAACTTTTGATCATGATTCTATAATTTTTTTGTTTGTTAGAATCATAATAATATTAAGATTCTAAAAATTAAGACTATGCGGTAGATCCAGTCAATTTTGATCATAAAATGTTAGGAGAGTCAAGATTCGAAAACCTTGTTTACTAGCGTGCAAACTACTACGTTACAAAGTGTTCTTGCTACTGCGTACGGACAACTGAAAGTGTGTGGCGTCGAGATGCTGCTAGTTACCATCAATGCCGAAGTCCTGTGCTGCTTTCCTTGAGAACCATGGCAAGATGGTTGCTCTTCTCAGTGTCTCGTTCATCACCTGCAATGGCGGTACAGTGATTAGACCTAGAAGAGCGACTTTCTCCTGCGAATGCACCAAAATAGACTGCTCGCCTTGTTGGTGTAAGGCATGTTATTCACATCTGACCATCTGAGATGTGATGTGCCGTTTAGTCTCTCTTTAATCTCCAAATGCTCTTCCTGCGAGGATCGATCGTATAACTATAATTAATCAGAGGAGCCGCAGCTTGCATCGGGAAACCTGAAGCTGCAACAACCTGTATCAATCAACTCGGACAAACTTACTCTTAGTTTCTGCAGGACTTCAGGGTTTTCACCGAGGAACTTGATGAGCCACGTCAGGCCTGCCGTCGTCGTGTCGTGCCCGGCGACAAGCAGGGTCAGGATGTTGTCCTTGAGCTGCGAGTCAGTCAGCTTATCCGCGTTGCTGCCGTCGTCGTCGGCGCCGTCCTTGGCGTGTTTCCTCAAGAGTGTCTGAAGGAAGTCGTTGCGGATCTCGCCGTCATCTCTTCTCCTGGAAATCACCAAGTCCAGCATCGCGTACATCCGGTTCCTAGCCTGTTCAATTGATCAAACAACGTTACAATTTACAAGCCATCTTTTGATCATGCAAGCAGTGCGAACTTATACTGTGTATCCACTGGTCTAAAAATACCTTGAGGCCGCGGTGGAAGGCTGTTCCTGGGAGTTTCAGAGGCAAGGATGCAAATGACGACGATATGATCTTGAAGTTGGCGCGGAACTTCTCCTGCTCCTCTCCCTCTGGCTCCAAGCTCATCAGCATGTTCGCAATCACCTTCAGCGTAAACTGACGAAACCAAGAAACCAAAATTTAATCAAGAGCAAGTAAAATTATGCAGATAATCTGATGATCTTGTGCAAGATTTCAATGTATAGTTGGATGCTTCTGTGCTTACAGATGAGGCCTCCTCTAGCACAAGGACTTTCCTGCCAAGCCATGTGTCCAGCGTCTGGACGGCCAGCTCGTTGATGAAGTCGAAGTACTTCTTCAGTGCGTCAATGGAGAGTGGCTCCCCGATGAGCCTCCTAAGCTTCTTGTGCTCCTCGCCGTTGGTGGTGAGAAGGCTCGTCGGCCCGAGCACCTGCTTGCCGGTGTAGAACAGGTTCAGGCTCACCACGCCGTCCTTCCCGGACAGCAGGATCTTGGCCGCCTCCCTCCCTGTCATGAAGACCGTAATCCTTCCCAGCACGTATGTCTTGAACACCTTGCCAAACCTGATCAGATGAAACAAACTCACAAATCAGCTTCTAACCGTGATGCAACATACATCTTCTGTTCATATCATTAAATTTGGAGCTTCTCAGTGCATGACTGATAGCCTGTAGGTTACCTTTTCTGCCTGTCACGCATGAAGCTTAGTATACCGGCCGGGCTCGAGAAGTCGGAGATGAAGGAGAAGGTCTCGCCGATGACAGGCCAGCCCATTGTCCCTGGGATGTCTCTCATCTCCTTCGAAGACCTCCTTGACCTCAACCATATGAGGCCACAAGCCACTGCAGCAGCTAGAAGCACAGGAGCTCCAAAGATGGCCATAGGAGATAGCTTTGTGTTCAGAGAACTGCAGAACTCGTCACCATGTCAGGTTCTTATATATGATCGTGTTATATCTTGTTCAAGATTTATTGTTTGTATCTCGGATTCCTTGGGAGCATCTTTATCTTTGTCCTCCGATTCCTCTTGTTTTGTCGTCGTTACATCCGATGAAACCACTTGGTGCTATGCCAAGGATCACTCAAGTTTCTTTGAAATCTGCTCAGTTTTCCCTTTGTCTTGTTGCTTTACTTGTCTTGTTTCTGAGGTAGCTACAGTACAGTTCTCGATATCTGCTCATTTTGTCCTTCTAATTAAACATATTGTTTTTCTTAGATTATAGAAGTAGTTGTAGTGTTGTAAGTATGGTATAGAGGCGCCATTTGCAGAGACGTCAGTTTTGTTTTGTGCCACAAGCCCACAGTACAGGCTTTGATAGGGACCTTTAGTTGTTATCACTTCTTGAAAGTAACAATTTTTTCATCAAACAAAGATAACCAGAACTAAGCTGACTAGCCAATCCTCGCTGGGAATAAACATTGTTATGTATTCTATTCTCCTTGTTCAGCCGAACAAGCTGTTATATGTTAGCCATTTGTGGCGAGCAGGCGCATTGTCGAGTTCTTTTATGTAATTTGTCCAAGTCTTCACCCACTAAGATCTTAGTTTGCAGCTTCCAAAAGTCCAAGATTTGCCATGGATCCACGAATTTGGCATCAGGATCAGATTATTCTGGTGATTTGATCCTACCAGAGGACTTGTCTTTCTCCTGGCATGAACTTCTGAAACTGAAATTCTCAAGTACATCAGATCAGACTACATGTAAGTCTGAACTCTGAACTCAGCTCCCTGCAACAGCATCCTGATTAGTCATTGGCCTGATTTGTACCAAACCAGTGACGTGCTCTCTTCCGTCCGAGTTCTAAAATTTCTTGCTACAAGATGCAGATGCTACCTTCAAAAAAAGAGATGCAGATTTTGAGACCAAGTATTAATCAGTGAGGGGCAAAATTATTCTGAAGCCGCACCAATTCCTCTCTGCATTTTTTTTTTTTTTTGCTTTTTCCAGCTTTTATGTGACCATGCATGGAGCCAACAACGCATTGAGTTTCTCTGAACAATGACAGATGTGCGGCGTTGCTTGAAGCTGATGGCCGGGCAACGCCGGTCTGCTGTTAGGAAGCAACGCTGAGTTTTTCCGACGTGGGCTGGCCCTGGCCGGCCTTGCATGTCCATTTCCATCTCCATCCACAAGGAAAACGACTCTGTTTCCTTGCCAACTTTCCAGTCTCTAGACGCTGGTTGAAGCGTTGCCTGTAGGGCTATTCTACCCGAATGATACTCCAATGTGATGCACGGTTAGGCTTTATTAGCTCTTAAAATTTAGTGACCTATGTGCCAGGGGCAAGTCTAGAAGCCTACATTGTATGTACATATATACCTGCCCATCTTCTGTATTTATACAAGAGATGTGGTCTCAAACTTAGGACGTCATAATCTGACAACAAATCAAGTGTTACAACAGTTGTCAAAGAACATTGGAATACCTTACCAAAGTAACGTCAACAGTTTTGACCATTGCTAATTTGCAATGGTTTAGTACCAACAGATCACAAGATAAGACGGCCTCGTTTTTTAGAAATAAATAATATAGAAAACCCTGGCAATTAGCAAATTCTTTTCCCGTTCGTTCTGATGTCAGGGCAGGTAGACAATTCGAGACAGGTTTGAGATCCTCTGCTTTGAAACAATTAATGCAGAAGATCTACAATACTCGGTATTAGAAGTCAGTCTCCACCATTCATTCGATGGAAGAGCGGATGCCTAGATCGTCACAATGATTTTGATACAGTAAAATCATGATGATACATATTTAACTGTTAATGCAATATTACTACAATAGTATTATTCACACATGTCCGAATCCTCGAAAAGTTGTTGACAGATCGACAAATGCGTCCTCTACACAGTTCGGCAGATCCGTTTAGAATTGTATGTACTAATGCAAAATAACCCTTTCCAAATCTTTTATTTTGAAATCCGTACAAGGAGAAACGGCTCGCATCTGTCCGTCTGAATCCTTGGTGTATTTAATGCGATACGACCAAAGGGAACAGAGGACTCGTCTTCTCCAGTGAGTCTCCTCCACTGCTCTCTCTCCCACCGGCCACCTCCGCTTCCTCCTCCTCGCCGCCGCCGTCACGCTCGCCAAGGTCCGATCTCTCACGCAACCCTCTCGCTCCCCACCTCTCTGCTCCGAGCGCCCGCGGATCTGATCGCTATCACTATCAGTCTCGTCGTAGCTCCCTATTTATCTCTGCGTCGTTATGCTTTGTTCTTGTCTCTTGGTGGCCTCGGTGAGGTCGTTCTGGGTGGATCTGTCCATGCGATCGCTTGTCCTCGAGCGCGATGGGTTGGGGTATTTGTCTTGCTGTGCGATTTCGTCCATGTGTGGATCTGCCCGTGTCATTAGTGCTCCGTGCAATTTGTGAGCTGGTTTCAGCTCATATGTGGTTGCTGCGGTTTTGGTTGATCTGTCGATCCTTGGATCGGGGACTAGGCATTTGATATCTTACGAATGCGAAGTGATCCGTTCATGTCATTGGTACTGCGCAGTTTGCATTCTGTAAACTGGTTTCAGTTCAACTCTGTTCCTGCTTGATTTTTGTTAATTTAGCGAGTATTGGATTGGGGCTGGGCCTGTAGTATGTTGCAAATATGAAGTAATCTTGCTGTGGATGGGACCAGAGATGGAAAACCCGGCCGGTTCCGGATTTACCGGTGGGAGCCGGGATTCAAAATACTGGCCGAAAAACTATAAATTTAAAAATTTGGCAAAAACATCTCAAATTCAAATTTATTTGGATGAATTTTGTCTGAGTTTTTTTTTTCTCCGGGAATTCCGGTTATTGGCTGGTAACCGTTACAGGCCGCCCGGCGGGATTCCCTCTGGAAACGGTTTTTGATCCCTGGATGGGACTAACTTGATCGGATCTGCTAGGCTACTATAGTGTAAAGTGTGGAGGTCCCTTCATTCGAAGGCAAAAAACTATCCATAAGAGGATTTAACCATGGATCATGGCATCCTTGGAAACAGAAATGGAGTTGGCATCATCTCTCTGGATGAGGGGATTGGTCTATGATTAGTTCAGATTTAAATTAAATCCCAACCAAATCCTTCTAATCCCTAGTGATGGAGCTTAAGCAAAATCTCTGGGTGGGTGGGGGCAAAAATCAAAACAAATTACCCCCAGCAGGACTCAGGATTGTAGAAAGAATCAAGTCAATCAAGACAAGGCAGCATGAATAATATTCAAAAACACACAACTCACTACTGGCTGCACGCCTGCACGGCGTATAGACTTGGCTCTCCGGGCGCCGGTTGCGCATCTGTCGCCACCGTCGAGCCCGGCCATGGCAAGCCTGTGATGCACCAGCGGCCAGCACCTCATCTCCTGCTTTCGTGCTTTGTAGCCGCCTGCCGCCGCACAATTGAAGTCGCTGTCTCGTTAAGTAGTATGGTAACTAGTAGCAAGTAGTGACAATGAAGCTTCTAGATGGACCTAACCTAACCAAATTGGGTTGGTAGACTGTAAAGAATATTATATATGTATTCAAGAGGGACCAATGAGCAATATATATAGGGGGTACAAGGGGTTACCATGTACAGATAAGGAATACAAAAGAGTCTTATTCTAACACTTCCCTCAAACTCATGGTGGATTACATACATTGAGTTTGGAGAGAAAACACAAATGTTATACCATAGTCTGTGGCTTCGTGAAGAAGTCAGCAACCTGTAACTCTGAGGGCACAAACTGTAAATCAAGTACTCCCTCCTGCACCTGTGAGCGAGTGTATGAAGCATCTACACCAATGTGTTTGATGAGCTCATGCTTCACTAGGTCCCGGGCAATGCTGATAGCACCTGTACTGTCAGACAAAAGAGTCGTAGGTCCCATCACAGACATTCCCAAAATCTGCAAGTAGCCACCTTAACCAAGTAATCTATGTTGTTACTACTGTCATAGCTCTCAACTCAGCCTTTGCACTCGAACGAGAAGCAACAGTCTGCTTCTTTATCTTCCAGGCAATCAGGGAGGAGCCAAGAAAAGCACAGTGATATGTTGATGATATGCTCATCACTAGTGATGATTCCTCATTCATCACGTATGTGAAGAAGCATCTCAGTGAGCAGTTTTTGATGACTGATCTTGGTTCTCTTACGTACTTCTTTGAGATTGAGGTATTTTCCACGCCTGAGGGCTACTATCTCTCCCAGCAGAAGTATGTTCATGATCTTCTTGACAGGTCTGGTCTGCCTGACACTCGCACTGCTGAAACTCCCATGGAGCTATCCCTCTAGCTTTGTGCCACTGATGGTTATCTTTTTGAGGATCCTATTCGATATCGTCATATTGTTGGGAGTTTGGTGTACCTTGTGAGCACTCGTCCTGATATTGCTTACGCAGTTCATATCTTGAGTCAGTTCATGACTCGTTCTACCCATTTTCACTACATATTGTGTATGTATTCAAGAGAGTCCAATGGATAATATATATTAAATACATACACAATATAATTTTATTCTCACCAGGCAAGAACTTGTAGCTCACCATGTATTGAGGACGCCATGAACAATGTTGTAGATGAGTAGCAAATGCCTTTAGGAGACGCGGAAGACAACCTCGAGACTAGCTATTTTTCTTTTGTTGCCGAGCTGTTGTTTCCCGTCACAACGATTTGCTTCTCGGGTCGTCTCCCGTCGAAATCTTGTGTATTGCGTGTGTCGCATGTACGTGTGCCCGTGGACGGTGGTTGTGCCTGCGTGGTTATTCGTTGCCTTGTTCCGGTGTTTTGTCGTGTGCCGCCCGTAGGCAGAGGGTGCGCGCGCGTTGGGTGCCTTTTATAGACAGCGGCGAAGGCGGCATGGGCGTTCGGTTGGATATGCATGTGTTTCACCAATGTTTAATCCAGGCCGGACTCCATCTCCAAGCAACAGCCATGCGACCGTTTTGATTATTGCTGTAATCTTTTAATTAAGGGTGTGACTAGCGCTCGGACATACGGTCCGAGTGCTAGTGTCGTACGGTCCGAACGCAACATCATGTTATGCTAGATGCAACAAAATTCAAAACGTGTGCAATATATTAAAAATTCATATGTATCATTTCAAAAAACATTACCGTGAGCGTTAACATCATCTAAAAAAAATCGCTGTGAAACATCATCTAAGCCAGGGATCGAAATCCGTTTAGGAAGTTCATCACGACAAATGCATCAGTGTCGGTAGATTCACGGAAATTAAAAAAAGACCAAATTTGAATTTCAAATTTTAAATCTTGGTTTTCTCCGGACCGGTTACCGGTTGGTAACCGGGAAAACCGGCGAAAATACCGGGAAAAATCGGAAAATAGTGAAAAATTGTAATTAGTAAATTTAAATTTGGAATAATGCAAAATATTAATGAGAAAGTGTTTCAAATTGTACATAAAAAGTCTTTCTTGGTAGCTTCACTCTCTAGAGCTGGCTTCCCTTGTGGCTGGTTAATGACCACTATGCCCTTGCCTTAGAGAACCTTGCCTTATCTCTAAGGCTCTCAAGATATTTTTGGCTATAGGCATTTTGGCCCATTGATTAGCATTTCACTATGCAAGAGGGAGGCAATGGCATGTGCTGCTGTCCAAAGCCACCATGATAGCATGGAGCATTCAAGGAGCATCCAAAGAGCATCAAAGGCTCTTTTGTATATTATAAGTGCTAAATATACTAAAAACCATTGTTTCACTAGATAATCTAGTATAACAATGCATAAACCAACTGGGGAAGGACATTATGGAATCAAAAATTCAAATTTGAAATTAAAATTTTTCCGGTTTTTTTTTACCGCCGCCCGCCGGTAAACCGGTTACCGGCCAGATTTTTTACCTCTGATCTAAGCTCAGAGTCAAAACAAAGTATCTGAAAAAAACACGTTGAAAAATCTTGCAACATCGCTGTGAACAATATGCAATATATTTTTTCTACAGATGCAACATTTTGTTTCTACAGGTTGTAACATCTTAAAGAACAGTATGCAATATTCTTTTCAACTGGTCGCAATATTTTTTTTCAACGGACCGCAACATCAGAACATCAATGAAGAGAAAAATCTTGCAACATCACAAACTAAAGCAAGATAAAAATCATGAACTGGAAATAACAGGAAGGAGAAGAGAAGTAGTAGAAGAGGAGGCCTGGTTCATAGTGCCAAAGTCTAATTCGGCTGGGGCCAAGCTGGGAAGGCAGAGCGGGCCGCCAGGGGCACATGAGGCAGCGACACCAGAGAGCAGGAGAGCCGAGTGGCGCGCAGCCAGGTGTAGGGGAGAGAGACTGGGTGCCAGAGAGGAGACGTAGGGGGCGGCGTCGATTGGAGGGAGGAGGCTAGGAGAGTAGGGAGCCAAGAGCCAGAAGAGGGAGGAAGAAGCGAGAAAAAGGCGAAGGAATGGGGAGATGGGGAATACATTCACGGGAGGAATGGGGAGATGGGGATGAATGTGTGGCTGTGAGTAGCGTGTGGGAAAAGGTGAGGAAAGAGAGTGGAGTAGGCGTTCGTTGGAACGGACGTTAGACACGTATCACGAATCGTTTCCGTTTAATTAAACTGCTACATGTTCATATCAAACATATACCCAGAGGGTAGGTTCCCATCAATGCCATGTGAGCCTAATCTTGTTTGATCATGCACTGGGTACATTTGCATGCGCACGTATCAATCCTTTGCCCACCACCGAACCAGCTAGCAAGGCGCGGTCATGCAAGCTGTTGTGACGATTAAGTTAAACTTTGATTACACGTTGATCTCTAATCTTTGAGAGCCCGTAACTTTTAAACAGGATGTCGGATTTGTGATCCGTTTGAACCTCTGTATTCTATACGACGAACCCAACCAAAAGAGTCAAACATTGAATATATTGTGTGTAGCAAAATATTTGACTAGACATGGGCCTGTACGTCATAGTCTTCAGGAAATTTTGTACGCCGCAGGCTACTCTTATGTCACGCATACATGTGGACCACCACCTTTTTATTTTTTATTCTTTTTATTTAATGATTTTTGCGTACAAAAATTCATGAAACAACACATGGGTTACTTAAAATCGGGTTTAAGTGGTTCTGTGTTCTTGTGCTCATTAACCACGATTCTGATTTGCAAGCTATGTAGCAAGGAATAGGTTCAGAATTTGTGCTGTAACAAGTAAATGATTGAGATGGCTTCTAATTTCCTTGTGCAGATCAATGGCTGATGGTGAGGATATCCAGCCACTTGTATGTGACAATGGCACTGGAATGGTCAAGGTTTGATGCTCGTCCCTTTGTTCAATTTTTTAAGCGCACACAATGAGTTGTTTGAAAAATAAGCCTCTCTCTCTCCCTCTCTCCAGGCTGGTTTTGCCGGTGATGATGCTCCCAGAGCAGTTTTCCCTAGTATAGTTGGCCGCCCTCGGCACACAGGTGTCATGGTTGGAATGGGCCAAAAAGATGCCTATGTGGGTGATGAGGCACAGTCAAAAAGAGGTATCTTGACCTTGAAATACCCTATTGAGCATGGTATTGTGAACAACTGGGATGACATGGAGAAAATCTGGCATCACACCTTCTACAATGAGCTGCGTGTTGCCCCTGAAGAGCATCCAATTTTGCTGACAGAAGCTCCTCTAAACCCAAAGGCAAACAGAGAGAAGATGACCCAAATCATGTTTGAGACGTTCAATGCACCAGCGATGTATGTGGCTATTCAAGCTGTTCTTTCTCTATATGCCAGTGGTCGTACAACAGGCATGTGTCCATTTTCTCCTATTCACAATGAGTTTCTGAAGACATATATCTCTTCATTGGTTATATGACCCCCATACTATGTCTTGTGCAGGTATTGTGCTTGATTCTGGTGATGGTGTGACCCACACTGTGCCAATCTATGAGGGATATGCACTTCCTCATGCTATTCTTCGGTTGGATCTTGCTGGTCGTGATCTCACTGACTGCCTAATGAAGATCCTTACAGAAAGGGGTTATTCCTTCACTACAACCGCAGAACGGGAAATTGTAAGAGACATAAAGGAGAAGCTTGCCTATGTTGCCCTTGATTATGAGCAGGAGCTCGAGACGGCTAAGAGCAGCTCCTCTGTCGAGAAGAGCTATGAGTTGCCTGATGGGCAGGTCATCACAATTGGCGCTGAGAGGTTCAGGTGCCCAGAAGTGCTATTCCAGCCCTCGCTGATTGGTATGGAAGCTCCTGGGATCCATGAGACCACGTACAACTCTATCATGAAGTGTGACGTGGATATCAGGAAGGATCTCTATGGCAACATTGTGCTTAGTGGAGGAACGACCATGTTCCCTGGCATTGCTGACAGGATGAGCAAGGAGATTACTGCCCTTGCACCGAGCAGTATGAAGATCAAGGTTGTGGCACCTCCTGAGAGAAAATACAGTGTCTGGATTGGCGGTTCTATCCTTGCCTCCCTCAGCACATTCCAACAGGTACTTATTTACACGCCCTTTTGTTTTGTCATGGCATGTACATGTAGCATGTACCATCTTATTCTGGAGAAACGTTTATATGGTCTCTCTTAACATCTTCCCTCTTTAAGTGAACCAACCATACAGCAAATTAATCTTGTGACTCCTGGTACATCAGAATGCACCTTATTGTGAATGATCTTTTAGTCAGGTTATACACTATGCGATTAACATCGCACTGTTGTCCTATGAGAAAATAAAGCAAAAAGTAGGGATGTTTCCTGTTGATCATGTACTACTAGTAGTTTAGTTTTGAAGGAAAAATGTTACATAAGAAAGACTTCTTACACCTGTTCTTTTTTCCTGCGGCAGATGTGGATATCTAAGGGAGAGTACGATGAATCTGGCCCTTCAATCGTCCACCGGAAATGCTTCTAAGCCTTCTGTCGTGCCTTCCTTCTCAGTATTTCCGGTCTTGTGAGCTTTGCATGCTTGGGTGTGTCTGCGAGTGTTTTTGCAGATGTGCTAGTATTTACTGGGACGAAGGAAAAGTAGATCCAAGACCCGTTATTTGAGACGTCCTGCTTTAGTGATTTCAGATACCGTTTGTTCCAGTGATATGTTGATATTAGTGTGTGAGAATTGTATCGGTTTGGCTTCGGCTGCCCTGATTGCGGAACACTAGCTATGTATGTATATTTGCTCAAGTATCGGTGGTATGGTTGTTTCCCATGTCGAGTATAATGGTATGGAATTCTATTTCTGTGGTGTATTCTTCTAGATGCTTAACAATTAGTGGTGCTGCCCGCCAAAAATCACCAATGCAAATGGGGTAGCTTGGTAATTGGTATACCACTGAATTTGGAGGCTGTGAAATTTATCCATTGCCTCGATGCTTTTGCAATTGCCCTTCTTGTTATGGCAAGACATTGAAAACAAGATGCTCCATCACAAGAAAGCGAACGGGAAGAAAGGGAGTATATCACCGGATTAAACATAGCATTCGTTCTCCAAAGTCCAAACAAAAGAAATTATTGCATAGTTTGGTTGAATTGCGCAGAAATATGGCACTCATGGAAAAACTGAATATATATATATATATATATTTTTTTTCTAACGAAAGAGACAATAAAGAAAGATGAATCAAGTGGAGCATAAAGAAAGCCCAAGTTTGGTGAATCGCTTGGCCATAGGTACATGCACCACCAGATTGAAAGCATCACCAGTTCAGGTACCTGGACAAAAACCAGACATCACAATTCCAACACACCAACTACCAAGGCAAGCTGTCTGAAAACAAACTATCTAGCCAAAACATTCGCTATCGAGATGACAACGATAACAGTTGCCTTGAGCATCCCCGCACCTTCGGAAGGTGAGATTCTAGGCACAGAAAGCATGTCTTTTCTTACAACTGGATTGTTCAACACATTTTCTGCTTTGCAACTGTAATAGCATGAGCCGTCCGGAGCAAATACAGCATCCAATTTAACCAGACAGCAACTTCACGAGGAAATCAGTAAATGATCAGTAGTTTGGAAACAAGATAAACAAGGGCGGTCAACAAGATGCTGGCCTGCAGCATGCTGCTATGGCATTCAAAATCAACTATCGAGAAAATTGCATCGGAGGTATCTGAACTCGTGAAGTTGTATTATTTAGCTATCTAAACTTGTATTTTACTTTTTCAGTTCTCTGAACTTGTGAGGTTGCATTACTTAGCTCCCTGAACTTACATTTTACCTTTTCAGACCTTTGAACTTGTGATGTTGTGTTATTTAGCTTCTTAAACTTGGATTAAAGCGAAATTTGTCGGATGCGATGTCGGTGATTTCGTCCGCCACGTTTCGGCCGTGTTCATCATTTCCTTCACCTCACATCAACAAAAACGAATTCTTCAAGCCCGAAAACGCATCGTGCTCATGTCTTCGCCGGAGCTCTATCGTCGTAGCTTGCCGCCGTCCTTGCCATTGCTTCCTCCGAGTCGAGTCAGTGCCAAATGGACTTTTGTGCAGGGTGAGTAGCTTCTACTATGACACTAGGAATGTACTCCTCTCTCTCATGGAAGACTCAGAGAAAGCAAAGGCGATAGCAGCGGCAAGCTACGACAGTGGAGCTCCGACGAAAACGCAAGCATATTGCGTTCTTGGGCCCAACAAATTCGTTTTTGTTAAGGTGACAGGGACAATGAGCATAATTGGAACGGGGACAACGAGCACGACCGGAACGGGACAGCGACGAGTCCACTGGACTCGAAGGAGACAACTTCGCCAACATCGCATCCGACGAACTTCACTTCAACACAAGTTCGGGAGCTAAATGACACAACCTCGCAAGTTCATAGAGCTGAGAATATAAAATGCAAGTTCATAAACCTAAGTAACAAAACTTTGCAAGTTCAGCGAACTGAGAAAATAAAATGCAAATTTAGAGAGGTTAGTGACATAACCTCACAAATTCAAGGAACTATAATGCAATTTTCTCAAAGATAATACTCCAAATACTAGTATCCAAAACCATGAATTCGACTATGCCATCACAGCTGGTTTTTATTCACAAGCTAGTATTTCCACGGGTTCCCAATCTTAATGCTCGAACATCGAACTCACACTAACAGAAGACAAAGGATAACAGCCATCAAAGTTTGATGCTAGTTAACACAACTAGTACGAAGGATGGAGCTAGACAACACTTAGAGAACGTTTGCCACTTGGCAGAAAATCTCGTGTAAAAAGCCCTAGTACAGGTCTCCTTCCTTGTGAGTATGGATGACGCAGTCGGACTTGGGGTAGGACACGCATGTCAGCACATAGCCTTCTGCCTCCTGAGCATCATCAAGGAACGACCCATCCGATTGATCGACTGTGCCGGCCTCAATTTTGCCAGCGCAGGTGGAGCATGCTCCAGCACGGCACGAGTATGGCAGCTCCACACCAGCGGTCTCAGCAGCGTCGAGGATGTAGGTGTCATCTGGAGCCTCAAACTCGTGCTCTTGCCCTTCTGGCGTGACGAGCTTCACCTTGTAGACAGCCATAGCAGAAACATCAAGCTTCTTGGAGGTCCTCAGGCTCGGAACCTGCATACCTTGACTGAAGAAGCCTAGAGACGAAGGGCTCTGGACCACCTTCTGGGAGGCCTGAGTTCTAACATTGCTCAAAAGCGTGCAGGAAGTTGCAAACGTGCTGGTCGACATCTTGAAGCCTAACATCATTCAAATCCAAGGAGAGGAACACAGTCAGTGATCTCAACTATCATGTACTAAAAAGTTAATAAGCAAGATTCACGTTAAGTAAGGTATGAAATTATCAACTCCTTATCTAATAGAAAACAAATATTCAACACATGGCATGTTGTATCAGGCCCTAAACAATGCACACACTAAACATGATCTGATGATCATAATGTGTGTTGCAACAAGGTTTCAGGAAAACCTGTGGTAACTAGCCGGTTACACCCAGTAACTATACCAGCCATACAACCATACTATGTCTGGAAGCTACACTAGGCAGAGCCAAAAACACCATACTGAGCAAAATTGCAGAGATTTACATGACATTGACCAAATTGTGCTTGAATCTTGACGCAACGACACACGTGGAAAGCAAATGTCAAACTCATGCTTGCTGTAACTATCTTTCACCCAATCTCCTTTCTACTTGACTATTGAGTGGGCTACATGGCAGTATCTAACACCAGTACAGAAAGCCCCTACTCTTTTCAGAATAAACAGTTCAAGATGAAGACAAAGGACAGCTGATATATGCCAATGGTATCTTTACCAAGGAAGAAAAATGGGGACGAGCCATCCATTCCCTCCATGAGACGGCCACGGTTACTCTCTGGAGCAGTATGAGAAAGGCAGGCATTGCATGTGCTCCCCACCCTTCACTCGAAGCTCCATGGGCCGGCATACTACTACATCATTCTCTTCATTTTTTTCCAAAAAAAGAGAGAGAAGAAACTTGATAGAACAATCGATTTCATAATTTGGTACCAAAAAAAAATCCAAATTTTAACATCTCGAATTAGGCAGGACCTTCGAGTAAAGGAAAGAATAAAGAAAATATGCTGTTCGTCGACAGGCCTAATACCAGAAATCCCGAATCTTCTGTTGATAAGAAGTCGTTTCGTCCAGATGCGACCCAGAACACCCCCAAATCTGAGTCTGCCCATAAACAGCTTTTCTATCTAATCTAACCCAGCTTAAGACCAAATCATAGCAGCCCAAAACACTACTAACCAAAGGTTCCCACCCTTTTATCAAAGGGACAAAACAAGATCCCACTGAACCGAGGCTAGTTTGGTTCAGAACTCGCGCAGGCGAGCAACCAAATCAACCATGCGAGGGCGGGGGGATGACCGGACGAGAGATCCTCGAAACCTCCCCCAAGCAAACCCTCAGAACCGAGAGAATCAAAAGGAGACAGCAGGTGCTGCTGCTGCTATTACTACCTCTTGCGACCGGGGAGGCGAAGGCGGCGCGGAGATCGGAGGAAGGACTCGGCGGCGGAGCGGAGCGGAGAGGAGAGGAGAGGAGAAGCGGAGGCTTGCGTCGGGTCGCGTCTCTCTCTCTCTCTCCCTCTCCCTCTCTCTCTCGCAGTGTATGCCTAACTGGTGGTGGTCTGGTGGAGTGCGCGGCCGAGGCGGCGGCCAGCCCCTCCTTTTAATAGGGGAGACGCGCACCCCTTCGCCCTCTCCCTCGCCCTCGCACTGGCAGTCGTCGTGTTGTAATTGGGCTTGTTTTCTTTTGAAAAATAAAAGCCAAAGTCGGTGCCCTACGACGAAAAATTATATACGAATATAGTAAAATTACATAATAATATCAAAATAGACGAGTGTTACGTAAACGAAGGCATGATGTATCTTGGAATAAAAAAATACAATACTATCAGCTCCATGTCATACTATATCATGAGTAAAAAGATTAATACAATTTATCTGAGAAAACAACTTATTTATCTTTCCCTTTGCAAATAGCTCTATGTCACACTATCGTAGCACATGAGGTTTTCATCTCATGTGCTCCTCGTCCGATATCGTCTTCTCACCTTGGTGCTGCTACCTCTACCTTCGATAAATTTTGTTGCATGCATTTTCTCGATTTATTGCAGCAACTTTTCTCAATTATTAAAACAAGTGTTTTATTTTGTTGTAGCGTGTACTCACAAAAATGTTGTAATAAGTGTTTTTGTTGCATTTTTTTAATTTGTTGCACCAAAGAATTTTATTGTTGCACTTGGGATGTGATTTGCTACTATAATTTGTTGTCATCGAATGAGGTTTTGTTGCGTGATTAATAATCATTGTTGTGTTCGCTATTATTTTTTATTGCGTTTTTGTTAGCAGATCGAACGTTTGTCTCATATTTGTTTCATCTGGATCAAGATTCGTTGCAAACTTAGAAACTAATTGTTGAACTTCTGGGTTTTTTGTTGCACCGAATCGAACAGCTAAAATCGATGTCTTAAGTGAGATCTGACGGGTGGAATGGATGTACAATAGGAACACTCTCATCGTATGTCCGAGCGGTAGTCGCCCCTTCCCGATTTGGCTCCCCCAATTCATTTCCGAAAGAGTTTGGGAAGCACACCGCATGGCAAAAGCAAGCTGGGGTGGATTCATTATATATTGCCGGATTGGCAACAACCGAATTACAGGAGGTTACAAACAACAAAATCTTTACAAAAGGAAAGAAAAGATTGTAATCGAGAACAATACGCGCTAACAATTTCCTTGGCCGCCATGGAAGGTTCTAGAACCGACCAGATCACATTTGGATAGTACAATAGTACTACTGGTAGAGTTTTTCCTTCTTCCACACATGCACGGGCAACTGGAAGCACCACGTGCACGCCAAAGTAGGATCGGCTGGACCCAAGACAGCACCGGCCAGTGGTCAGGCTAAAATATTCAGCGTTTTTGGTCAGAGCCAAAGCAAACAAGTAAAAACATGTGCCGAGGTTAGTGAAACCATATGCCGCTGACCCAAGTCTCAAACCACCCCCATCCGTTCGGAATTCCATTCTCACGTGTTGTTGCTATTTGCGCCCCATACATTCGGTGCGTGCATTCCAGTCAAGTTCGACGCGCCGTCGCCAATGCGACCACGACTCTCTCATCTCAAAAAAAATTTACGAGAAGGATCGCAACGCATGGAGCCGGTTCATCCTCTTCTGACCATTGTGTATTTTGTACAGCCAACTGGTCAGAACTCAGAACAAATAGATCTCTGAAAGAACAGAAAGGGCATACAACAAGGTAAACACGGGGATCAAAGGAGTAGAGAAAAGAAAAGCTGTGAAGTGTGTCTTCTAATGTTCCCTGCAGGCATAAAACTACTTGTCATCGGATACCACAAAAGCAGGAAAATGATGTCCTAAGACAATGGGTTTAGTTCAGAAGCATGTACCAAGTAAAGAGTCAAAACTCGTAAGATGTCCTCAGGTCGAAAACAGCCTTCCATACTCACTCAACAAGATGGGAATGTCATCCATGCGCAGCTGAAGTACACCAGAGATACAAAGCAGCGATAAGTAGAAGCTGAATATATATATATATATTGATAGGAGATGATCATCCATTGTGGATTCTATCCACATACATACCTGCGAAGCAATTTTCAAATGGAAAAGGCGGTGATCCTCCCTTTCACAGAATGCTAGGAATGGATTTTCCCTGTATACGTTGCAGGAAGGAAATGAAACCATAATCGATGCAAAAGACTGCTACAAAATATTCTTTGCTTAAATGCAGGACTTGATGATTAGAAAGAGAAGTACTATCCTTTTCTCAGACATAACAAGCTTTGACCATGGCCTGGTTACTTGTACATTCTCAATTTTTAGCCAACTAGTATACTAGAGTCTGACTAGGAAAAAATTCCCGGCCGGTTACCGGAACCGGTGGGTACCAGGAGAACCAATCCCAGATGGTTTCTTTCCTATTTGCCAAATTTAAATTTAAAATTTTGAAATTCGGCTAGTTTTTAAGCAAATTCATGTGAATTTTATCCGAAAATTTTCCGGTTTAACCGGTAACCGGCCGGTTACCATTCCCGCCAGCTTGCCGGGATTCGGTCCGGTACCTGTTCTTTGATCCTTGAGTCTGACTGAAAAGGCCACGGTCTATTTTGGATTGGTTTGCGCTTTTCCATGTGAATTAAGTAGGATGACATGGAACCATACCATAAGTTCCATGATAAAATACATAATCCACATGATGAATTGACAACATTATGTTCATCTGTTGTGTATAATTCCCTATTATTGTTTGTGCAAAATACACCAAAAATGGATTCATTTCTAGCAGTTCAGATTATCATCAATACAAGAAGAGAATAATTCACGGACCAGAAGTGGAAGGATTTGCAAAACCATGTCAATGTTCTACTACATTGCTTCTTGATTTATGGAAAAGTGAATAGTTAAAAATGTAAATAACAGATGTAGAGGGGAAATGGAAGAATGGAACCATACAAATAGCGGCGAAGAATGAGGCGTTGATAGTCCCTCAGTAAAGGGCCTAGTTCCTGGAGCTGTATTGAGCTTGCTGGAGAATTTCTCCAATGATCACGAAGTGCCTGTACTTCATACAATAATGTCACATTTCCTCAGAAGCCAATACAAGTGCATCAGGTTGCAGGAAAGGCAAGACAAGCACCTGAATGCATGCGAGCTAGTCACTAGTAGGGAGTTATTCACCAGCAAGCCTAGACGACAATTCCATTAGTTCTTTATCATTGATTTCGTCAACAAAACTTGCTGAAGGTTCTAGAGAAAGTGGAATTCCCAATCGTTTTGCCAAGTCAATCATTGGAGATTCCCCAACTTGTGATTCCTGCATTAATTACAACTTTTAGTAATTACAACGTTTTCTGCCACCTCAAAATTTCACATTGGATTCTCATTTTACTCTCCAGGAAAATCTTCCGAACTTCAGGTATGAAGCATTATTCTAAACCCATACATACGCGCGCACAAATACATACCTTTAATGAGGACTGTTGGGCATCACCAGTAGTGCTGGGCTTGCTGTCTGAATCAACATTAGGAACCAAGTCTCGTTTTGCAATAGGATCATCTGAACATTCAATCAGGTAGAGTTTAGAAAAGGAGACATTATCTTTCCCCATCAAGCATTACAGAGCAAAAATCAGGAGAGCACAGGAGAGCTTAGAGACGGTAAGCTCTCCTGTGCTCTAGTTGCAGAAAAGAAAAATGCTTAGGCTACAACCAGAAAAGAAACAGATGCAAACACGAAAGAAGTCCAACTCATTTCGCACAAATTGGTATTGGCTACGCATATAATCATAAGCACTAGCAATTTCCAACACACCTCCAGATAAGTAGCAAATAATAGAAATAACTGAACTTAGTCAAATGAATTCATTTTCCTTGTGATTTTGCAAATTGACAAATTTTCTCACTAGTCGCTACTGAGCAATGCAAGGATGCCAAGAGTTAATTGGGTATGACTGAGGGAATATGACTTGTACAATTTATGTGCAGTACATATAAGTATATAACATCTCTACATATTCAAGTTTGGGTGAATTCCTTATATGCCACCGAAAGTTTATTTCATCCCTTATATACTACTCATTGTTTTACTGAGTAGGGTTAGGACTCACATGTCAGTGACATAATCAATGATTTCGCAAACATATAAGGAATTAATCCTTCAAGTTTACTCAGTTAGACTTTAGTACATGTAAATACTCAAAAGTATTTGTGTACGATTGCTAGACTTGAAGAATTTAAACATCCGGCAATTGCAAAACATAACTGGGGCAAATAATATCCCTGTACACCCTACACAACTATATCCAAGTCCGTTTCAGGTTCAAACATGTCATTTCAACAACTATTGAAGTTCTAGGACCAATTTTATGGTTGGTTCGTGTGCACATTGGCTGCTTATACAAAAGTGCCAACTACAGTTATGTTCATCTTTAATCCCTAAAGGTTTAATACAATTCACTGGTTCTGCAGATTTAACTCACTGTGGCTTAGCCAGCTGATGTACTGTGGAAGTGAGGTGTGAACCTAGACAGAGGTTCCATTTTCTTAGTTTAAACTGTTACAAATCATGTATGTATATTGAAGAGGCCCAAAGGGCGATATATATAAGAGTACAAGAGATATATGCCATATATAGATAAGGCATATAAGAGTCCCTATTCTATATAGATAAGGCATATAAGAGTCCCTATTCTAACTCCTATTCTAACATATCTCTAACACCCCCCTCAAATGTAAGGCGTATGCAATAACATTGCATTTGGAAAGTGTTGATACTAAAATATGAAAAATCCAAAGTCCGAGTCTTGATAATGTCGTCGTAGCATGCACCTCTTAGAAAATATGTCGAGTATCAAAAGATCTTCTCCCATCCGGTGTCATGCGACAGCTCATAAGGCACAAGGTGCGGGAGCAAAGTCGACCGTAGTAACACGACGAAGAAGATGATGAAACCAACAAATATAGAGAGGGCTGTCAAATCAAGTTGAATAGGAATAGGTGGAAGCATGGCAGCGCAGATCGTAGCCCAAGACGGCGGCGACGTAGTGCACAAGAAGCGCAACGAATGCACAGTGCAAAAGAAGCGTAACGCAATGCACAAGAAGAGCAATAGAGGCACAGTGCAGAAGAAGAGCGGCGCAATGCACAAGAAGTGCAACGAAGACGCAGTGTGGAAGAAGCGCGGCGGCCTTGAAAGTTTGGAGTGGTGGATCTGCAGCGGCTCGAAGAAATAGCAGCGAGAGCGGCGGCTGCTGCCATGCATAAGGCAATTCCTATGCTTCTATGACTGACAATAAATTTGTGGACTCGCATGGCTTAGACGGACTCAAAAATTGAGTGGTACGGACTAGGATGGACGCAACGGAAGCAATGACACAAAGCAAGAAAAGCCTAAAATAACTAGCACAAAGAATAGCTAGCAGCAGCAACTACCACCATACACACCAGCCCATAATGATGTTTCCACCGACATGAGCAACACCATCACCATAAGCACCGGTGATGCTACTGCTGAGCGTGCTGCGGTGGAACCAGACCAAAGCCCTCTAGCACAATCTGGGGAGCAGATGCCTCACCAAGCAGAAACCGCAGATGTATCCCCAGCATGTGAACCTTCCTCTACGCAAGCCAAAACCGGTCCATCTTCTCTTCTATTTCTTCTTCATCTCATCGTACTCCAACTCACCTCCAGACCCTCCGCTCGGCCCCGCGCCCGATTCCCTCGACGCCGACCTCGCCCACCGCTTCAAGCCGAGAAGAAGCCGGCTAGCCTCGCCTGCTTCCTCGGCCTTGGCGACCGGATCCGGCGGTGGCGGCTTGGGGTAGAAGAGGATAGGCAGGAGAGGCGGCGGCGGGCGAGCGGGGGAGACGCCCTCTGGTTCGGAGTCGGCAGCGGCGCGATAGGCATCGCGCGGCATGGTGCGGGAGATCGCCGCGTAGAGGAGGCGGCCGGAGCTGTGGATGGCGGCGACGGGAGGCTAAGGCGGAGCAGGCGCAGAGCAGAGGAGTCCATCGGCCGGTCGATTTGGGTGGAGTTGGCGTGGAGGAAAGGCGCACGGGCGAGCGAGCCCGAGGAGAGGCGTCGGCGACTGGGACGCCCGGGGCGCCGGACACCAGTGGTGATGAAGACGACGAGCGGCGAAGACACACCAGGCGGCGCAGATCCGTGGTGCGGTGACGACAGAGAGACACGCAGCCGCCTCGGATCCGAGCGGCGACAACGAAGAGCCGATGCTGATGCGGATGGAGAGTTGCGGTCGATGCCGACGGAGAAGGACGCGACGATCTCGAGGGACGGGAGGACGTCGATGAGAGCGGTGTCGGCTTCGGTGAGAGCAGCTGCATCGGGGAGGACCGGGCAGTACTGAAGCAGAGGATGTTGGATCCGTCGAAGGAGAAGATCCACACGAGAGCAGACGAGGCGGCGACGAGTAGCCAAAGGAGGCCACCCCTGGGAGTGGAGATTGCTCCTCCCGGGGGCGGCGGCAGCGGAAGCTAGGCGGCGCGGCTACAGTAGATCGTTAAACCCTAATGCTCTGATACCATGTTACAAATCATATGTGTATATTGAAGAGGCCCAAAGGGCGATATATATAGGGGTACAAGAGATATATACCATATATAGATAAGACATATAAGAGTCCCTATTTTAACTCCTATTCTAACATATCTCTAACATAAACAACATACTGTCCTACTCAGTTACTAAATATAGTCAAAATAGACATTGTTTTAGCAAGTTGGTTTTGGTTTGCAAATTCCCCTATTAATTGCTTATCGCTAGTGATGTTAGAGAGAGATGGATATGCAATTAATAGGGGCAACATATGTCAAAAAACAATACATTAACTCATTCTTGGTTATATGTGCATAGAGCTAAACAACACCTCGATGAGACCAAATGAAGTAGAAAATATGGCATCTATTAAGTGAGCTAAATTCAGCTATTCCTACATTTATAGATCAAACCACAGGCCCAACCACAATTCTAGATTTTACAGGTTTCCACATATGATCACGCATTGCTTCTAAAATATGTGCAGTTTGCACGATATAAAATTGCACTCCAAGATATCAATAGAGATTCTTCTTTTTCAGATGAGCGGTAAGATTACTGTACCTTCAGGAACAAGCCACCACAAATCGCCAAATGTATTCTTTCCATCAAAGCCACCAAATAAAATAAATCGAGACCCTATGCAAGTCATAGAATGATATGCCCGAGGAGGGGGTGGCTCATTCCTTGTTGGTAAGCGCTTCCATTGATCAGAGACTGAAAGAACAAACTATTAGTCAGCAAAAACAGTTGTGATGTCGAATTTTTTTTAAAGTAATGTTGGTTGTGTTGAACATGTAAGTATTTTTTGAATTACTTTAATCCAGAAATATACTAGATGAATCATGAACAATACTCTAGTCTTTTTCATAAAGCAAATAAGCATGAACATCATAGTCATACGAATTTCCAGAAGAACAGAAACTAACATTCCTATCTCAGTATTCAGATTAGCAGTAGATAATAAAACTAACCAAGCAATAAGTATGAGATAGACATACCGGATCCGATGGAAGAAGTAGCGATGCGAAGCCCTGGTGAGGTCGTCGTTCGCCATGGCGTAGTGGTAGTAGTCGTGTAGTTGATGCAGATAATCGGATGATGACGAAGCAGCGATCGGATGAAGACGAAGCGTGACGATCGTATGAACGCTCCCAAAAAACCTTATTCGTCCTCGCTCGTGCAACCCTTCAAGGACGGGGTTCGGCCTTGCACGCGCCTTGCGTGATAGAGATCGCCAGAGACAACAGCAACAGACTTGAGGATCTCACTTAGTCTCTTGTGGAAGTGAATTGGGAGAAGCAAAAGAACACGAACAGACCTCTGTTCTTGTAATAGCCAAAAGCCAAAAACGAAGAGACAGAGACCGGAGGAAGCGATTGCCATCAACGGTGCAAACCGCGACCATAACTCACTAGTAATCACGCCGTTAATGCCATTACTCCGAGTCGGTGCGTTTGATTTTCGAATAGATAAAGAAAACGCGCGCGCACCGACGCTGCGTGCGCGCACGCGACGCCTTGCGCCCGCCGCGTCGCCGCGGCTTCGGCTCGGCGAGGCGAGCGAGCGCACGCGTGTGTTGGCCTCCTCCAATTCTACAAGGAGGCTACCACGTTCCACCTTATAAAGTGGTGTAACTCCCCCTTCAACTCTCCATGTGGTACTAATCAGTTTTAGCACATGCACATGGGCATTTGAGATTCTCTAGGAATTAAATAGAATTAAAAACTGAACCCAGCCCGTATTAATTCCTACAATCCCCTACCAGATCTCGAAGACACATGTCAAATGCCTTGATCCACAGTATTATTTTAATATACCAGTGTTTCGATGGAGACCAAAAAAGGTTGAACATCCATCTAGAACAGAAGCTACACTAATCCACAACTGCACAATGGACTAAGCCTTGAATTGTCAGTTTTGTGTGAATAAGTTTCACTTAAGTTCTTAACTGATACTAGGCTGTTAGGCATCCCCGCGGGTTGGAGCATATAAGTCATACTCCTGGCCTATTCATGAGCTTCCTAGAGATTACCCTATCTCATAGACTGTGACTAGCAGTCAGGCCCATATAGGTGTGTTCTTTCAAGACTGCTCTGTAGGACAGTATCTTTGCTTAAACAAGCCACAGAACACATTAAGATAAAAAATCAGCCTGCTATATAGATTTAGGAGAGAGTTGCATCTCCAATGGGTGGAGTGCAGTAAAAGTACTCTCCTCGATTAACCAACAGCTTGTTTCGCCAATCTTACTTCACGGGATCTCCGATCACATAGGATGGGTTGCCACTATGGTATAACTCACGTGGGTCTCAAACCCATCTCCCTCGATGCATTGTCTATTACATTCCGTGATAAACCCTTTGTGAAGGGATCGCGCGATTCTTAAGCTGTTTGGATATAATCCAAAGCTATTACTCGGAGTTTCTTATTTTTACGATGGACTTGATCTCCTCTTCACATGTCTTGATGCTTTCATATTATCCTTAGAACTGTTCACCTTGATAATCACAGTTTGATTGTCACAGTTCATCAAAATAGCCGGTACCAGTTTTTCAACCACCGGCAAATCCATCAAGAGCTCACGAAGCCATTTGGATTCAACGATGGCGATATCTAATCTTGTGAGTTACGCTTCCATTGTTGACCTCGTTAAGATGGTCTGCTTGCAAGACTTCCATGAAACAGCGCCACCTCCAAGTGTGAAGACATATCCACTTGTGGCCTTAATCTCATCAGCATCAGATATCCAGTTTGAATCGCTATAACCCTCCAGTACCCTGGGATACCCGGTATAGTGAATGCCATAGCTCACACTACCCTTTAGACAGCGCATTACCCTCTCAAGAGCATGCTAATGATCATCTCCCGGATTGGAAACAAAACGGCTTAGTTTACTCACAGCAAACGAGATGTCAGGCCTGGTACCGCTAGCTAAATACATGAGTGAACCAATTATCTGAGAATTTCTCAATTGATCTCTGGCTATTCTCCGATTCTTCCTAAGCAATACGCTAGGATCATAAGTGTTGGAGAATATTTACAGTCGTTATAACCAAAACGACGCAGAACCTTTTCCACATAATGGGTTTGCAACAATGTAATCCCACCATCATCACCTCTCAACAGCTTGATGTTTAAGATAACATCAGCTACTCCCAGATCTTTCATCTCAAAGTTCTGAGACAAGAAATTCTTGACCTCCTTAATCACATTAAGGCTGGTTCCAAAGATCAGTATGTCATCAACATACAGACATAGAATGACTCTCTCGCCCCCACCATGGCGATAATACACACATCTGTCAGTTTCATTCACAATAAAGCCTGCAGATGTTAAAATTCGGTTGAACCTTTCATACCATTGCTTAGGTGCTTGTTTAAGACCATACAAAGATTTTAACAACTTACACGCCTTTCCTTCTTGACCATTTACTACAAATCCATCTAGCTGTTCCATGTAAATTTCCTCGTCCAACTCTCCATTTAGGAAAGCCGTCTTAACGTTTATCCGATGAACGAGAAGACTGTGTGAGGCACCCAAAGATAATAGTACTCGGATAGTGATCAATCTAGCCACAGGTGAATAAGTATCAAAGAAATCTTCGCCTTCCTTTTGGGTATAACCCTTGGCCACAAGCCGTGCCTTGTACTTCTCGATAGTACCATCAGGCCTAAGCTTCTTTTTGAACACCCACTTACATCCTACAGGTTTACAACCATAAGGACGCTCAGTGATCTCCCAAGTTCCATTAGAGACAATAGAATCCATTTCACTACGTACTGCTTCCTTCCAGTATTCCGCATCTGGAGAAGCATATGCTTCAGAAATGGTACTTGGAGTATCATCCACAAGGTACACAATGAAATCAGGACCAAAAGACTTTGCAGTCCTTTGTCTTTGACTCTTCCTCAGAGTTTCATTGTCTTCCTCCTCAGGAATTTGTTCGGGGATTTGCTCAAAATATTCCATTGGAATGGCAGGTTCAGGAATTGTATCAGGCTCCTGACTCGATGAGCTAGGCATAAATTTCATCGAAAAAATATCCTCAAAGAATGTAGCATCTCTGGACTCCATAATTGTACTGACATGCACGTTAGGTACTCCAGATTTCACCACTAGAAATCTATATCCAACGCTATGATGAGCATAGCCTAGAAAGACGCAATCCACGATTTTTGGTCCAAACTTACGCTTTTTGGGAATTAGCACATTGACTTTCGCCAAACAACCCCAAGTACCCCAAGTGTCTATCTACCAATCGGTAGAATGACATACGGAAAAGAACAGTAGGTAAATTACCATACCCTGAAGTTCCTGTCGCAGTGGTACCAACAACAACATTAGCAGACTTCGAATTCTGCCCTTGCTGATTCTTTCCACCTTTGCGTTGGCTGCAATCTTTGGCCTAATGACCAGATTCGCCACACACAAAGCAAAGGCCATCCTTTGTGTTTTTCTTCTTCTTCTTGAAGCTAGTTGTTTGTGCAGTCTTGTTCTTGCCTTTGAACTTTTGAGCTTGGTCATGCTTCTTCTGCACCACATTGGCACTAGAATGTCCTGTAACATCCCAAATATGGGTTTGTGTTTCAAATGTAAGAAAATCAGAAGAAATTAAAACTCTTCTTGCATCTTGAAGACTTGGCCATTTTTGGTAATTCTTTTCAAAAGAATTATGGAAAATCCAATTTAATTTCTCTTTTGACTCTAATCAAAAACCCTCCGTGGCAAAGGTCTTTTGCCAAACCCTTGGAAATCTTTTCCCTGAGTTCTAGGGAGGCTTGGCAACACCTCTGAATTATCTCATGATTTTTAGAAATTATTTGATAATTTTTGGGGGCAAGTCAAACTGGTCAAACCCTATTTTCCTCTCTTCTGGAATTTCTGGAGAATAATTCAGTGCATGAAAATTTCTGAAAATTTTATGGGAGGTTCCTCCTGCTGTCAGAAAGCTCCAGTTAAAATTTCATAAATTTTGGAGTTTGTTTGCTACCTCAAATAATTTCTCAAAAATCAGATGTTTAAAATTCAAATTCTAACTGGTTTGCACTGTTCCTCGGGTTCGAACCAGACTCGGGCTCGAGCCACTTGACTCGGTCGAGTCGACTAACCGCACCGGCGCGACTCAGTCGGGCCGCGGGAGTTGTGAGCCGTTGGATCAACATCGAACGGCCCGAGATCAAGAGCGCGATCGAATCGTTATAATCAACCCGCTCTTTTTCAGCCGTCCAATTAAATCCAATGGCTGTCCTCTTTCGTCTTCTTCCGCTCGCGCGCGCACGGCCGAAGTCAACAGTGGTGACGTGCACAGTATGCTTTGGCAGAGCGCGGTCGCTTCTCCTTTCGGCCAACGGCTCTTCCGCATTTATTGCTCCCGTCCTGCCGCCTCGAGTCGCTGCGTCTCCTCTCATTACACGCCCGTCGCCCTCGGCCGACCTCAACGCAGTGCAAAGCCATTTTTCTTGCCGTTGCTCCCCTCTTGCTCCTTCGGCTATAAAACTCTACCAGAGGCTGCTTTAGCATTCTTTGAACACCCTTGAACTTCAGCATCACTGCTAGTGCACTGAGTGAGCTCCTTCGGGGATTTTTCTCTCGGTCGCCATTGTTGAAGCTCCAAGCCCTTCGGTGAAAGTGGTGTTCCCGGCCCTCTCACTCGAATCTGTTGCTTCCTCAGTTACTTGGCATCTCGAAGAGTATTAACCCTCTGTCAATTTTGCTTTTGACAATGAGAGAGCGAATCAATTTGGATTGCCCTTTTCTACTAAACCGCTACTCTTCTTCACCCGAGCCGATTCGACCCTCCTCTGTGCCTTCTTTGGGCTCAGGTAACTTCTTATTAGCCCTTAGTTGCTTGGCACTCGCTCCCTTGGACCGCAGCTGAGCTCGTTTGCGTTTTTTGTTTTCGGTCATTTTGGTCACCTCGGTTATCTCCGCCTTGCCGGCGTTCTAAACCGCCACATGACCAAAACCCGCCGTACCATTGTGTGCGCAAAAGTGTTAAGAACCCATTTTAGGCATTTGCTCGCACCGCCGCGGCCAAAGCCGCCGGCGGCGAGCCGATCTTCCCCGTCATTTTTGTCGGACGAAAACTGGAACGAACGTTTGAGCGTGAATCGTTGTGGACCGTCGATCCTAAGATCTACGGCCCAAGTTTGCGCTGAAGTTTGAACTAACGCACGCTTGATCCGTGGACCGTTGGATCCAAGATCAACGGCCCGATTCAAGTCGCGGGCGTCGGATCCCGAGATCAACGGCTCGCGTGCGTGGGCGCGTTCGGATCGGCCCGCGCGCTCGGATCCACGTGAGCCGTTGGATCCAGATCCAACGGCGGACGACGGTGTCGGATCGCCTGTGCGCTCGACCAAAGTGGTCGTGGACCGTTGGATCTGATCCAGCGGTTAACGACCGAGTTTCAGCGACATGGCCTTCGCTCGCGTCGTATTGGGGACGCGACCGTCGGATCAAGATCGGCGCCTCGTTCGTCCACGTCATTTCGGATTTCTGAATTTCCCGAAAGAATTTATTTATCAACTGAAAAATATGATAACTTGTAAAATGCATAACTAATTCATTTTAAATCCTTTTCGGGAGATTCAAATTTTGTGGGTTATATTTTCAACTGAACTTTAATCTAAAAATGTTTCCAACCCCAGTATAGCTCCAGAAATTTTTGCTAATGAATAGTAGTATTTTTGATTTATAAAAGCTGAGCAAAATTGTTTTGGCCATATCTTTTGCATTGAGAATCCAAATCAACTTGTTCTTGTTGCTAAATTCATTATAAATCAGGATCTTGCTACTGTAAAAATTTTAGAATTTTTGGAGAAGGTTTACTGTTGGGTCTTTGCATTTTCTTCGTTCTTATCGGTTGCTTTTTGCTTTCTCGTTAGGATCCGAAGAGCACGTTGATAATATTATTGACCCTCAGCAACATCTTGACGCACAGCAAGCAGGCAAGCAGTTTGATCATAAATATCCTATTACTTTCAAGTCTAATACTTTGTTTACCAATCATATGTATGCATGCTTTTGTGTCAAATTAATTTTCCTGATTAGAGGTAGTTATTCCTATTGCATTGTTGCCCTCAAATTGTTATCCCCTGCCACAAACATAAGTTATTAATATCGCTGGTGAATTAGAGCCCGGTGATTTAATTATGCTCTTTTATTGTCTTTTCGATGTCATGCTTAGAAATGCTTAGATGTCGGTAGCATTGGGCAGTCATCGACTTAGTCGATGATCTTGATCACACAAATATAATTATTACTCCATTATGTTCAGCACTTTGTGCTTTGTTAATTTTGGAAAGTCAAAAACTGAAAATAAAATTGTTTTAGACTTGGGCACAATGGTATGTTGGTGTGATCTGTTGGTGTGAATGGAATGGTGCCTAGGTCATCAAGGACCGAGTTACTTGTGTCACTAAGCCAAGCGCTTATGCGTGCTAACCACGCGAGAGGGATATGGGACCTCTCTTGACTTAGTACTTTGGCGTGTGTTATCTCCGGATCGCAGGAGGGGGTTGTGTGTGTTGTGTGAAACATGATATGTGTTCTTGTGTTGGGTGTGCGGTGGTGGAGATTCCGGGTAGGCTCTCCACCTCGAGGAGCATTGTAGTTGTCCAAGGCTTTACCTGCGACGGGTAGTTGACCGAGGCTTTACAATGACTCCGACACAACGTATGGGTTTCTATCCATACGGGCGGCTCGTGGGTAATACACAATATTGAAAATGTCTCGTAGGACTTAGTGCTGTCTTGTAGGCATACCAAAGGAAGTGTGCTAATCATGTGGCAAAAAGGCGATGCAGCGTGGGTACATTGGTACACCCCTGCAGGGTATAAAACTATTCGAATAGCCTCATCCTAGGTTATGGACATGCTTGGTAAGGTCGTGCAAGAACTAGACTACAACCTTTTAAATTAAAATTTGACATGGTTGGCATGAATGGGTAATTCATGCTATTGTTGTGGTGACTAATGGTTTAGTCACTTCCAGGATTGTTGTTGTCTATCTACTGTTATATTGTTGTCATTTACGAGCATTTGAACATTAAAAACTGTTTTGTTAAATTGCTTTCAATCTATTACATTATTGCAAATGAAAACTTGCTTTATGCTAAAAATGAAACTTACAGCCTCCACTTCAATGAGCTTGCATGTAGTGTATATACAGGTTTGTTACTCCACATGTAAGTCTTGCGAGTACATTCAAAGTACTCACCGGCTTTTGCCGGCTGCTTTTGTTCTGGGGAGGAAGGTGAGCCCCAAGGGCCTCACTTTTGTGAGATGTCTTTGTGGATTCGACGACTAGCTTGGCGGTCCGTCGGTTGCCTTGTGGGTTAAAGGCACACCGATTGGCTCTTTTGGTTTATAGCCATCTTATGGCACTTTTGCTTCATTGTTAAATTTCTTTATGTATATGTCATTTGGCGATTGGCCTCTCTTTTGTAATAACTATCCTTTATTTATGTTATCTTAGTTGTTGTTTTGCTTCATTCTATGTGAATGAATGGAATTGATGCATGAATTTTGTAAAGAGGTGTGTATCTGCATTTAGGAAGTATACATGTCTCAAGACACGGGTTATTTCGTTTGTGATGCTAGGGTCAATTGGTGACTAAGCATTACAAGCCCAATAATCCGGGGTCCTCACATGTCCCTCATTACCTCTAGTGTGTGTATCTTTTGCTCTCGCCTTCTCTTCAACATCAAGAGACCTAATGAAATTTTCAACAGAAAACTTTTGTCTCTTATGTTTCAGAGAAGCAGCAAAATTCCTCCAAGAAGGAGGAAGCTTGGCAATAATGCCTCCCGCGACAAACTTGTCTGGTAATACACACTTGAAGTGCTCAAGTTCTGTGGTCATGGATTGTATCTCATGAGCCTGCTCAACTACAGAACGGCCATCAACCATTCTATAGTCATGATATTGCTCCATGAGATACAGTTCACTACCTGCATCCGAAACCCCAAACTTGGCCTCGAGTGCATCCCACATCTCTTTCCTAGTTTTAATCACCATGTATGCATCGATTAACTTCTCACCAAGAACGCTAACCACGACACCTTTAAAAAGGTTATCAGCAACCTCGAATGTTCACTCCTGTTAAGGAGTAAGTGTTCCTTCAGGTTTGCCATTTGCCACATGGAAAACGTTCATGGCAGTTAGTGAAAGCATCATCTTGGTGCGCCACCTCTTGTAGTTCGCACCATCGAATTCAGAGGGTTTGAGTGCAGCAGCAAAGCCAGTTGACGAAAAATGCTTAGAATAAGGTTTTTGGATTGTTGAACATGTAAGAATTTTTCGAATGACTTTAATCCAGAAATATACTAGATGAATCATGAACAATACTCTAGTATTTTTCATAAAGCAAATAAGCATGAACACCATAGTCATACGAATTTCCAGAAGAACAGAAACTAGCATTCCTATCTCAGTGTTCATATTAGCAGTAGATAATAAAACTAACCAATCAATAAGTATGAGATAAACATACCCAGATCCAGTGGAAGAAGTAGCAGTAGCAGAAGCCCTGGTGAGGTCGTCGTTCGCCATGGCGTAGTGGTAGTAGTCGTGTAGTTGATGCAGAGAATCGGATGATGACGAAGCAGCGATCGGATGAAGATGAAGCAACGAGCAGTCGCACGAACGCTCCCCAAAAACCTTATTCGTCCTCGCTCGTGCAAGCCTTCAAGGACGGGGTTCCGGAGGCCTGCTCTCCCGAAAAATATGCCCGCACCCGACGTGCTTGCGTGCACGCACACGCACACGCACTCGCGCCGCGTCGCACGGCTCGGCGAGCGAGCGCGCGCGTGTGTTGGCCTCCTCCAATTCCACAAGGGGGCTACTACGTTCCACCTTATAAAGTGATGTAACTCCCCTTCAACTCTCCATGTGGGACTAATCAGTTTTAGCACATGCACATGAGCCCTTGAGATTCTCTAGGAATTAAATATAATTAAAAACTAGATCCAACCCGTATTAATTCCTATAGGTTGCTCCAAGAGAAGAATAGGAATGGAAGAAAAAATCAAAGAGATAAAAATAAACAAAATGGCCAAGTTGTATATTAACACTTATAAACTTTAGTCATAAGAAACAGGTTGATCCATCCGAGATGATATTTGGGATGTTGTGCATAGTATAGCTATCTGCATGGACATATGCAGTTCAATGGAGTGGATGCATGCCGCATGCGCCACACAAGACACAACATAGATATATGATGCACGCATGCAAAATGAGTGAGTGCAGGACACAACCATGAATTAAGGAGACGATCCTATCTGTATGTAGTGTGCTCAGTAAATCCGTAGTAACCAAGATAGCTGCTTTTGGGTCGATGTTGGTGAGACCAAGACATACTGTTGTGAACCATGGGAGTTACAGCTTACAACATTGATCATATGGAAGGGTGTTTAGTCCCACACTGGCTATGGAATATGTGGTTGACTACCATATTTTATAGTTTAAACTTAAACTATATCAACTAGGATAACCCAAGCACCGCAAAAACAGGATTATCTAACGAGCGTTCGGTATATGGAGCAAGATTCAAGAGTCAATCCAATAATCCATATTAATCAGTTTAGGTTTTCTAGTTTTCTCTGTTAGAGATATGTTAGAATAGGAGTTAGAATAGAGATTCTTATATGCCTTATCTATATATGGTATATACCTCTTGTACTCCTATATATATCGTCCATTGGGCCTCTTCAATACACACACACACACAATATATTCATAACATGGTATCAGAGCTAGGATTATGGTTTATCACCATCAGAGTGCACCGCCTAGCTTCATTGCCCGCCCGGAGGAGCAATCTTCACTCCCGGGGGTGGCCTCCTTTGGCTGCTCGTCGCCGCCATCCTCGTGCCCGAGAGCGTCGCCCCCGCGCTCCTTCTCGACCGGGGCAACGTCGTCTGGCACGCTGCCGCCGCCGACCTTGCCAAGGTGGCACCGGGTGCCATCGCCTTCGCTTCTCGAGCGTCGTGCCTCGCGACGCCCGACGCCGCCCGTCGTTCTTTGCCTCCGCGTGGTCGCGCATCAAGCCACTGCGCCGCTTGCATCTGGCGAGCCAGCGCGCCATTCGCATCTGGTTTCCATCGCCGAGCGCCTCCTCTCCGCGTCGCCGAGCGCGCCTTCGGCTTTCTCCGCCTCCGCGAGCGCACTTCTGGCTCTCTACGAGCTTTTAAAGCCGACGTACCTGGATCTGCGCCCCCGCGCCTCCACCTCTACCACACGCTCGCACATGTAGGGAGGAGCGGAGAGGAAGCCGAGAGGTGGCCGCAGCGATGGTTTCCCTGAAGCTGCAGGTCGGATCGGACCGCCGCTGCCACCGTCGTCCAAATCCGCCCTTGATCGGGCCATCGCTGCCTCTGCTCCGAGTGCCTCGCCCGGATCCGAACGTCTGCCAGGCTCTCGGATCCCGTCGGTCCGTGGGGTCGCACCGGTTCCCCCACCACACGCTGTCGGCTTCGGGGAGTGGAAGTCGAGGGAGCAGGCGAGGGTGGCGCAGTGGAAGCGGAGCAGCTCGTTGCCGTCGGCTACCGAGGCAGCGTCGCAGAGGTGCGTGGCGCTGTGGAGGCGGAGGGGGATTGGAGGAAGGAGGCGGAGAGATCGAAGCCCACGACAGAGAACTCGATCTGGTTTTAATCAGATCAAGCCGAAGCCGGAGCAGCTTGCTTCGGTTTTCTGCAATGGCTTCTCCAGCTCCAGTTAGGTTTCTGCAATGGTTTCACCAGCTCCATCTTCTTCCAACTTCTTCCGTTGTTTTAAGAGTGCTACTACTAGTTATCCTTGCTAGCTTTTATTATTTGTGTCGTTCTTTCGTTGCGTCCATCCAAGTTCGTAGCACTCAATTTTTTGAGTTCGTCTAAGCCATGCGAGTCCATAAAATTATTGTCAGTCATCGAAGCATAGGAATTGCCTTATGCATGGCAGCAGCTGTCGCTCCCGCTGCTTTTTCTTCGAGCCGCTGCAGATCCGCCGCCCCAAGCTTTCAAGGCCGTTGCGCTTCTTCCACACTGCATCTTCGTTGTACTTCTTGTGCATTGTGCCGCTCTTCTTCTGCACTGCACCTCTGTTGCGCTTCTTGTGCATTGCGTTGCGCTTCTTTTGCACTGTGCATTCGTTGCGCTTCTTGTGCATTGCGTCGCCGCCGTCTTGGGCTACGATCTGCGCCGCCATACTTCTATTTATTCCTATTCGACTTGACTTGACAACTTTATCTATATTTGTCTGTTTCATCATCTTCTTCGTCGTGTTGTTGCGGTCGACTTTGCTCCAGCACCTTGTGCTTTATGGGCTGTCGCACGACACCGGTTGGGAGGAGATCTTTTGTCGATATATTTTAAGAGCTGCATGCTACGACGACATTATCAAGACTTGGATTTTGGATTTTATATATATTTTAGTGTCAACCCTTTCCAAATACAATGCTATTGCATACGCTTTGCATTTGAGGGGGAGTGTTAGAGATATGTTAGAATAGGAGTTAGAATAGAGACTCTTATATGCCTTATCTATATATAGCATATACCTCTTGTACTTCTATATATATCGCCCATTGGGCCTCTTCAATACGCACACAATATATTCATAACATTCTCGAGGGATGCTGGGATGTGATTCACAGTTTCACTTCTAAAAAAAATGCTTAGCTAAAGCTCCTTTACCTTAATCACAAGGAATATGGCTTCGCATAACTAAGCGACAACCAGAATAAATCAGTATCAGATCACTTTCTCCTTAAGATTAGGCCCAAATTTTCAGTTATGGAATCACATTTTAATTTAACTACCAAGGTGCACTCTTTTGTGATCAATAAAACCATTTATGCCAATAAATCATCAAAAATATTCGGTGTGTTCAATAGATAACGAGAAAGTAAGATGCTATTCCAGTTCAATGTTACCAATGGGGCAATGCAGAAAAAAGCTACCACCAAACGGAAATTTATTGGAGCTTACCCCTGTCTAAAATAATACATTCATTGTAGTACACATCATATCGACTTAGCCAGCCACCAGTTCCATGTCCTCCAAATAGCAAGAGCTGACAAAAAGATCTATATGTTGTTAGTAATGTTATTGCACAACCAAAAGTTTGGACAAGAAAATGTGTATCAGCATGGGTTCCGGGAGAAGAAATTCATTTTCTGATAACATAAACTCTAATAGAACTGATGAACAACTTGAGGTTGCAAAGGCTCCCAGTAAATAACAACTTTTTTTTTTGACAAAGGCTCCAAGTAAAGACCAAAGACAATTATGTTTTTCACTCATGGAATATCAACTTTCATTTATTTAGTTAATAACAAGGAGTAAGGTTGTGGTAGCTAAGCTTTGTTCTCACCAGAACTTAGTTTACATCAATGCCAATGCATCCCACAAACCCATATCAAAGCAGATTTTTAAAATTTCACAAATGATTTTTTACAGAATATAAAATAAAGTTTTAGTATCTGTATATCCAACAAAGGCATACCCTGAAGGCCATTATATTCGTTGTAGCATGAAACTAACAGCTTCACTGAATAGAGGATTGCCATGATAGCAAACAAACCTTGTTTGGAAAATGATAATAGATCGGATTGTATCAAGGAATTTTAAATATTCACCAGTAGTGCATTTCATTTCTACTGTCTGGCAATGATTTTAGTATCTAGTGGTCAAACAGAACAATCAACTGAGATCCAACTAAAAAACACACACAATCAACTGAGATCCAACTAAAAAACACACACAATCAACTGAGATCAACCTTCCAAATATGTGATACACACAACAGAGATATCAGCTGTTAAATACTAATGCAGTTAGAAAGACGAAACAATTCAGAAAGCAAGTTCAGGACCCCAAGTTACTGAATGACCACATCGTGGAGAGGGGGATTGTCTTGGGAGCTTCAATTGTGTCCAACCTGGTGTCTCATTATCTTACAAAATAAACAATATCAGGTTCTGGCAAAATGGCAATAGCAAATTTGCAAATATTACAGTAATAATCAAATTTAAGATTTCCTGTGAACCATTACTTAAATCAACTGAGGAATGCAATTTCATACTAAAATACAAATGAATGCGGCTAACCAAGTAACCATTGCAATAGGAGAAACATTGACAAAGGCAAACTATTTTTTTCATAAGCATTTGGCATATATCAACTAAAAAATGGGTGATCTGCCCTTTTCTCAATGGAATAGGACGGCTGGACAGGGTTAAATAATACCGATGGGCCATCTCAAACTTCATGTCCTTAAATGAGGCAAGTATGGACATATGAGACAAGATAGCTGTGAGGGTATGTCACTCTTGATTTCATCCTAAAGTACCTATGTATGTTATTCCCTATTGTTACGAGGGGTTATTTACATATTCACCTCCTGTACTTTGTATATATATACTGACTCTATAGCCCCCTGGAAATACAAGTTGCTATTCCTAACATGGTATCAGAGCCAATTAGGTTTACCTCTCCCAGACGTGCAACTCGTCCTTCTCTGCCCTAGCCGCCACCGGCGGCTTCCCTCCCCCTAGCCGCCGCCGTCGGCTTCACTCCCCCCTTCCACTGCCGGTCGTGTCCTTCGCTGCCGGCCTCGTCCTCCAAAGCCACCCCCATGCTCCGCAGCGTCATCAGGCTCGCCGCACCTCAGCGCCATGACGACTTCCGCCGAGGCCCACGTGTCGGCCAGCGACATCACGCCCACCGACACCCTCGTGCGCGCTTCTTTGCTCGCGGTGCCTCTTCTTCTTCGCGGGGTGAGGGCGTCGCCGCCTCCAGCCGTTGTCACCGAGGGGTGAGGTCGCCGCCGCCTCCGCTACCTCCGCCGCACGCCCAGTGGGTGAGGACGCCCTCCGGTCGTCGACCTCTCCCGGACGCCGCCTCCGCGCCGCCGCTGCCAGGGGGAAACCTAGTGCCCCCCCCGTGCATGCCCGTGTGGGCCGAAGGCCAGGGGGCCTTTTTAATTGAGTCGGCCAACAAAAAAACGTCGTCCTAACCGCTGCGCCGTCCAACGCCGCCTGTTAGATTTCGTTGTCTTGGCCACCGCGCCATCCAGCGCCGCCTACCATTGGGCATTGTTTCCCTCCCTCGCTGCCCGGTGATCTTCTATGGTGTTAATTACACCGACTTCTTGTCTCACATGCGTGGTCTTCGTCTCTGGGGCGTCCTCTCTGGCGATGTCACCTGCCCGCCTTACCCTACTCCTCTGACAGAGCCTACGCCTGCCGCACTGCCCCCGACAGCTGACAAGGATGCTACTGAGGCCGCTCGCCTTGCTGATGATGTGACTGCCTCTGCCTACCAAGAGGCTCTGGATTCCTACACAGATCGACTGACCGCCTACACTTAGTGGTACGACGACAACGCTCGGGCGGCTACTGTCTTCATCGCCAGTGTCCAACCTCAGTTCTCTTCTGAGGTTGTGGGACTCCCTTCGGCGTTCCAGATGTGGACTCACCTTTGTCAGTACTACGAGTCCTCTGGTGATGCTCTCTACCTGTCTGTGGTTCGCCAGGAGCACTATCTTCAGCAGGGTGATGCTACTGTTGACGCTTTTTACGCTCAGAGCTCTGTTGCGGCGTCACCGGACTCTCTCACACTTCTTGGCCGTCGCTCTGTCCGTCTTTGCCCGGTATGCGTGCTAACACAGAGTTTCAGCGTATCTATGATTTCCTTACTTGCCTTCGTCCTGAGTTCGAGCAGAGGCGTGCCCAGCTCCTTGCACACCACCCTCGTGTCACTCTCCTGGAGGTTCTTACTGAGATATGTGCAGAGGAGACTCGCCTGAGTGGTGCTGGTCTGATGCCACTCTCCTCCGTGCTCGCCGCTCGACCACTTGCTAAACCGACTGCTCCACGCTTCAGCACACTACCTCATCCAGCGGCTTCCACAGGTGGTGGTGGCCGTCCTTCATCTGGCGGTGGCTGCACTCACTACTCCTACTGCGACAAGGTCGGCCACATTGTGTCCCAGTGCTATAAGAAGCAGCCGCATTTTTCACGCAGTTCTTCTACTAGCACTGGCACTGGTGCTTCTCCATCGACGTCTGCATCGACTCCTTCAGCAGTTTCTCTCACTGAGTAGGAGATAGCGGACTTCGGCCTTCTGCCAATCGAGTTCTCCTCGGCGTGTTCTGCGAGTTCTGCACTAATTTTTCGGGCACTGCAAAACCACCTCTTACACAGTCAGATACCTCCCCGTGGATTCTTGATTCTGGAGCATCCTTTCACATGACCTCTGATTCATCTACTCTGTCTTTCATTACACCTCTTGATTCTCCTGTTAGTATTCTTACTGCGATGGTACCTCTCTTTCTTCCTCCGTTGAGGACCTCTTAGCAACTCATCTTTTCATGTTCTTTCGGTTGCTCATATTCCTCGCCTTACCATGTCGCTTCTTTCTGTGGCGCAGATTCATCGACCTTGGTTGTCGGGTCATTCTCGACTCGACTCTTGTTGTGTTCGAGCCGTCGTCACACGGAGCTCGGTTGGTTCTATCCCTCGACGCCTTGACTCACATCGTCTCTGGGAGCTCGACTGACTTCATCTTTCATCTGCTGCCACCGTCGTCGCCAGTCTCTCCGCTTCTACAACTCCATCTACCAGCTCTTTCCAGCAGTGACATCATCGTCTTGGTCATTTGTGTGGATCTCCTCTATTGTCTTTAGTTCGTCGTGGCCTTCTGGGGTCTGTCACATGAGACATGTCTTTAAATTGTCAGGGCTGTAAGTTAGGTAAACAGATTCAGCTTCCTTATCCTCATAGTGAGTCAGTGTCTCAGCGTCCTTTTGATCTTGTTCATTCAGATGTTTGGGGTTCGGCTCCCTTCATTTCGAAAGGGGGTCATCGATATTATATCATATTTATAGATGATTTCTCTAGCCACACTTGGATATATTTCATGTCTTCTCGTAGTGAGGCATTGTCTATCTATAAACAATTTGCTACTATGGTTCGCACACAATTTTCCACTCCTATTCGTGTCTTTCGTGCTGACTCTGCTGGCGAGTATCTTTCTCGTTACCTGCGTAGTTTTCTTGCAGAGCAGGGCACTCTCGCTCAGTTCTCTTGTCCTAGTGCTTATGCTCAGAATGGTGTCGCTAAGCGCAAGCATCGTCACCTCCTTGAAACGGCTCGTGCACTCATGATTGCCGCCTCTATTCCACCTCACTTTTGGGCCGAGGCTATTTCCATTGCCACCTATCTCGTTAACATCCAGCCCTCTTCTGCTCTTTAGAGTGAGATCCCTGTTGAGCATCTCTGTGGTCTTCTTTCTGACTACTCTGTCCTTCGTCTATTTGGCTGCGTTTGCTATGTTCTCCTCACTCCTCGAGAACGCACCAAACTGACTGCTCAGTCTGTTGAGTGTGTCTTTCTGGGATACAGTGCCGAGCACAAGGGCTATCTGTGCTGGGACCTTGTTGGTCGACGGTCCTCTCTGCCATTATCGCCACCTGATTTGTCTCCTGCAACTCCTCAGGCTCCTCCCACTACAGTACCTTTTCCCCCTATCTTCTACACTCGTCGACCTCGTATTGAGGATATTCCAGATGATCCATCTTCTCCTGATGCTCCATCTTCTCCTGATGGGTCATTTTCTCCTCGATACGCTCTCTGCAATCGCCAGTCAATTCAGCCTCCTGCCCGTTTTGGTTTTGCTGGTGCAGCTACCCATGAGCATGTCTCCTACCGGGATGCTGTTACTCATCCTGAGTGGCAACATGCCATGGCCGAGGAGATTGCTGCCCTCGAGCGTACTGGTACTTGGGATCTTGTTCCTTCTCCATCTCACTCTCGTCTCATCATATGTAAGTGGGTCTATAAGATTAAGACTCACTCTGATGACTCCCTTGATCGCTATAAGGCGCGTCTTGTTGCTCGTGGCTTCCAGCAAGAGCATGGTCGTGACTACGATGAGACTTTTGCTCATGTGGCTCACATGACCATTGTCCGCACTCTTCTTTCTGTGGCGTCTGTTCGCCACTGGTCTGTTTCTCATCTTGATGTCAAGAATGACTTTCTTAATGGCGAGTTGTGTGAGGAGGTCTACATGCATCCGCCACCTGGGTATTCTGTTCCCGAGGGCATGGTCTGTCTCCTTCGTCGCTCTCTTTATGGCCTTAAACAAGCCCATCGTGCTTGGTTTGAGCACTTCTCATCTGTGGTCACTGCCGCTGGTTTTTCAACTAGTGATCATGATCCCGTGCTCTTTGTCCACACTTCGTCTCGTGGTCGGGCTCTTCTTCTTCTTTATGTTGATGATATGATCATTACCGGAGATGATCCTGAGTACATTACCTTTGTCAAGGCTCGTCTTAGTGAGCAGTTCCTTATGTCGGATCTTGGTCCTCTTCGTTACTTTCTTGGAATTGAGGTTACTTCCACTCCAGATGGTTTTTGTATGTCCCAAGAGAAGTATATTCAGGATCTTCTTGATCGTGCCTCTCTCACTGATCAGCGTACCGTTGAGACTCCCATGGAGCTCAATATTCATCTCCGACCCTCTGATGGCGAGCCTCTTTTTGATCCGACTCGCAATCATCATTTTGTTGGGAGTCTTGTCTATCTTGTTGTTACTCGCCCGGATATCACTTATCCAGTCCACATTCTGAGTCAGTTCGTCTCTGCTCCCACTTAGGTTCACTATAGCCACCTTCTTCGAGTTCTGCGATACCTTCGTGGAACTATCTCTCGTCTATTCTTTCCACGCTTCAGCTCGTTACAGCTTCAGAATTATTTGGATGCTACTTGGGTCAGCGATCCCTCTGATCGTCGGTCTATCTCTGCTTACTACGTTTTTCTTGGTGGTTCTCTTATTGCCTAGAAGACAAAGAAACAGACTGCAATGTCCCGTTCGAGTGCAGAGGCTGAGTTGCGAGCTATGACTCTCTTGACAGTAGAGATTACTTGGCTACAGTGGTTACTTGAGAACTTTGGTGTTTCTGTCACCACACCGACTCCTCTCTTGTCGAACAATCACAGTGCTATCGGTGTGCAGTGACCATGTGAAGCATGAGCTCACCAAGCATATTGGTGTTGATGCTTCCTTCATGAGGTCTTGTGTGTATGATCGGTGATTGCTTTTCATGTATGTGCCTTAGAGCTTAAGATAGCAGATTTCTTCACGAAGTCCCGGACTCGAGCACAACACGGCTTCTACTTCTCCAAACTTAGTGTTGTTGATCCACCATGAGTTTGAGGGGGGTGTTAGAGATATGTATAGTGTGTTATTCCCTATTGTTATGATGTGTTATTTGCATATTCACCTCCTGTACTTTGTATATGCATGCTGGTTCTTTGGCCTCCTAGAAATACAAGTTGCTATTCCTAACAGTAACCACCTCTGATCATGACCAAATTAACATAGACTGGTTAGACAAGAAGTAGTTGTAAGTGCACTGCTAGGGTGCTAATCAATTGAGCAAGCATATGCTGTACATAGAAGTTAGGATGACATCTTTCTCTCAATATAAATAGATTTACAAACAAATAGGAAGAGATACCTTCTTCAGTAACACCCTTTAAAGCCCATAAATCACCCATTATTGGCCCAGTTCCACCTATTGGAAAAGAAGATATAGAGTAGTAAAAAATAGAACGCTGATGGCCAAAATTTATGCATTAACTCATTAATCATCAACACACTACAAATTCTATCTAGGAAAAGAGTTTTCTTTCCATTTGAAAACCAACAGGGAAATCAAATCACATAGAACAATGTTACAAAGTTGCTCTTCAGACATTAAGGATTATTCAAGTCAAATAAATGAGAATTATCATTATGAAATCAATAGATAATCCATAATCCACATAGGTTAACTAAATGAGAATAATGTGTTGATACGAAACAGACGCTTTTCAATGCTGAAGTTATTCAAGTGCAACAAAGCACATTAGGTTTGAGTCGTCTGTTAAATTTGGCAAGTATTTCAAAAAATGGTCAAAAATGTACTTTCTAGTGTTGGCCAGCTTATCAAGATCAGGTGAGGAAGGGATAGGAAGTATAACAGCTTGTTGCAACATAAGAAATAGAAACTAACTAATCATCTAAGCAAACACAATCTTTGAGAGAACCCATGAACCAAACCAAGACATGGCAATTACTTCTGCCTCCAAATATAAGCAGCCTCTTCTCAATCATGGTGGCAGAGTGTCGACATCTTGGAGGTGGCACTGAAACAGTAACTGATAACTCTGTTCACTCAAGTGAAACTATCCAACAGAGAAATTTAAAATAAAAATGAATGCTCAACTTTTTGTTATCATCTTCAACCAAAAAAGAAAAAAATCAATGCTCAATACAGCTTGAATAAATGAAATAGTTAGCTCACTTGTGTCCATGATATATACATCATACAACCACTTTTTGCCATCCCAACCACCTTACCTGAATAAAGATGTCACAAATCATAGGCAGTGATACCCAGTAACAACATGAGAACTTGTATCAAATAAAACACCTACATGACAATTTTTCTGTTTCCTATGGCTGAATAAGCAACAAACTCCCGCGGTGACGGCAAATTACCAAAGCTGGTCATCTCTAACCATTGCCATATGTCTGAATATGAAAGAAGCATCACAACAGTGCTTAGTGATTGCAGAAACACCCGGTATAAGTGCAAACAAACAAGGAAAAGAGAATTTTAGAAAACTTAACGAAACAGAGAGGTTTACCGGTGTCGAGCATCCAGAAATCACCTAACCTGCCAAGTAAACACGACATTGTAAATAACAAAATAAGGAATTTTTTTTCCGTGTTGCTTACAGACTATTATATAGCTATACGCATTGCACACCTCTTGCCCCCTGAACAGCCGCCGAAGATGAACATGTTACAGTCAATGACAATAGCTATGTGAAACGCCTTGGTCAGGGCTGCTTGCCGTCGAGCCATTACCAGGTGCATTGAGCGTGTACCAAAACCTATTCTCCGCAACACGAATCGCATTCAGAAGTTTGAACAACAAGGCTCGGCATTCTCTCATATTATGCTTCCAGAATAGGAAAATTGCGTCCTCTAAATATAATCGAACTTCCCCTAGGTTGAAATAATCGCACTAAGTGCATAGATGCGGGCAGATAATGAGGGAAAGCAAGCGAGCGTAGAGTAGACGGTGGGATTTATCGACGTCGTAGACGGCGATGTCGGCGAGGAAGCGCTTGTCGGCGAATCCGCCGAAGACGAACACCTTGGACTTGCCGATCTTGATGGCCGTGTGGCCGCTGCAGAAAATCGCATGGTTTTTAGGCGGCTGGGATGGATTTTAGGGGAGATCGAGAAGAGGGCGGCGAGTTGGAGTGGAGTTACGTCAGCGGCGGGATTTCGCCTCTGAAGTCGGAGAGTCGGCCCTTACCAGCTGCATCTGCCCGGCTCTGATTCTTGCATCATCCTCCTCTCCTCTCCTCTCCTCTCGCTCCCAGTCTACACCCTTTCTTGTTTCTGACAAGTCCCAACCGATCGACGGTGGTGACCAACGGCGAGGAAACAACGGTTGGAGAAATGGAGATTCCTTCCGCACCTGACAGTTGGGTTACACTCCCGTAAAAACACATATCGGACAAGTCAGAACTTTTTTTCCAGTTCAGGTTAGTCGAATTCGTACTCAACCGAGTTAATAAATTTTAGTGTATCTATCTTAGTTAAGACATAAATATTCTTTGATAAACAAATTATCTAATTGGTTTATGAATTGTGGTGTTGTGTGTTTAATTTAACTTGGAGCAATGTTAATTGTCGTTGGATTAAACAAACATATTTAGTTGGTTTATGAATTGCCACAAGACAGTTTTAGGTACTTCCTATGCAAATCAACTCTATTTTCTCTAGTGTATAGTCGTTTAATATTCAAATTTAGATTGACAAATCATATTTTCAAATAGAGGAATATGAATTCACATAGAAGAGAAAGATAGCGCTACACCCATGTAGTTGAACATCGTTATATAGAAAATCGTGTTTTATTGATACATTACCACGATGTACTCTTACGATGTTGCTTTTCATGGTTTAATTTCATTTGTTAATCGTTTTTTACTAAGAACAGACAAAATACACAAAGAGGTAATAGGAATTTTAACTTTCAGCGATCATTCTGCCGATCTACACTTTTTTTTTTGCCGGTGTACAGCTTAGTCCAGCGCTACCAGCGTGGATCTTCCACCAACACACGATGCTCCGACGGGCCCACATGACCGTTACTCCACCACTCGCGGCACCCCTACTACCCACATAGACGCGATCCACAGTGCACCGACTGCTACCACCGTCTCCGGGGAAGGGCCGGGCAGCGCCGTGGACGCAAACCCCCTCGGCAGCAAAGACCCGGTCCAGGCGATCCCGACGACCCCATTACCACGTCATTTGACCCACCTGTCACCAACACGTGGCCGCTCCTGTCAGCATCTACCCTCCCATCCACGGCCACGTCGGCGGCGAGCGTTAAAAGCATCCCCCGCGAACGAACCGAGCGTCGGGCGAGAGCCGTCTCCCTCCAGATCTCGACTCGAATCCTCCCCTGCAGATTTCCATTTCCATTTCCATTTCCATTTCCACGGGAGGGGGAGGACGACGAAGAACTGAGCAGTTCGGAGCAAACCCTAATCGCCAACTCGAGCTAGTGATTCGGTGCCCGCGCGAGATCCGAGGGGGGAGGGGGGAGAGATCTAGGGCTTGAGCCGGCCATGGCGAGCTCCGGCCTCGCCTACCCCGACCGCTTCTACGCCGCCGCGGCTTACGCGGGCTTCGTAGGCGGCGGGGCCACCTCCGCCGCCGCCATATCCCGCTTCCAGAGCGACGTCGCCCTCCTCCTCTACGGCCTGTACCAGCAGGTGACGCGTCGGCTGATATTTTTGGCGATCACTTTGGGGGTGGGGGTTGAGATTTGTGTGGATCTAGGTGAAATGGTGGAATTGGTGCTGGTCAGGGGTTGAATTGTGGCGTTAGCTCGCTGATCTCTGGCTTTTGGAGGGGAGAGATTTGTTTAGGTCGTCGGAATTCGGTTGGTGATTTTGGGTTTCGTTGTGGTGCAGGCGACGGTGGGGCCATGCAATGTGCCGAAGCCGAGGGCGTGGAACCCTGTGGAGCAGAGCAAATGGACGAGGTTGGTATCGCTGCATTTAAATCCCGCTTGAAGTTTTCGCTCTAGAAGCCATTTTTTGTGGAAGTTTCGGTTAAATCTATGGAGAAGTGTTTTAGTTTGAGCTTGAAATGTGAGTAAACATAAACAGATACAGCTGTTTGTCTTGTACTCTTTGCTTACTTTATTGCTTAAGCCAGTGTTGGACCGGAATATTGTCACCCAGCCAGAAGTTAGAAAATGAATTTCCTATGTTACAAAGACCATAACTCTTTTGTAGTTTGGATTTTGTTGATCAACATAGATAGATGATTGAGTAGGAGAAATACCCAGCAAATACCATTTTAACGTTGATCATGTATGTCTTTAAATCACTGCTGCTTGCTTATACTATTTGTATTTTTAGCTGGCATGGGCTTGGAAGCATGCCGTCAGCGGAGGCAATGCGTCTTTTTGTCAAAATCTTGGAGGTATGATTAATTACATGATATTCTTCACTGTGTGCATAACGATGTAATGGATACAATAATGATGTAATGGATACATTGGTATTGTGGCAGGAGGAAGATCCTGGATGGTATTCTAGGGTCCCTGAGTTCAACCCCAAACCTGTTGTAGATATTGAAATGCATGTAAGTCACATTAGATAATATAGTGTGTACAAATGTGTCAAAAGTATATTGCTTCTGCTGTTGTTTGCCTGAGTACTTAGAATTCACTTTTAACTTTGAAATTATTAGTTTTTCAATTACAGTTCCATCTTGTTGTCTAGAAAGGTATTTTCTTTTTCTTAGCATGAACTTAATAAGTTATTTTTTTTATGTATTTCTTTTCATAAGAAACCAAAGGAAGAGCCAAACATTGTATCAGCTTCAACCAATGAAACATCAATTCCAGAACCTAAAACCATTTCTGAAAACGGAAGTGTACTGGAGACACAGGACAAAGTTGTTATTCTGGAAGGCCTTAGTACTGTCAATGCTCATGAAGAATGGACTCCATTATCTGTCAGTGGGCAGCGTCCGAAACCTCGTTATGAGGTGTGCCATATGCTCCCTTGCCTCTTCCATTTCGTAACTTGTAGGACTTGTTTCTTCTATTTACTTTTGTAGCACTAATGTGAATTTTGGTTGCTGCAGCATGGAGCAACTGTGTTGCAAGACAAAATGTATATATTTGGTGGAAACCATAATGGGCGTTATCTTAGTGACCTTCAGGTATGTTAAGCTAAATATAATAATCCAGCAGGCCATATGTATGCATCAGTGTTCTTCATCAAACCATATGTATGAGCAGAAGTTGATCCACTACTTGTCATCAAATCATCCTTAAGTATTTGTGTTTTATTGTACACGCTGTCTAGATTAAAGATCAATTTCTATTCATGATTCCTAAGCCTGAGCTTTTGTAATATTGGTGTAATGTTGAAGTATGTGTTTCTTGTAACAATTCCTGTCTTCCTTGTGCGTCTTGCCTTCTTTATGCAAAGCTTACAATTAGGCTTGTATATTATTTTGAAGTTGAATATGTTGTCACTATGCAAGGAGATAGCAATGTTTTTTCATAAAATAGATTGCAAACAAAATAACAAGTTTTTTTAGGTGATTTATGATTTAGGTATTTCCTGAATGGAAAATATTGAGTTAGTTTGGTAGATTTTGAGATGTTCAAGTTATTCAGATAATAGTTGGAGAGAAAACAACTTCATCTACAGGCAGACTGACAATTCAAATCTGCCGTACATTCGAAGCTACTATAGCATTTAGTAACACTGACCTAATGCATGTCTCTTTGTCACAATTTGTGCGGACGCAGGTTTTGGATATAAAGAGTTTGACTTGGTTCAAGATTGATGCCAAATCACAAGCAGAATCTTCTGATTTAGCTAAAACAGCACAAGTCTCTCCGTGTGCTGGCCATTCTTTGGTAAACTTTGGCACAAATAGTTTAATGTTGCAAAGTCATCATATTTTAGATGGTAATCCTCCACTGCTATTTTTTAGATTTCATGGGGCAACAAATTTTTCTCTATTGCTGGGCATACAAAAGACCCATCCGACAACATTACAGGTTTACTAGAAGTCACTTTTCAGTTAACATTGTACCGTGATGCTAATTACATCCCTCATTGCTGTGACTTGTTTCTTTATGTTGTTACTCTGCTTCTGGTGTTTTTATGCTAGTGAAGGAATTTGATCCGCATACTTGTACCTGGTCGATTGTCAGGACTTACGGAAAACCACCGGTAATCATTTTCTTCAACCCATAGCTCACTCTGAACCTACACCATCAAATGTAATGTACTATTCATTCTTTGTTTCAATGTTCTTTGATACGTATTTGTCCAAGTGTTCTTTTTATTGGCCTGTGCTTGATTTTAGCGAAGAGTTTGTTTTGTTTAAACACGGTATGATGTGCGTAAAATAAGGGCTTAAAAGTGTGTGTGGAATACTTATGTGCAGTCCTAATTGTCTCTGGAACTATGCTTGCTTATAGCCGATGGTTTGCTTTGTTTAAAGTTTAAACACAGTATAATATGTGGTAAAATAAGGTCTTCAAAAGTGTATAATGAGTACTTATGTGCAGTTCTAATTGTCTCTGTCAACTATGAACTTGGGATAATCATTACACTGGCCTTCAACTTTGCTCAAGCACATTTTCACTCAATTTTTGAAGTGACCAAAATACCTTTTATCTTTGAGGTCAAGTCCAGAGAAATCTTACATTGGTTCTAGTGGATGAAAATATGGAAGTAATTGAAGACTTGAGATTAAATTATAACGTAGTCCAAATGGAACAGTTAGCTTTAATATTACAAAAATATAACCCAAGCGCCGGTGCCAAGTGATCAGTAACCATAAAAGGGTCTGTCAGGCAATAAATGAACAATACGAAATCTTGCAACTTAAATGTTCATTTGCTTTGATATTGGTTTTCCAGTTATATAAAGGTAATGCACATTTCTTATGTAAAAAAATCTGCTGCAGGTTTCTCGTGGAGGGCAGTCGGCGACTCTTATTGGAACAACTATAGTCTTGTTTGGTGGTGAAGATGCAAAACGATGTCTTTTGAATGACTTGCACATTCTTGATCTTGAAACCATGACATGGGATGATGTGGATGCAATGTAAGTACTGGAATCTTTATGGATCTCTCATGCACAGTTGTTCTGGTTTGCATTGTTCATACAGTGAAAAATCCACTGTTAGGCTGCTTCATGTAACTGAATTCTAAAATAAAGAATTAGCCTCTGTTACGTGAACATGAAACGTTACTGTTAAGAGCTACTAGATTTTAATCGGCATGCTTGTGTGATTGTGTCCAAACATAACTGGTATACATGTTACCTTTCACCGCGTAAGATAATAGATTCTTTTCCTAGTGAGCTGCTCCTAGGAACTTAGGTTAAAGCTTTTCAAGTAGATTACTCCTCATTAACTTATTATCTGCAACTATGTTGTTATATAGTTCCCAAGTGCTTAGCTTATTCGGACTATTACTTCTTTGTAAAGAGTTTTTCTTAATTAGTTTGGGACTGGTGGAAGTGCTAAATTGACTGTTTGCTATCCCGGGATACCCCGATACTCCACAATTCTGTCGTTCCCGTACTCGATACCGCACCGATACGACGATACGGCGAGTGCGGTGCGATCTGATATCGAGGTTTAAAAACCAGACGCCCAATTCTGCCGTGCGTGACGCAGAACCGGCCGTGCCGGTTTTTTCGGATGAATTTCGTTAAATTTTGCTTAAAATTCAATCGAAATTCAAAATTTGAAATTTGAATTTGTAAATTCCGGGAAAACCGGCCGGGATTTCAAATCCCGGCCCCCACCGGTAAACCGGTTACCGGCCGGTATTTCTATCCATGTACGGTATCATGGAGTATCGGTGGAATTTAGGTTTGAAAATAAATAAATAAAACTCCTGATACGTCGTTGATGCGCTACAATACGTTTCCGATACGCAAAGCCCAACACCATTCATTTGAAAGCCCAAGAAAAGCCCAATCCAACATCAACTCACAACTAAAGGTGACTAGCCCTAGCCGCTCCTAGCCTCCTTCACACGCATAGCTCCCTGTCCTCATCCAAGCCATCTGCCGCCCCTCCTCCAAGCCATCCCGCTTGCCGCCCATCCCTGTTGCCGCCCCTCCTCCCTCTGCCGCTCCCCCTCTCTGCCGTTGCCGCTGCCCCTCTTCCTCCCTCGGCCGCTCCTCATCCCTCTCCGCCGCCCCTCGTCCTCCCTCCGCCGCTTCTCCTCCCTCTCCGCCGTCCCTCCTCTCGCCGCCGCTCCGCCCTCCTTGCCGCTCCTCCCGCTGCCGCTCCTCCGCCCTCTCTGCCGCCGCCGCCACTCCTCCAAGCCCTCGCGCCTGAAGCCTGACGCTGCCTGGTCCTCCCTCCCTATCCAGGTATGTGATTGACTGATTGAATCATTTTTTGCAGTTGTTTCTTTAGCAGTAGTCACTACTCACTAGTCAGTAGTCAGTACTCAGTAGAGAATTTGATTGGGTAATCATTTTGCTTTATGATGGCAAGTGGAAGCTCTCAAATTCCTTATGCTCAAGAAACTAGTAGTGTGAATTCCTCTGCGGTTGGTGGTAGTGTTGCAGAGCAAGATAATAATGGATTTCCTCTATGGAGACGCATAAAGCTTGAGAGAACTGGTGGAAAAGGAGGAAATGTGAAGAGGAAGGAATTTGAGGAGAAAAAACATGATGAGCCTGAATTTGAGGTGCTGATATGTGAAGAGGAAGGAGAAACTTCTTAAGAGATGGAACAATCACATTTAATCGATTCACAAAATTAGCTCATGTGGAGCAATTATATTTGGCCTTGTACCTTGTGTCCTATTCTATGTAATGCAGTAATGTCGTAATGCGTTTAGAACTATAATGCATTTAGAACTATAAGAGATGGAACAATCACATTTAGTTGATTCACAAAATTAGATCATGTGGAGCAATTATATTTGGCCTTGTACCTTGTATCCTATTCTATGTAATGCAGTAATGCCGTAATGCGTTTAGAACTATAATGCGTTTAGAACTATAACAGTTGAACAAGTGAGTAGCGACTAGACTATGACATTGTGCCTTGTATCCTCAATTCCTCCCCAGTCCATGCAAATAAATCATGTAGACAAGATTGTTACTAATAATTAAATTGCAGATTTGCACTTGCAGGCTATACGAGATTCTGAATGAAGAAAGGATGACTTACCCAACAAAATGTCAAAATGTGACTTGACCTCAGATCCTTGAATGAATCCTTGATCACTATACAATAACCTTCAACACAACATTACCACTAAGAAATAAAATAACAGATGAGATAAAATTAAAGATAGTCTTGTCCAACAACATGACATAAAATAGGAATATAGGATACAAGCATGGATCAAAATCCCATTCAGGGTTTAGTCGGCTGGTCCAGAACGAAAACCCTACGGTTTTCGGTTTAGCAAATTCAAATTCTAGTTTTCAAATTTTGATGGTTTTAAACAAATTCAAACGAATTTCATCCGGTTTTTCCAGTAAATCGAATGTAGCGGTTACCATTATTAAACGATCCACCTAGAAGCGGCTGAACGAGATTTCTATCCTTGGATACAAGGCACAATACCATAGTCTAGTCGCTACACGCTTGTTGAACTGTTATAGTCCTAAACGCATTACGACATTAGTGCATTACACAAAATAGGATACAAGGTACAAGGCCAAATATAATTGCTCCACATGAGCTAATTTTGTGAATCAACAAAATGTGATTTCTCCATCTTTTCAGAAGTTCCTCCTTCCTCTTTACATATCAGCACCTCGAATTCAGGCTCATCAAGTTTTTTCTGCACAAATTCCTTCCTCTTCACATTTCCCGTTCTCTCAAGCTTTCACATGTCTCCATAGAGGAAATCTATTATTATCATGTAACTGCAGAGGAATTCACATTAACAGTTCCTTATGCATCAGGAATTTGAGGGCTTCCACTTGCCATCCTAGAACAAAATGATAACCCAATCACATTCTCTACTGACTAGTGAGTAGTGACTACTGCTAAATAATCAACTGCAGAAAATGATACAATTAGTTAATCACATACCTGGATCGGGAGGGAGGACTAGGCGGCATTCGGGCGAGAGGGCTTGGAGGAGGAGCGGCGGCGGCCGCAGAGAGGGAGGAGTGGTGGCAGGAGGGGTGACAGAGAGAGGAGGGAGGATGGGCGGCAGAGGGAGGAGGGGTAGTAGGGAGGGGCGGCGGGTGGGATGGCTTGGAGAAGGGGCGTCAGATGGCTTGGATGAGGAACGGGTGGGCGGGGTATGGAGGAGGGGCTAGGGTTAGTCACCTTCAGTTGTGAGTTTTGATTTGAGCTTCGTGTATCGGGAGTTTTTTTTAATATATTTTTTCAAACCTAAATTCCATCGATATCGGGAATGGTAGAATTGTGGAGTATCGGGGTATCCCAGATAAAGATCATCTGATGACAGCTTCATTATGAAAGAGAAATATGCATACTCCCATGCACATATTTGATCAAACAATAGTCGCTAAGTTCCTGCATTTCAATGACATGTACATATGGAATAATTCTGCAATGATGGAATAATGAACGATCTTGTTTGGTAGGTTGAACGTCATATTGCTGTATTTCTGAATTCAACTCATTGTGATGTACATGGCTTTATGTTTTAGAGGCACCCCTCCTTCTCCAAGATCAGATCATGCCGCTGCTTGCCATGCTGACCGCTATCTTTTAATTTTTGGTGGGGGATCTCATGCAACATGTTTCAATGACCTACATGTCCTTGATTTGCAAACAGTAAGAACTATTTCCTTCGTGGAACTCTGTAAAATTTAGTGCATTATCTGTGATTATTAAGTTTTATTGGAAGTACAGATGGAATGGTCAAGACCCAAACAGCAGGGTCTGACTCCAAGCCCACGGGCTGGCCATGCAGGTGCAACTGTTGGGGAGACTTGGTACATAGTTGGTGGTGGCAATAACAAAAGTGGTATGTTTTTAGTGTCCGAGTTTAGTACATTGAAATGTTTCTTGTGATCTATGATATCAAGATGTCCATGGATTTTAATGTACATGTTCGTATTACCAGTAGCTTTTCACCTCCTAAGAGAATTTCCGCTATTTAATCCTTTTCGTTGTTGATTGGATGTGCTGCGAAGAGTTTTGGAAGCCACATTTTCCCTTAAACCTTGTCTGCATATAGCACCAAGGGAATTCCTTCTACACCTCAGCACTAACCCATCAGTTAAATAATAGTCGAATTTAGATTTTGCCTTGCAACTTGGCCCCCTAGATAAGAGAAGGTTGTTCACATAACCTCCGGAAATATGCAGTAAAATCTTATTGAAATCCACAAAGCAATTGTTCGAGTACAATTGTCATCTTGGAATGTGAATTGTACCATCTTTGTCCTTTCAGAGGATTAAAATAATGCACATTCTTTGTTAATGCTAATTTACGGTGATAAGGTAACCACAGGGTCATAGCAAACATGACGTTCTTCTCAAGTAAATAATTTCTTTGCGTTTAGACAATTGCTTTCAGGCCATCAATTTAAAATTGTACCTGTAATTAATTTTGAGTTATGTTAGCATCTAGTGAGCTCGTACATTCATCTTTACAGGTGTCTCCGAAACACTTGTGCTTAATATGTCAACTTTGGCATGGTCAGTTGTTAGCACCGTGGAAGGACGTGTTCCCCTTGCCAGTGAGGTATGCCTCTTGAGCAATATGGTGATGCTAGAATGGTTTTCTTTTGATTGGTAACATTTGAAATCTTGTTGTTTTCTAGGGCATGACTTTAGTGTGTAGCAAGTATAATGGAGATGATTATCTCATTTCCTTTGGAGGATATAATGGACGATACAGCAATGAGGTAACTGGCATTTTAAGTCTTATATGTTTATGCCTGGAGTTAACTTTTAAGTTTTAACAAAAAAAAATTCTGATGTACAGGTTTACGCTCTTAAACTTAGCACCAAATCAGGTTTGCAGTCAAACACAAAAGAAGAACCCATCTCAGATGATACATCTAGGGTTCTGGAACCTGAGGTTGAAATTTCTCAAGATGGGAAGATACGAGAGATTGCCATGGACAGCGCTGATTCGGTAATGTCTTGCTCAGGATATGCTGCTCTCATAGCTAGAAACTATGTTGGTGTAACCACTTCGATTGAGCAGAAAGTATTTTTTAACCTGTTTTTTTTTGTAGAAATTAAGGTTCATGCTAATTAAAATTCTACTAACTAGACAGTGCATCTATTGTTTTTGGTACATACACTCATACAGCACATTTTGGTACAAAGTTGCTGATGACAATTACATGTTAACAATCATTTGGAAGATACTCACTTTCTTTTTATCTTGTCGTGCTGTGCTGAGTTTCAGAAAAACAGAAACGATGAAGCAAGTGAACAAATTTTAACAGCTCTTAAAGCTGAGAAAGAGGAACTAGAAGCAACACTTAACGGGGAAAAGCTGCAAACTATACAGCTTAAAGAAGAGATAGCTGAAGCAGAGGCTAGAAATGCAGAGCTGACAAGGGTGAGTCTTCTTGTCTATCTTTCGATTGTTCTATTTCTGCCCCTACAGATCTGTAGTTTCTTGTGTTCTTTTATCCTAAGTAATCTTTCAAGCATCTAATGGACCTTTTTAAACGAAAAAGTGAGCTTTATTATGTAATCTTGTTTATTTCCAGTTGGTTTAGGAGCTACATATCGGGATTAAGCTTTATCTGTATTGAATAATGTGTTGTGGGTCTATTATAAGTTTGTAACATCACCTTAGTCCTGACATATATGACCATAAAGGAACATAACTTGAGCAAAGTAAGCGGCTTACATCGGGATTACATGCAGTGCAACCAGTAGCCCAGTACTATGTTTTTCTGTGTTTGTACTTGGGAGTTTTAGTTTGTGTGTGCAGAAAAGGAAATCTGAATCACTTATAGAAAATTTCATTTTTCATCTGATCTGTAGCTCCTTATTTTTTATATAGAAAATTTTATTTTTCATCTGATCTGTAGCTCCTTATTTTTTGTTCATTTAAATTGTGTAGGAACTTCAAGCTGTCCGTGGCCAGCTTGCGGCTGAGCAGTCAAGATGTTTCAAACTTGAGGTACACATTGTCTTAAATTGTACAGCTTAACAGAAATGGCTAATCTTACACCATTACCAGCGGTAATGCACTGGGATCAGGAACCCATATCAAAACTAAATCCTGTCCAATGACATGCTCAAGAAGGCAGTATGATATTATGATATTTTTTTCCCTGGACAAGAGATAGATATGCCCTAATCATACTTGGTTTTCTAAATGGCTCCCTAGGTGGATGTTGCGGAGCTACGGCAAAAGCTTCAAAGTATGGATGCATTGCAGAAGGAGGTCGAGCTGCTTCGGCGACAGAAAGCTGCCTCCGAGCAAGCAGCATTAGACGCAAAGCAGAGGCAAGGTTCCGGTGGCATGTGGGGCTGGCTTGTCGGAACCCCACCCGACAATTCCGAATCGTGATCACCTCACGAGACGAGAGCAACGGCTTTAGTTCATACAGGTCGCGGTTCGTGTACTTGTAACCTTTATGACGTTTTGATATTTTTCTACATTTTTCTTCATTCAATGGCATTCGTGTTCATTTCACGACAAAACAATAAGGTGTTTTGGCGAGCATTATCTGATGTTTTTTTAATATAGAAAATCGTTAACCCCTTCCACATCGCAGTCACTCGATGTATCCTTGGGTTGTAAGTTGTAACAGTCTGTATACACACACCATCTTGTGGCATTCTTCCAGCGTTGTGTTGCTTCTGAATATGGCTTTTTTCGTCAGTCGGTTGTGGCTTGTGGGTGGCTTTGCTGCGTTGGTTCATGTTAGACTGTTGCCCTGTTGACTTCTCGGCCCATCGACCCCGCCCTTGCGTTGCGCGTCCCAGGCGGCCTGTTTCTCTTTGTAACCGTTGCGTTGATGTACGAACTGTCAGTGTCGCAGACATTCCACAGGGTGCCAGAAAGTTTTTACCACGGCGATAACTAAATATCAAAGGGTGCTATGTACTACAGCAGTGACGGAGCTAGTCTAGAAACATGGACGGCGGAGTTAGTGTAGGAGCATGGGTACAACTGTACACTTTTTTCTTCTTAAAAAAGACATATTATATATAGTGTATATGTATACAAATAATACATTTTAGTACTATCGATGACATTTGTAATTATGTATAAGTGCTAGATTGTATGCTAATATGTAAAATTATATAGATTATATGTTATATCAAAGTAGAACAGTCAGTAACGAGTTAGTTAGTCACCATTCAGTATAACTATATATTACTTAAATTCACACTTTTATCATGAAAATCCTGATCCGCCACTTATTCATGTTTCCACGAACATACAACAGTTTTTGTAAGGCTTCACATTATTATTGGATTACGGGAGGACTTTTCATCTTATTAAAAACATATGGGCCAGACATGGACGCACATTGTGATAGCATGACACTTATTTCTTGTCTGGTAGCTTCTTTAAAAATTCGTCAAGAACCTCGAATAGGTCAGCAACAAGACCATAATCTGCAACCTGGACAAGATGAATATAATAGGCTTAGAATTTTGAGGTTGGAGTTCTACTACAACTAGTGAGCATGTGTGCACGCACAGAAATTGAGGGAGGGGGATACTAGGGTTCTCCCAGGGGCACCAGCATCTTGACTGAGAGTTCGAGAGGGCAGAGTGAGGGAAGGAGTGAGGGGGAACCTGAAATATGGGGGCATCGGCATCTTTGTTGACAGCGACAATAACCTTGGAATCTCTCATTCCTGCTATGTGCTGTATTGCTCCAGAAACTCCAAATGCCATATAGAGCTCAGGTGCAACTATCTTCCCAGTCTGACCAACCTGAAGGAAAATAGAACATTGCAGCAATAACTGAAAAAAGTAACGAGCAAGAAAAAAGGTGCACACAAGTCCATAACACCCATAGTTGGTGCCTTGGATTTTGCAAAGCTGTATAATTTTGTGCATAAGCTAGAAACCATTGGTGTCATGTACCATCTTTTCACTCAACCTAGCTTGTCGTGAATGTGAACTATTGTTCCCAAAGGGACTGACACAAAATCATGTTACTGTTATCATGGTGGTAATGCAATAAGCTTAACGAGACATGTTGCAGTGTATGGCATCTACACTTTTATATTAGCTGGATACATTCAGAATGCATTTAGTTATTATTTGACATGGCATAACACACGGATAAAATTGAAGAGCTTACCTGAAGTTCATTTGGAACAAAACCCGCATCAACAGCAGCTCTGGTCGCACCCACTACATAAAAGAAAAGTAATCAGTCAGAAAAAAAAGTGTGCAGACTGCAGAAAAAATGAATTTCACATGAGGCCTTGATCAAATATCAATACTAACAATTTCAACGACAAAGCAACAAAAAAAGGTACAAACCTGCTGCACCAAGTTTCTCAGCAAGCTGCTCCAACAATTTAAAATTTTCTGCACTCTTCAAACCTCTGCCTCCAGTGACTACTACACGTGCATTTGCAAGATCTGGCCGTTCCGTGTCTTCGGTTGTTAGATTCACCCATGTAGATTTCCCCAAGCTTCCTGTACATCGAAGAAAAATACTTTTAACATACATGTCTAAATTTAAAATCAGCAAACTGTCAGTATATAGGAGATCAAAGGTGTCCTTTTCTACAGCATGCTCAACTTCATTAAAAAAACCTGTAAATAAGGGTGTGGAAAGGAAATAATCTACTGATCATCAACTAGTCCCAGATTTTAATTGCAGAAGTCAGAAACATTATTTAAAATCTCGAGGTCCAAGGAAGATGAGCAACACAAAATGAACAAGAACAATTCTGAAGGGCACAAAAGGTATTGCTAACTCTTAATAGAAGAATATGGTGAGGAAACCAAACAAACCTTCACTGAGGAAAGAGAGATCAACCTGCGTGATAGGTGCAACTTTTGTTTTTGACTTAGCCTCAGTAGTTGGAGAAAATGATGTCGATCTAATACTCATCATACAAGGATCCTCTCCAGTATATCGTACAGTACAAAGTGCATTTCCAGCATAAATTGGCCTGAAGACAAAAGCATATGTCTTAATCAAAGTATTAATTGCTGATGGCATATAGAAATAAGTTGACCATGTAAAAACATCAAGCCGTGTGATACTGTGGATAAAAAGATCCAGAAAAGCAAAGCAGAAAGCGTCACGGAAGGCAGTTATGGACTAATGGGAATCGAGATATGATGATTACTTCCTCTTTAGGCTCATGCATTTAAAATCCAAAAGATAGAGTAAATTATTATCCAAAGAAAATGGGAAAATGAAAGAGTAATATAATCAGTGTTCTAAATAACGACAGTTAAGGCCTTGTAAACGGCCGTTAAAACAGTAAAGGTTCCCTATCCGTTACGTTTATGGACATTTCGGTTTGTCTATTTTATCGGGCCGTTTATTCGGTTTAACGGCCATTAATGTTTAACAGCCCGTTTATTTGGTTCTTAGTACTAAGCTAGCTAGCTACATACTGGGTATCAATGCTTAGTCTAAATTAGAACTTATAGCTCTTAGTTTTTGCAGAGGGGTTCAGTGACAACTGGCAAGACACTGAGCCGCTAACCTTTCCGGGTGCACCGTTGCCTCTTTTTATGATATGGTGCACACATAGTACTAGCATATAGCACTATAGCACTATCGGTAAAGTTTTAGTTATCCTTTTGGGTGACCATTTACAAGGCCGCTTACCGTGTAAACACTAAAAGGTGGGGTGACCATTCGTTAACCGTTTACCGTTATTTAGAACATTGAATATAATTATATAAATTAGCATAAAAAAGGCAACAAAGCACGAAAGCAGGCAGGAAATGAACAAGACAATGCCATAGAGCCTGATGAGCTATCACCTATCAGTTCAGGTTCAATATCAAGCAGTAGATGGTCTGAGAACTGCATATAAATAGGAGCTTATGTACGGAGATATAGTCACTCTTTCCCAATACATGAGAAATGGTTCATGTATGCAAACACATAAGCATCATATATTGCAAAACCACATGCTACCCCATCAACATCTGCAGAAACGTGCACAGCATGCTGGGTACGTAAACATCGTTGGCCATTTCACATGCTGCTTGAAATGCTAAGAATAATAGATTACAGTAGAATATCAAACCTCACAAAGACCCGTGGCTCAGATATGGCAGTGACATCCGTAACAGGGGAGACATCAAGAAGAGCTGCAGCACGTGGAAGCAAATTCTTCCCGAACGACGTTGAAGAAGCTATAACATGAGAGTAGCCACCTTTCTGCTGAACAGAACGGAGTAGCTCGGCCCAAGGCTCAGCTAAAGGATGCACAAAGGCGTCTGAATCAGCAACAAGAACCTGAGATGCAAGAGAAGCAACTGATAAGCAAAAGAGCCAAAAATTCTCCTCCTCTGAATTGAAAGGAGATGCAAACATAAACAGTTGATCAGTAGTGCTCAAAGACAAATAATAACACAGGGAAACAAGAAATAGCCAATACTGATACCTCAGACACTAATGGATGGCTAGATGCAGCGTGCTCAGCAGCCTTCTGAAGCGTTGGTCCGGATCCACCCAACAGAAGAGAAATCTTGTGCTCTTTTTCAATGGCCTCGGCAGCCGCTAACGCGCTCAGAGACGACGGCTTCACGAATCCACCTTCGTGTTCCGCCACGACCAATGTGCTTACCTAGCAGGATACAAGAGTTAAGCAGTGAGGCGCAGCTGTAGCTGATCGACGGAGAGCAGAAACGAAGACCTGCATGAATGGATGGAATACAGCGGAGGCCAATCAAAATTTCAAGGGGAGTTGGGCGAAACAAGCGCCTGAGCTATCGGGATTTGGGAATCTCGCTTAACTCTCGACAGTGTCGCGTAAGTATCACATGTGCTTCCGAAACCTAGTTCAAATTGCTTAACCCACGACTAGGATCAGCAGAGCACCAGGGATTCGACGGGGAGGGAGCCAAATGGACGAAATGCGTCGCACGACGACCCGGACACATCCATCTTGGTGGTTTCTGTCACGGAATCCTCCCGGTCGATGGAGCAGAAGCGAGGCGGATTGAATCCGATGCAAAGGGAAGGGGAGCTCACGAATCTACGGAGCGACCGGGCCAAGGATCGCGAGGCGCAGCAGGGGCGGCTGCTTGCTCTTCCCCTCCTCAGCGCCCCCGCCACCATCGTCGCCATGAGCGCTCGCTCGCTCGATTCGGAAGAGAGAATGCGTCGAGAAGCGCAGTGGGAAGGGTAGACAAGACGACAGACGTGAACAAGTTGGAATTGGATAGGAGCACGTCTAGTGCAAGCAATCGAAATCAAAATGCACACGCCAATCCAATCTAATCTAATCTAAATCTAAATCTAAATCTAATCTAATCTAATATGTAAGCTTAACAAAGTTGCATCTGTCGATAACTTTCTCCACCAAGTCTCAGCGGCCATAATGTCCTGCTGGTGTTTTACATCCTGATCCTAGTAAAGCACATGCAAACCAATTTGATTAGTAGAGATACAGGTCACACGCTGAGACATAATATTCGTTTAATCCAGAAGTGAGAAGGTTTAGAGAAAGTAACGAGATTAAAACTTTGAGGTTAAATTATTTTCATGTGAGTGGAAAGCATCATGTCCCAGGATCTTCAGCGCAATTTGATTCAACCAAAAGAACAAGTGATTTGCGTACCCCCTTTTCGTGTCCCAGCCGGTTACCGGCCAACCGGTCGGGTCCGGTAACGGAAAACCCGACCGGTTTTTCCCGGTTTAGCAAATTCAAATTCAAATTTTTAAATTTTAACTGGTTTTTAAGTAAATTTAAACGAATTTCATCCGATTTTTTTTTCCAGTAAATTCGGTAAACTGGCCGGTAGCGAGATTTTTATCCTTGGTGTAGACCACTATTATAGAGTATTTTTCTCTCTCTCTTCTCTCTTCCTTCTAATTTTAGTGTTCCCCTGATGATCAGGGAACAGATATTACTTTCATGTGTATACGATCCTTCTGTACAACATGAGTATATGCATGTTCCAGTTCTCTTTCTCTACATCTACCGGATGAGAGCCAAGCCATATATATAGCGCTAGCTAGCTTTGAAACGCTGCGATGCTTCAGCTTAATTAATCCAATGCAAACCGATGCATGCATATAGCCAATTTTTTTAGAAGTTCTTTTAAAACAAAACTTTTCATGCCCTTTCTCTCTCCTAAATTTCAAATGTCATATAGCCAACTTTTCCACAACATAACTATTCAGCGTCATGGTCTCTTCTCTCCTGGCAATTGTGCTCCTGTGTCACAAAAAGATTCAGCAAGGTTGCTACAATCTAAAATTATATCATATCTATAGAAAAGTTCAATTTGTTTAATGAATAATGAAAAAAAGTATTTTTCTCCCCAACAAGGCACTGTCATATATAGTGTCATACTGTCATATGGTTTTTGTAACATTTATGAATCAAACAGTAGCTACTGATAATGCTGCCATCAGGTGTTAATGAAAACAAAAACTACAGCTCTTATTGCTCCAATACAACAAATTTTTTTTTGCTTCCAAGCAATGGGAATGTACGATATTATTGTTCAGAAAGGATTTTATCATTACATACCATTAATTTCTCATTCGCAGATGCAAGCTGAATCTGCAATGTTCTAATTGTCTCTCTTTGCGATAGGCATCCTACCTACATAATTACAATATATTTGCCAATTTGTTCAACAACTTGTAAATCAATTAAATAGAATACGATAATGATACCTCAAGAGCACTAACTTTCTTCATAGCATTGTCTATCTCAACTGCGCATCTTCTTGCAATTTCTTTCTGCTTTTCAATGTCAGCCATCAAAGACTGCACTTCTGCTAATTGATAGTCACGGTCTTGCCTTACTAGTTGAAGTTCACTCTTAAGATATAGTTCACCTCCTCCGCTAATTCATTTTGTTTTGAATCTGCCTATTATCAAGAATTTGATTGACATCGACACAAGTAATGGCATCGATACAAGTAAACACACCAATTTATAACTCTTCATGTTAAAAGGACAAAAGTAAAAGATATATGCATGTTACGATTGTGAATGCCACTTAACAAAAATAATGTATGGAAAAAATGATAGTAAATATTTTTGGCACAGTTAGCATTTTCTTCTAATAATCCAAGGACAAAAAAAAAACACAAAGCTGTTTGGAGGCTCTTTCAGTAAACCTCATTTGATATAATATAATAAGTCTGAGCAACTAAGATACACTGAAATTTCTATTGGGCAGTCCCAGCCAGAGATTGAAATACCGGCCGGTACCGGGAAAAAAACCGGCCGGGATCTTTTAAATTCAAATTTGAAATTTTGACTCTATAATGTCATTTTCTAGTTGGTTTAGATATTGTTATACTAGATTATGTATTGAAACTTTAGTTTTTAGTATATTTACACTATTAAAACATAAAAGACCGGTTTTTTCTGGTTTTTCATCTGGTTTTTCCGGTTACCGGTTTCGGGAAAACTGCAGTTCAAAATTTGTTTTTCAAAATTTGACCGGTTTTTTTTCCAGTTTTTCCGGTAACCTGCCGATAACCGGCAGGGATTTCCGCCGGGACCGGTTTTTTCATCCTTGGTCCCAGCCCTGAGATGACTTATGTTAAGATTGAGAAAGCTAGGGTTTACTATTCACAACTCTGCATCTTATTCATTAATGAAGGAGATATATATAGACAAGATACATGGGCCTCATGGGCTACAAGGGCTGGATGGGCCAAGAGAGAGAAAGAGAGAAATGTAGAATATACAATACTCTTAACACCCCCCTTCAAACTCAAGGTGGATCAGGAGGATCTGATGCACTGAGTTTGAGTAGATGAAGTCGATGATGTTCTCTAGTCTGAGCTTTAGTGAAGAAATCTGCAACTTGGAGCTCTGAGGGAATATACTTGAGGGTGATGGTCAACTGCTGACAATGAGATCGCGTGAAGGATGCATCAACACCAATGTGTTTTGTCAGCTCATGCTTGACCGGATCATTGGCAATTTGAATGGCACTTGTATTGTCACAAAAGAGAGGGGTAGGATTGTCACAAAGGACACCAAGATCAGTCAAGAGCCATCGAAGCCAAATGATCTCTGATGTTGTAGCGGCAAGTGCTCGGAGCTCTGCCTCTGCACTAGAGCGTGACACCATGATCGCTTCTTGGACTTCAAGCAATAAGCGAAGTACCAAGAGAGATACAATAGCCGATGTGGTCGGCGATCGCGCAGGATCACTCGCCCAAGTAGAGTCGAGTAAGCGTGGGTGGAGCCGACTCGAATCGCATAGAACAGACGTCTGGACGCAGTTCCTCTCAAGTATCTCAGTACACGAAGTACATGACTATAGTGAACTGAGGTGGGAGCACTGACAAACTGGCTGAGCACATGAACAGCATGAGCAATGTCTGGCCTGGTGACTGTGAGGTAGACAAGGCTCCCAACAAGCTGACGATAGCGAGAAGAATCTGTCAGGGGTACACCATCTGTAGGTCGAAGCTGCAAGTGAAGCTCCATGGGTGTGGCAGCAGTACGAGTATCAGTCATCCCAGAGCGAGCAAGTAGATCCTGAACATAGCGATGCTGAGAGAGATAGTAGCCATCACCATCAGAATGAACCTCAATTCCTAGAAAATAGCTCAATGGTCCCAAATCGGACATCATAAATTGTTCACTCAATTTCTTCTTGACAAAAACCACGTGGTCCATGTCATCTCCCGTGATCAACATATCATCTACATACAGAAGAAGCAAAGTACGACCTCGCTGAGAAGTGTGAACAAACAAGGCAGGGTCATGCTCACTCGAAGTGAAACCAGCAGCTCGAATCACAGAACTGAAACGCTCGAACCAAGCACGAGGAGCCTGCTTGAGACCATATAGAGCACGCCTAAGGCGACAAACATAGCCTGTAGGAGCCTCAACTCACAGGGGTGGTGCATATAGACCTCCTCATGTAGATCACCGTGAAGAAAAGCATTCTTGACATCCATCGAGATATAGTCCATGTGCGTATTCTTTGCAATCGCAATAAAAGTACGGACTGTGGTCATATGAGCAACTGGAGCAAAAGTCTCATCATAATCTCGACCATAAGCCTGCTGAAAACCTCTTGCAACAAGACGAGCCTTGTATCGCTCTACTGACCCATCTGATTTGTTCTTTATCTTGTACACCCACTTGCAAGTGATAGGAACAGCTCCAGACGGTAGTGGAACAAGATCCCAAGTGCCCGTGCACTCTAATCTTTGTGAGCTCCTCTGTCATAGCCAATCGCCACTCGTGTACAGCGACCTCCTCCGATAGGTACTCGGCTCGACTCTCACACTGCAGAAAAAAACCCCATCTCTCTGGTGCCTGAATAGAAGAACGATCACGTAGGGCATATCGTGATGTAGTAGAACGATCGTCAGAGTCGATGGTACTGGCCGGAGGATCAGGCGGAGGAGAGGAGGACAGAGTATCAGAAGGAACTCTCTGTCGACGACTATAGTGGAAGGGAAGAGTGGAAGTGTTAGAAACTGGTGGAGCTGGAGAAGAAGGTACACGAGAAGGTGAAACTGGTGGAGAAGGTGTATCTGGAGAAGGTGTATCTGGAGAATGAATGAGAGGTAGACACAAAAAAGAAGTGGAATCTGTGGAAGAAGAAGTGGGATGTGGAGAAGAATGATGAAAGAAAGGACGTCCCTCATCAAAAGTCACATCACGAGAGATGACGAATGCGACGTCTTTGAGGATCATAGCAACGATAACCCTTATGCTCGGGATCAGAACCGAAAAACACACTCAATCGGTGAGGACTCGGCTTTGTGCGCTCACGAGGTGCTAGAAGGACATAGCGCAGACACAACCAAAAGCGAAGATGAGAATAGTGGCGGGTGCTCAGACAGACCTCACGGGACACTTGCCTGAAGCTTAGAAGAGGGCTGACGGTTAATAAGATAGACTGCTGTAGAGACCGCTTCCCCCCAGAAGTGAGAGGGGACAAAGGAGGAAATGAGAAGAGTGCGAGCAGTCTCGATGATGTGACGGTGCTTGCGCTCAGCAACACCATTCTGAGCATGAGCACCGGGACACGAGCCGAGGAAGAGTACCTCGGAAGAAAGAAAGCGGCGAAAGGTGAGGAAAGATACTCGCCTCAGTCGAATCTAAAACACGAATGGAAGAAGAAAATTGTGTATGGACCATCTTAGCAAAAGACTGATAAATAGAAATCAATCGAGAACGATGTTTCATAAAATAGATCCAAGTATATCGAGTGATCATCAACAAATATGACATAATAACTATGACCACCCTTCAAGCAAAGGAGATGGACCCCATACATCCAATGCACCAAATCAAAAGATCGAGACCGAGAGGTACTCTCGGGATATGGAAGTTGTAGTTGTTTTCCCAACTTACAACCAAGACAATGAAAACTAGACTCAACAAATGACATGACCTAAGGAACCCTGGTGAACTAAAGTGGTGAGGCGAGCTCCACAAAGATGACCAAGTCGATGATGCCACTTGCTGAAGGAAGACCCAACAGGAGACTGAGATGAAGACATAGCAGAAGACACCAATGCCTTCGATGTACTGGTGGAAGGAAGATGTAAGATGTCCAAGACATAGAGACTGGGAGAGCCTCTACGGCGATGGCCAGAACCAATCACTCTTCTGCTCTGACGATCCTAAATGAAACAAGAAGAATCATCAAATCCAATGAAACAATTCATATCAGTTAGTTGACCAACAGAAAGAAGATTCATAGATAGCTGAGGAACAAAAGACACATCAGGAACAGAGAAGCAAGATGTAGAGAGAATGCCCTGATGGGTAATAGGGCAAGGTGTACCATCAGCAGTGTGAACATAGGTAGCATCAGTCAAGGGCCTACGAGCAACAAGCTGAGAGCTGTCAGATGTGACATGAAACGAAGCACCTGAATCCAGAATCCAAGGATGAGCAGCACTAGAAGCAGAAGGTGCAACTGATGTCATAGCAGACACTGATCCAGAAGTAACAGTAGATGTGGATGTGTCAGCAGTGACTGCTCCAGTGAGTGCTCTGGAAGGCCCAGTAGGTGCTCCACGACGACGGTCAAATGGCTGTCTAGCACGATAGGCAATAAAGTCGATCCGGATGTAACTTGAAACATTTGTCAACATGATGACCGATCCTCTTGCAATGAGAACAAACCAACACTCAGGGTGTCGCTCGGTAGATCCGCATCACGTGAGAGACTCGGGGCGGCATGTGGTGAGGATCCTGAGGCAGGCATAAGAGAATGAAGACGCGTCTCTTCTGCAATCAAACTAGAGAGCGCCGCAGTCAAAGTCGGTGGAGTGGGATAGTTGAGCAATTGAGTACTGAACAGCTCAAACTCCGATCGAAGCCCCATCACAAATTGATACATGAGCGTCTGCTGAGCATACTCATCTTTAGCAAGACAAGACCGACAGTAACAAGAGACTTTCTGGTGTCATAGACTCTAGAGGACCGGTGATGTGAGTGAAAGCACTGTAATATTCCTCCACTGACTGATCAGGCTGCTGCTGAAGACTATGAATGTTCTTGAGCAATGTGTAGCGAAGAGCACCACTGGACTGAACATATCTCTTCTCAAAGTATGTCCACATTTGCTTGGCTGAAGTATGATACTCAAGACTCATCCGTAGAGAAACATCAACACTCAGCACAATTCCGGTCATGACACGATCATCTTCTTTATGCCAAGCCTTTAAATACTCAGCATCAACGGTCTTCGGATCAGGAGGATCATCAGTCAAATGAGAGGCCAAACAATAACCCCTAAGAGTAGTCTTGACTGAGAAAGCTCATGCTCGGTAATTCAACCCATCGAGCTTGATATCTGTAAACACTAGAGATGAACTGCCCCCAAACATCGAGTCAAACTTAGTCATACCACACAACAATACCAATCAGCAGAAGCAGTACTAATCAACAGTACTAAAGAGGCAGACTCACTGGACCTCCAGACAGTACTAATTTGCAGAAGCAGCTCAGTGTGGGATGGAACTCACTGGACCTCCAGGCAGTACTAATTTGCAGAACCAACTCAGTGTGGGATGCTCCAGGCGCGGGATGACTCCAGGCGGGATGACTCCAGGCGGGCGGCGTCGTCTCCGGCGTCGTCTCCAGGCGCGACCTCCAGGTGATGGAGGCCAAGGCGTTGCAGAGGCGGTGCAGGCAGAGCTCTCCAGGCGGGATGACTCCAGGCGGGCGGCGTCGTCTCCGGCGTCGTCTCCAGGCGCGACCTCCAGGTGATGGAGGCCAAGGATCCACGAGCCGCGCGGGCGACGCGACCTCCACTCCAGCGCCAGATCCTTCACTCCAGCGCGGCGATGGACATCCGCATGGCGCGGGCGATGGAGAGGCGGAGGCGCGGGCGATGGAGGCGGCAGTGCACTTATAATCCAAAAGTCAAACCCATCTTTTGTCACCAGGCATGATGGCAGCATAACAGTGCCAATTTAACTTTTTTTGCATGGGCATGTGGGTGCTTTTTTTGCACGCAGATAAAGATGAGGGCATGCAATTGAAAGGGTGTAGATGAATGTAGGTAGAGCATGGGGGTGCTAAAATTCCCTAGTTCTTGCAAGTAGCAATAGAAAATATATACATAATCTAGTGTTCTGCAATTGGCACCGCAAAGACTGGAAATGTAAGACAGGCACAATATATATTATCTACCACTTGACTACCACACACAAAAACATTCTTAGCACCTGGTCATTGAAGTCTTCTGAGATTACATCATGTGAAGATTGTGCAGAAAACTTCGTCCCGTTGTCCTCTTCACAAGGCATGGTGGTATCCTATACATTCTTAACTTTATTAGCTGCTTGACATCTGACGAAATAAATGTTATATTGAAAACAAGCAACATTTTCAATTTTCAAATCGCCCACCACTTTATCATCTTCATCCGTGCATAACCTCCCATCAGACGCATTTGATTCTTTTATTGTCAATTGTATCTCCACATACAGAATTGTCATGGTATGTGAAGTGAGCTAGCTACCATTCTCGTTATGCTGTTTTCCTGATGAACTGAGTAGATTCTTGAATTTGTAGATTTCAGCTATATCTGTGTCATCCATCTTCATAAGCCAAACATGAGCTTCCAATTTTTCAGTACTATTCAACTGATACTTTCTCATCTGAAGAATCAACAATCAAAACCCAGAACTGAAAAGGTTAAGCATGACAGCTTGATGCGCATATATCCGTAAAGCAAACTTCAAGAAAAAATTAGAGTTCAAAATTTTAACCTCACAAAGTGCAATTAATTCTGGTAATTAGCTTAGTACCAAAAGACAACAAAGCACATATAATCCCCATTTACTTAGCTCCCATCCCCATCCCCACCCATGGATCAAAATCCCGGCGATTACGGCCGGTAACCGACGATTACTGAAATACTTGGTGGTACTGAGATCCAACAAATCGGCGAAAAATTTCAAATTTAAATTTAAATTCAAAATCCCGGCGGTTACATCCCCAATTCAAATTTCTTGATTTAATTTTGACCGTGTTTTCCTTGAGTTTTCCTACATCGTGGCGGTAATCACATCTTGGCAATGGCGGATTTTACCCTGCTGGTGTTTTGATCCTTGTCCCCACCGTGATTTTGCGGGTATGGGGCCTCAATGGGGATCATAAATTCAAATGTTCACTACATGAATAGATAGAATTAAAGCAATTTTAGTGAGATGTAATATGATAAAACAACAACAAAGGACTTATATACTACAAGTCGTACAACATACGCATCTAAGAGATAAAATATTGAGTTTCACCACATAAATGCTTCAAAGTACTTGTATATAAGTGTATATCGTGGGAATTGGGGATGAGTCAGATATTCCCATCCCCGTCCTGAGATAAGAGTACAGGAACAAATTCCCCCGTACCCACCTCCATCTCCTAATAGAGGAATTTCCCTAGGGTTAGAAGGGAATGGGGCCCCATTGCCATCCCTTCGGAATAGCCACATGCACAATTTAATCAGCGGAGAGAAATAAATAATGGACATGGAAATATAATGAAAGCTCACTTTTATCAAGCATTATATACCTCCATCGCTGCAGCTTTAGCTTCTGATCGGATCAGTCTCTTGTGCCTCTTACGAGTTACGACAAGCATTTCTGTTTGGAACCTGATATGTAACATGTGAAAAAAAAAATTGAACACTTAAAACAACCATTCTACTAGGAGTCATGCAAGAGAAGATCGGTAATATTGACATGGTTCCTATGTTTAATACAACCTATAAATGATATTTACACCAAAGTAGCCGACATAGGTAAACAGGGAAAAGTACCCAGAAAGATTTTCAGTAAAAGAACTTATTACCTTGCAACTGTTCTGGCTTCCGCCCTCCGCCTTTTCAGAATCCATCTTTTGCCCATCTCTTCTGATCATACAATCAACCTTCTCAGCGGAAGAATTTTCCACCTTGTAATCATTCTGACTATTCTCCTGAATCTTCAAAACATCCAAATTTTGCCCACCCTTCCCCAAGGAAGTTGCCATTGTTTCCGCATGCTAATAAAAACACAGTACATCATAAAAAGAAGCTCAGTAAATTACACTAATTTCCTATATTGTGGGAATAAGCTGCAGCTAAGCTTGGTCAAAGAGACCCGTAGACAAATGGACCAAAAAAAAAATCACATCTCATTACAATGCTAGTTGGTACAAATGACAGCTTTAGATGAAGTAAGACAACAGGAACATATACCATCTACAGTGACTATCCGACACCAAAAAAAAGAAAGAAAAAAGAAGGCAATACTCAATACCTGATCTTTACGGTTTTCCAAGGGCACTTTCTGTCAACATTCTGCAGAATTTTTTGGATCCTTTTCCTCTCCACAGGAACTGATGGTATCCTGTGTATTTCAAGCTCACATATATTTTTGTACATCGATTCCAAAACAGGCACAGTATACAGCAGGGAATTTTTTCACCTTGCAGTCATTCTGGTTCTTTCCCTCCATCTTCTCATTATCCAACTTCTACCCATCCCCCCTGACTGCAGGATCAAGCCTCCCCTCCACTGCAGCTGATGAAGATTCTGGATGCTGCAAAATGAAATGGGAGTAAAATAAAATTCAGCAATGTTGAGAACACCCATATGCATGCACTGCAGATTTTCTCGTATGTTCCCTTTCCCCTTGTTTCCTGGTTCTAAAACTTATTGCTATGCTAACAGTTATAACGAAGCACCTCTTGTTGCTAAAGGTGACTGCGTGTGTTGATGAAGAATAACAAAATCGCATAACTATCCTCTGTGCACCAATTTCAGTGGAGTCCATTTTCCAAAAAATTCTCCAATCCCCTCAACGCCACCAAACTAAATCAAATGATGCCAATAAAGCCTAGTGATAACCATAGCAGTAAATAAAAGATTTTACAAATGAAATCAACTAAGAGACTATCATAGCTACCTTGCAGTTACAGTGGCTGCAGCTCGGCCGGTTTGCCTCGAACGATTCATCACCTGACAATGATCCGGCCGTCTCCCCCTCCTCCCTATAATCCCTCGCGGCCAGCTCCGCGCCGCGCCGCGCGGCAAGATAGCGTATACCTCACCTCCCCGCGGCCTCTCCAGTGCCGCCTCCCGGCGCAGCCGCTTGGCGGGTGGCTGCTCTGCTTGGCATACATTGCTCCACGGCAGCGTCCTTTCTCGGAGCCTACTGCTCTAAGGCGGAATATCTGCTCGACGGCTGCGGCGGTGGTTCCACGGGGCACCGCTTGCGCCAGCCGGATTCGACGACATCTGGCGCCCGCAGCTTGAGCTGGATCAAGGGAAGAAGATAAGGAGACGTCCGGAGAAGCAAAGATAGGGCTGGAGAAGAGGAGAGCGTACGCTGGCGGGCGGCGTCGGGAGAGGCGGTGGGAGGTGCGACATTGCTGCGCCGATTTGCAGGAGGAAGACGGCACGGCGAGGACGACGGTGGCCCACCACAAAAGCCCAACATCGCGTAAGCCCTCAAGGCTAGAGATACTGGGCCGTAGTACTCCGCGCTCTTTTCTCTCTCTTTAACGGGCCGGGCCGGGTCGCACATTTCCTGCGCGATCCAATTTCCCTCTTGATGGGCCGGGTCTCGCATCACATCCACATTGGACATATCTTGACCGTCCTTTCTAGGATGGACGGTCAGGATACTTTACAACCCCAGTATCTCTGGCCTTGTGGCCAGAAAGCTCAATGGGCCGGGCTCCATAAAGGCCTATTTATTGCCAACCTATAACGGACTTCTTTTCCGAAATAATTGCAGCTTATCTGCGTCCTTTCTAGTCGACCTCCTTAAGATCTACTTCTTCTTCCTCCTTTGCAAACGAGCTGCTTAAGCATTTAATCAGCCGAATTAGCTAATTCAATAAGTGAAATTAAACTAGAATTAAGCAAACTAAGTTTGGCCCACGTTTCTATACGGTGATAATTAACAGCCGTTAGTGTCTCGTAGTTTCATTTGATTCCCCGTTTGCAACACATGAATTAATTAATTCCTGCCAAAATTCTAGAGGTGAACTGCATGATCACTTGATCTAGCCTCTAAACTACTATACTATTTAAATACAGCTTTAATGGTGATGGATACACTCTTCCAAACACAGAGCATGTAAACACATCACACGAGATAACGTGGATGAGACAGGGGAGGATAGAGAATTGAGTCGTCTTTTATGTAATAGTCAGCTCTAACACGATAAATAAGACACATTATACACGAAGGAGTTGTCTATAGAGACATGTAAAAGAATAACTCATTGTAGAAGGATATCTTTAACACTGTCGGTAGATAACACCGGGTAATACTACAAACAGAAGTTGTATGTATCATTGTAGGTACCCTTGCGCTGCATTCACAAACAGTAGGAGTACGAGTGAGAGTGATTGGTGGGGCCCACGTGGGCATAAGAAATTGGGAATCCTAGTCAGACGCGGGGCCAGGAGAGTGATGGCCACCATCAGCATTCTGTTGCGCTAATAATCAGGCATCATCACCAGCTGGGCCACCTCTGCATGGTGGACAGCTCGGCGGTTGCTAATAATTGCCTCCATCCCTCCCTCGGCTCCTTTGCAGCCTGCCACGGCAGCATTATTCGCTCAACAAGACAGCAAGGCAAGCGAATGGTATCATGCCGGGAATCCAGATTACAATGTCACACCATCAGTGGTCAGTGGGGTATTATTTCATGGATATATGCCAAATCTCTTGTCACCAAGCACTCAGCTCTTTGATGTCAGAATCTGAGCAAATGTTATACAGCCGAGGGAAACTAATTTTTAAAGCACAGTCATCTATCCAAGTATTATACCAAATAAAAAAATTCTCCCATTTCCTAACTGAAAAGAAACCCCCCAATCGGACAAAGATCGAACCTTATGAGTAGATCTCCAGAACTGAGAGGTTCTAGTAGATATAGAATTTCTATAATCACCCTTGGATAAATAATTTGCTTTTAAAATCCTAAACCAGATCTCATTATTAGCCTTGTTAAGTTTCCAGAACCATTTACAAAGAAGGTATTTGTTCATCAATCTGGTATTAATCACACCCAGACCACCTAAATCTTTTGGTCTACGCACTGCCTCCCAGTTGATCGTATGATATTTGAACCTATCACTTGCATCTCTCCAGAAAAATCTGGATCTAATAGTGTCTATTTTTTTCTTCTAAATTTCCTCATTCAAATTGTAAAAACTCATGGTGTAAGTAGGTCGAAGACAGCTATTATATAATGTTCTTGGCGGCTATGTCTTCGAGTTATAGTATGTGATGTTTTCTAATAGCTCACCCTACTTAAGAAAATCACTATGTTGTGAATTTTTTTAATTTCAGACTCTGTTTTGTTTCGAATGCAGGAATTTCACATGAACCGTTTAGTTTTAATAGGAATTAGGAACATTCCATGTTCCAAACAGGCCTCGGTTACTACAAAACAAACGCAGGCATTTGATTAAATTTTGCTAGGAATTTTTGGAGAGAAGAGGAAAAACAGTGGGGGATCCTTAAGGATGAGTTAGAAGGGGTGATGAAAAAGATAAAATGGTGTGGTGCTTGGATAAGAGGAGCCAGTTCACAGTGAATTCTTTGTATAGACATTTAGCTTTTGGTAGGGTTACTGATAAAAGAATAAAAAAGCTTTGGTCAAGTAAGATTCTACTCAAACTGAAAATCTTTCTTTCGCAGATTTACCATAATAGGATTCAGACAACTGATCAACTTAGCATTAGAAAATGGAAGGGGAATGTTAATTGTATACTTTGTGGGGTTGCAGAGGATGCAAGGCATGTTCTTTTTCAATGTGTTCTTGCTAAATTTGCTTGGTCTTGTTTCAAAGAGGCCTTTGGACGGAGGAGGTGTCCAGCGTCTCTTGAAGATTTTCATCTTTACTGGCTAGACATTTGGGGTGCTAACAATTATCATATTGGTTTATTCAGTTTTCCAGCTTTAGCCTTGACACTATGAAAAACCAGAAATAAGATGGCAATTGAGAAGAAATTTCCTAAGCATCCATCTAAGGTTGTGTTCCAATTTATATCATGTTTGCAGTACTGGCGGGTTTTAATAAAAAAAGGAGGAACGCCAGAGATTGTAAGACTTGATGACGACGGTTGAAGACTGGTTGAAAGTGTTCTGCAAGAGGGATGGAGTTTAGATCATTTGTGTTGTGCTTTTCCTCCACTGATCTGTAGTATTGTCTTCTATTAGAGTTTTGCGTTGGATTAACTCTTAGTTGCTCTAGCTGGCCGTCCTTTGTAAACTGGTATTCCCAGTAAGTTGCTTTTGGTTCTTGTTTTGTAATTTTGGACATTAGCTTTCTATAAAAACTGAGTAATCTTTCCTGGTTCAGAAAAAAACATTATAAGATACCATGTAATGAAAAAACATAATAATTAACCTAGGTGACCGGCAAGCAACTCTTAAAACACGGCTAGTGGGATTGGACCCGTAAAACATTTTTTTTTGTTTAAACAGCTGCTTATCAAAAGCAAATTTGTAACAACTTTTTATATATATAAAAAAACACCTCAATGACAGCTGAATCCTAATTAACAATTATCACCCACACCAAATCTTATACACTCCATAATATAGTTAGCTAATCGGGTTGGAATTTGCATCTTCTTTTGGAACCCGATTCCGGGCGCATCAACTCGCGGGTGGAATCCCCTTTTGCTCACTACTACTGCTTTGGCCTATAAATAAGCCCCCTTTGCTAAGCTTGCGATGAATCAACTACTACTACTACTACCACAATCCCTCCCGTCTTGTATCGAGTCGTCTTCTTCCTAGGACTGGTCTGCTTGTGTTGTGCCGAGGCCATGAAACCCCCTCACTTCCCCGGGGAAGGCTCTTGGGCTCACGAGGTCAAACAGGCCCTCCGTGACAAGCTCCGGTGGGCCTACGGCACCGCCGGCGCGGCCAGGCCGGCAGCTGCAAGCCGCAGCGCCGGCCCGAGCCACGGCGACGACTGCCGGGGCTCGGCCGCGGAGGATCCCATAAGGAGAGTCATATTCTTGGCTCCCTGGGGTCATACATAAAAGAAAGAAAGATCTGCACACACAAGAACATGGCTCTGCTTGCATGCACGGCCATGTCTTGGTCAGATCTGCAAGAACTGAACCCAAAAAAAAAATGGAGTCTGTCTTGTAAACTATGGAGTATGGACCATGAACATGAACTCATCAAGGACTAACTAGGTAGAGATGGGTATGGTCTGGGGGAAAAACCCCGAAGGTATGTAGAGATCTTGAGAAGTTCATGGGTGTTGGTTGAGGTGCAGGAGCTGGAACTTTGTAGCCATGAACTTGATTTCCAGAAAGTACATATGTAACAAGAGCCTGTGAAAAGTTATGAGAAAAGACTCTTCCTCCTTCATGTGTCCACCTTTGATTCCAGTTGGTTTTGTTCAGATACTTCTATGTGGCGTGTTTAGTTGTTGGTGTGAACTATGAAACAATCTTTCTGTGTTGTCCTCTTGATCTGGACGAAGTTGTTGGGAAGCCTGAGTCCTGGTCATGAAACACAAACATGTTCATGATATATGAGGGAGTTCATGCTTTCTTGCAAAGAAGCATCTAGAAACTTGGATATGGGTATGACAAAGGACCTCCTCTTTGCATGTCCACCTTTGATTCAGTTCTCCTTTTCTTTTCAGCAAAAAAGATCCAGTTGATTTTGTTTCCCAATCGTCTGCTATAAGCAGAGCACAAGGGTGTTTTGCTATGTTGGTTGTGTGAAATGATCCTTCTCTTTCATTTCTTCTTGATCTGGAAAAGGTTGTTGTGAGCCCTGAATCCAGCTCATGGAAGACTAATGATCTGAGAACTTCATGTTTCTCCTGGACAGCAGCATCTGGATAGAATCCACAGATGAATACACATATGGGAAGAATAATAAATTTGCTGCAATCAACTCCGAGTTCTCAGAGTTCGATACAGATTACAGTCTCAGAGCTTATTAAAAGCTGCAAGAAATCTGTGTCTGTGTGTGTGTTCTCGCAATACTATACCAGACTACCAGTTTTTTAACTGTGCAATATCATATATTTCTTATAATTTGGAGGCAAGTCATCGGGGAAAAAAAAAACAGAAAAGAAAAGGCAGGAGACATTGAATTCGATTCCTCTCTTCCTGTAAACTAATGTGACCTGGGAATCCTATTGTAAACAAGAAACTAAAGAAAGCCTCCCACTCGCAAGGATAAGCCAAAACCGAGTGGGCCAATCCTCTTGCTTGCTATCCCGGGCACCTTATCTTATCTTATCTTCAGATATCCACAGAGATATTGTCATTGACTTAGCAAAAAACAAAATGTCTGTTTGAAACGGCTGTGCTATTCTGAAAAGCGGTTTTCGGTTGTGTTGCAGGGCTAAATGACTGCAGGCTGAAGAGGTTTGATATTTGGATTTTAGGTAGGCTGGCTGTAGTTTTCGAGATGAGAAATATCTGAAATGCCCTTGAGGACAGTAACAACTTGTTTGATGCCATTTAACGTAATTAACAACATTTAATGAGAACTAACAATAGTTGATGATAATTAACAACGCTAAACGCAATTAACGACATTTAAAACCAATGAAAAACTACTAATAATTGACTGAAATCAAATGTGCAATTAACGAGCTAGGTATGTTGACGCGTCAGTGTTCACCACCGAGTATTCTCATGTATTCTAAAAACACACCCAGCATTTTCAGCAACAATACTCCCACGTTCCGAATTCATTCATGTACAAGATTATTTTGTATAGAAAAGGGGGAAAACGAGTTATCAACAGAATCTCTAAAATGCATCTGAAGCAAGTAATGGTTTGTTTGATGTCGTTTAATGGCAATTAACAGCAATTAACGACAATTAACAATTTACTATAATTAACGACAACTAACGCAATTGACGATAACTACTGAAATTAACGAAAATTATCGCAATTGACAATAACTACCGCAATTAACAATAATTAAGTGCATCCCACCAGCCAGCCAACCACGGTAGCAGTTGTTTGAATGCTGCAAGCTTGCAGCAAGCAACAGGACACAATCTCACTCATTTTGGGAGATAAAATACATGATATCCTCATTAAGATCAACAGTTTACAGAAACTGTTGCACCATTCCTGAATTTTGATGGCATGCGACAACAAAGTATGTATTCAAAGAAACAGCGTGTACACCTGGCATAAAACAGCAATAGCTTTATTAAAATAACGTGTCAAGAACTGGTAACAGCGAGAAGGCAGTCACAATGCAGTAAAACTCTATTATTCAAAGATAACTGATCACAATTGATCAGGCATAATGCTCTACAACCTGAAACCAATCACTAACTATATCCCGTAATTTTCAACCAAAAAAAATCAAAAAGGGTAATAACCAATGCACAGCTTCCCAGAGGTCCTTTCAGGAGGATGAGGCTCAGCAATCCATCGGCAACCTTCTTGTCGACCTGATGTGTCATTGAAGAATCAGTAATACTGCCTTTTAACGCAAAAGAAGCAACCAGAGATATCCAAGTGTGCATGTATGCTATAGCAATGCATAGAAATAGCCCAGGATAACACAAACTACAAGTCTTGCAAGAACAACAATAATCTGTGCAGTGACAAAAGCATATTTAATTCCAATTCAAGTGCTTCTGCCAATCTCAAGGTACTTACAGACATAATATTTTTGAACTTCTCAATTGTCATGGCCTCTGGTGGTGTAATGGGAAGTTTGAGTATGTCAATTACCCTGTTTCTATAGCCTGGCAATTGAATACAATGATCAGTGCATAATAGGTGCTCACAAAACAGAAGGTTGCTATGACAATCTGATAAATGCTGCTGAGGTAAGGAAATTTAGTTTTTGATACCGAATAGTCAAATCGAGAGTCAATACATTCTCAGAATGATCCTAATTCCTAAAGTAATAACAATGAAAGGAAAGGCATTTGCAGCCGGGGTTTCAGGTCTCATTTGGCACTATATTTGCATGAAAACATGAAAAACATGTGTTTGTAGCACATGAAAACATGATGAACTGATGGGCATAACTAGAACACAGGTCACATTAAATTTCATGAATCAGTTGCCCCAATTCCGAACAAGCTGTGAATTGATCAATGGAGAAGATGACGACATACCTCGCCATGAGCATCTTGCCCCAGTGGAGAAGAGTTCTCAAAGTTATCAGTCGCAGCTTCGAGCTCGACCAACGAAAATGATCTGTATGGTGGTTCGATCTCAAGCAAGTGGGCACACTCCCCATCAGGAGGTTCGACGACTGGTCGACGAACCGGAGATTGTCGCCGCACGGCACCTTGTCGGACAGCATCCCGGTGAACCTGTTCGCGGCGATGTTCAGGTACTGGATGGATGGCAGGGACAGCAACACCGGCATGAATGTCCCGACGAACCGGTTCCACGACACGTCCAGCCGCTCCAGCAGGTAGAATGAGCCCAGCTCGGCAGGCAGGCCGTCACTGAACCTGTTCCGGCTCAGTACCACGGTCACCACCTTCCTGCCCAGCCTCGGGAACGCCGGCCCGAGCGAGTTGCCGCCTCCGTAACAATCTAATTTTTTCCCAGTTAAAAATAAAGTTTAATTATTTTTCTGAATTTTTTATTTTTAAAAACTTTTTCTAATTATTTTAGAGTTAAAATAAATTATTTGCAAAATATAATAGTAATTATGAGTTGTAAATATTTTATTTAAGTTCAAAATGACTCAGAGAATTTCTGTGAATTTCAGTATAATTTTTTGAATTTTATTTACTATTTTCTAAAATCTAAATGAATTAATTGAATTATTTAAATCACTAAATCAGTTAAAAATCGAGGAACATTAATTGGGCCGAATCTTCCTCGGCCTGTCACTGTTCTTCACGCGCACGCCGGCGCAAAGCCCGCATGTCAGCCACTCCTTTTCTCGTCCGCGTCTCTTTCTCACTGTCGTATGGAGCCCACGTGCCACTTCACCCCTTTGTCTACCTTCCTTCCTTCTCCCGCTTGTCCCCACCATTACCACATTTCAAAAGCTTTCCAAACTCATTTAAATCCGGCCGCATCTTCCGAAATCGCGCCGCATTTATGACACCGTGTCATCACCGCGCCCGTTACGGCCTTTGCTTTCCTTCTCCGGCCATCAATTCCCCAGAATCCTCTATTGACCCGACGGGAGCTTCTTACGCTCCACACCGCTCCGGCCTCACCCTTGCACAATAAAGGACGCCCTGTGTGTGCCATCTCCATCTCATCCTAGCACCGCCACCCACCTCACCCCAATCCTCTCAAGTTCGTCGGAATTTGAAGTCGAAGCCTCGCCGCCCGAAGCTTTTCCGCCGTCGATTCCGCCGCCGACAAGCTCGCTCTGTTGCCTTCGTCTATGTTCCTGGCATCGCCTTCACCCGCCCGTTCTCGTGCACGCACTCTCTCGACCGGAGGACCGCCGGAACGCCCTCGCCGCCGTTGACCTAGCACCGTCGCCGCTAAACTACTTGCCACTGGCCACTCCGTTGTGCTCCGCCGCCGCAAGGTAATACCTAAAGTTCAGCATCATATCATCTTCATTTTGCACATATTCGAGTAGCTCGCCGTGGCGCGTAGCGCCCGTGAGCTTGTAGCCGAGCGTCGCCGCTTGTGCCCAGCGTAGTTGAAACCTTCCTTCGATCAGCGTAGTCAAAACATCCTTCCGACCACATGAAGATGAAGATGTGAATAGTACTCAGAGGTGAACATTACTCGAAGATGTGAACAATACTCGAAGATGTGAACAGTACTAGGAGGTGAACAATACTCGAAGATGTGAACAGTACTCAGAAGGTAGACATTACTCGAAAAGTGGACAATATTTTCGGAATTCTACCATTTCTGGTAACATCAAAACTTCTCGATGTTCGTTCTCGCTCTCACGAACTCCAACTATGTCGATTCTTGTTCCTAAATCCATATAAATTCAAGATCTACCTTCTAGAACTAAAATTATTTAATTTGAAGTTAGTTCGAATTTTTTATTTAGAATTTATTTGAGTATTATTTGAATTTGGCTTATTTTCACGTTTAGATTTCGACGACTCCGGGGAATTTGAGGTAGTTGAAGAAGAAGAATTTGAGCAATGCAAGTTATAATCTTGACCATGTTGATCCTATTATTTCAAATTATTTAATTCTATTTTAAGTTATTATTGCATGCATATTTCTATCCAGATATTTTAAATTTCTAGTTAATCTATTTCCTTTGTATGGCCAATGTTGATGTTTGAATAGTCATTCCCTTGTCACTATAGTTAAAATAAATTAGAAAAATTATATGCTTAGACCAAAATGTTGATTTTGGGAAAAATTTTTTAGCCAAATGACAATTATGATTTGAATTGGAGACTATGGTATTGTTGTTACCATAGAAGTCTTATAAAATATTTTGACCTAAGAAATAAAATAAAACTGGTTTGAACTTGGGCGAATTGGACCGTTGGTGAGTGCAAGTCTATGCACGGGGCTGAACTCAGTGAAGGGTTGAGGCCCATGGGTCATTATGGAAGTCGCCCAATCATATAAGGACCGGTCTGCGAGCTGCGGATTGTTAAACCAAACTCGTACCACCACAAGTTTGGAGTGGGACAGACTTGGCTAATTAATCTACATTATTTTACCGTGGTTGTGTCACCTTGAGGTGTGGGTGTCTGAGTGACTTACTATTATTCCCACTTGGCGCAAGAGGGGGCTTCTGACGATGAGTCCAAAGGAAGTGAAACCTTAGCGGATACAACTATGTTGAAATGGTGTAGGGTAAAGGGCTTGTGATATTTACTTAGTCGCACGCCTTCGGAAGCGTGTCCTGGCCAACATGTAAAGTAATCTATCTCTTGTGGGTAAAGCTGTACAGACTCTGTAGAGTATTAATCTATTCGAATAGCCGCATTCGCAGTAATGGGCATGCTGAGTAAAGCCTTTCGTGGATTAGATTTGGTTTTGTTTTTAAATAAATCTCAAACTCATATGTTTTTGGATAGTTTATCCATTTAGAAAATTCGGGAAGAATGCTTGATGTAAAGGGGTTAGTCCTTCACCATTAGTGTATGGAGGTTTATCCTACACTTGAGCATTTACAATAAAAAATAAGCTTTGACTTTTAGTTATACCTTAAATTTTTTTTGCCTTGAACTTAGTAAAAGTATTTAAAATTAAAAATATGGCTTTATGCAAAATGAACCCTATCAGTCTCTCTTGTTTACACATACATGCATTATATTACATTATTAGGTGTAACTTGTGAGTGAAAAGTTGTGCTCACTCTTGCTAAATAAAATTTATTCATGTGGAGATTATTATCAAGACGGTGACGATTAGGACAATTAGGCTACACCCCCAGATGATTGCCTGTGGCGAATCGTGTGGTCTACCTATTTATTTTTGCTTCCGCTGTTTCTTTATATTTGACCTTGTACCTAATTTTGTAATAAACTCTGATTATCAATTAATAAAAGTGTGATGCGATTTTGCTATCACTTTTGTTTGACTATGTACACTAACTACTCCTGGACTAGTGTATGAAACACAGAGAATCCATGATCCTTCATTCCCAGGTTCGACAGATCACCTAGAGGTTCGTCCCGCTCATGTCCGGCAAGTTCCCCGACAGGTTGTTCAACGCGAGTATGAGCGACCTCAGCGAAGGCATGCTCCTGGGGCTCTGGCACGACACCTTCCATACTAGGGGTCGTCGCGTCTGTGAGGCATGAGGCTTGTGTAGGGAGGCGTCGGGAGAGGAGGTTGCGGACGGCAGGAGCGCCGGCTCGGACCGGGCTCGATGGGTTCAATGGGGATTGGGCTGATTGAGCTCGAAGGAAGCGGCGCCGAGGGACGGAGGTGAGCGGTGGTGTCCAGATCTGGGCGAGGGAGGAGGGAGGAGGACGCGGCGGGACGACGACGCGAGAGGAGGAGGAGGGAGGAGGGTGCGGCGGCGCAGGTGCGGGAGCAAGAGGGAGGAGATGGGCGCAGGGGGAGGAGCTGGCGCTGGGGAAGGGAGGAGATGGCGTCGGGGGAGTAGGGGAGGAGCGGGCGTGGGGTAGGACTAGGGTTTCTGGCGCAAGGGGATGGAGGAGAGGGGGTTTTGTTGAATGACAAATGGCAGGTAATTACCCCCGAACTTTGAGGGTAATTTGGGAAGAGAGGTTACAGGTACCATTATGGACCAATTCATGTGAATAAGTTTTGCTCAAATTGCAAAACTCACTTAAGTGCTAGAAAGTGACCACTTAGGTTAAACTAGTATTTTGGATAAATTTTAAAAACGAATAACTTTTGCTAGGTTGGCCTTTTGGAAATCTTTTGAATAACAAAAATATTTAGAATAGCCAACTCTAGGATATTCCTTTTGGAACGGTTTTTAAATCCATTTTAGAATAGATTTTACATAAAAATCTAGTTTATGTCAAAGACAAGATACTATAATTTTGGATTTTGGGTAGAAACTCTTTTTCACTTAAAATAGGTTTTTCTTGAGCCAAAACCTTTGGCAAACCTTTGAAAAATATGTTTATACATTTTGCAACTAGTTTTTTTTAAAGGATTACTAATAGTTATAAGTTTTTTAACTTTTGGCTAAAAGGCACAATTTTGAAAAATATTACAAGTACTTAATTTATTTGGGCACACTTGGGATGTGATATACATGTATATGACTGAGCACTTCCCCTTAATGTGCCACATTACTATCTTGCTGAAGATTGCAATAATGAAGTTTTGAACAAGAGCAAGAACACCATTTCTAAAAGATTTTCAAGGAATGTAATCTACACAGGGTAAAAGGGCTATATACTTGAATGTAAGTACTTGTTATCGAGATGGCATTGATTTTGATATGAAATGATCATCCTTAAGCTTGGCTCTAATTTCGCACATGGTGGAATCCACCTCTTCATGTGAGCCAAACCTCGAATGCCTCTCCAAGTACCTAATCATTTAAGCACCTTTTGGTACCCAAACTCGATTGGGTCTTTGAATGTTAGTCACAAGCGATTTGAGCACCCAAATGGCCCTAGCTATAACCTTTGGTGAACTAACAATTTTAGCAAACACATTGCCATATTTATCATTCCTAAGCAAATAATGATCATTATAGATAATTAGCTTAGGAGAGATACCTTTGTGACAATCCTTACTAAAATATCCATTTTCCCGGCAATTGTCGCAAGTTTGGTATTTTCTTTCATCTTTTGTCTTCTTGTCTTACTTATTGCTGGCTTGCCTCTTATTTGAATGTCTAGACTTGGTATCCATTTGATTTGGGCACATCGAGGCATTTTGTCCCTTCTCATTGCGTCCAAGGCACTTGATGTAATTCTTTGTATATCTTGCATTCTGTCTTATCTTGCTATTCTCCTTCTTCTTTGGAGTGAAGCCAATTTCACTCTTATCTTGCAAGCATATTTGTTTGCTCAATATTTCATCGAGAGTGGCATTCCCCTTGTAGCTTCTTTGAAGTCATTTATCAATTTTGTGACTTGGGCCTTGAACTCTTTGTTTTCCTTTATAAGGTTAGTATCACAGGACATATAAATAGAAGCATCTATTTTTTTTAGCAACAAGGCATATCTAACAAATCATCACAAGAGGTGGACATGCTAACTTTAGATAAAATGCAATAGTTAGGAGCTACACATGACATATTATCTAATAAATTACATGTAATACCTATATCTACCTTGGACTTATATATCTCATTTTGGAGGAGAGTTTCATGTTCATCTTTTAAAACATCATAATTATTTTGAAGTGAGAAATACTCTTTCTTCAAAACTTTGAATTTTGATTTCTCCTGTCCTAAATACTCATTAAGATCCTCAAGCATATCCATCAACTCATCATATGAAGACTCATCATCATTATTTAGCTTCTTATCACCTTTGGCCATAAAGCAATGGGGTGATGCGGATGGGATTGAGGACTCATCATTGTCGGAGCTAGAAGTTGAACATTCTTCTCCCGACGTCCATTCTTCTATGCAATCATCATTGATTGAGGTAGACCTTTCATAATTATCTTGAAGATATGCCCACATCTCGTGAACGTTCTTAAGATTGCATATGACATCAAATATCTCTATACTCAAAGCACTAAATAAAGTGTTAGTAGCTTAAGCATCGAGATGTGAGCATTTCTTTTCCTCGATGGTTGGAGCAAGAGGATCTTTTGGAGGAGAAAAACCCACATCTATGATCCACCAAATTTTAGGGCTCATGACCTTCAAATAACAAGACATGCAGATTTTCCAAATATCATAATTTGTACCATCAAATTGAGGTGCTTCACCTAGGTGTATTATATCACTAGTGGTCATCCTTTACTCTCTAGACGGTTAAGTCTAATAAAATGAGAGACCAAGCTCTGATACCACTCGTAGGATCGAGGAGACCGACTAGAGGGGGGGTGAATAGGTGGTTTTAAAAATATTTTGGCTAAAACCAATTTCTAATGCGGAAAAGTAAGTTAAAATAGTTTTGCACAAATAAGGCATAAAACAACTAGTCTCATTAAGTGCACCAACAATATCAGACTATGTCAATGATAGCAAATATACAAAGACACGTAAGCAATTTAATTCTAAGAATGTAAATTGCACAAAGTAAATCACTAGGTAAAGAACCACAATGACAAAATGCCTTTTTACCGTGGTGTTCGGAGACTTACCGGTCTCCCATAATCCACGTTGAGGTAAGCCCAAACTAATTGGACCGGTTCCACGAATTGAGACAAACACCTCAAATCCACTAGTGGTAACTCTTTTCCACTCCGGGTAGGCGAGCTCCAACCTTCACACCACTCCGGGCTTCTTCACAATCTTCTTTGAAGAGATCACCGGACACGACCCTCCAACGTCGTCTAGGAGTCGGCAAACTCCAATGGTAATAAGTCAAGCCCATTGCTTGACTCTCACCAAGTGCAATGAATGCACAAGCTCAAGTGCATGCGAAATCCAACTCTAGATGCAACACATGCAACTTGAGACCTCTCTCCTTGCTCACAAGATGCAACGCATGCACAATTGAAAGGAGAAACTCACACTAGCTCAATAGAATAAAATAAAGTGCCAAATGTTATTTCGCAACCGACCAATGGGGTATTTATAGCCCCCACCAAAAAGACTAGCTGTTGGAACAAACATCCTGAACAAATCATAATTTCCGGTAGTACCGTCCGTTCAGGACCGGTACTACCGCAGTCGAAGTTCAACGGTTGACTGCTGTGCATTTAATGCGTCTGAACTAGCCATTACACGGGAGGTTGCGGTACTACCGCTGACTAGAAATCGGTACTACCGCATTGCGGTCGTACCGTTCGATTAGAACGAAGCTACCGTTTTTCAGAACTTAAGAATTCTAAAAAAACACACTCTTTGGAAAACTCGTACCACCAAGTACATATCGGTACTACCGCACTCCGGTAGTACCGCTCAAGAGAATGCGGTCATACCGATTCAAGGGAGATCAAAACTCTCAAAAATACACATTGTGTTGTATACGTACCGCCACCTATATTTCGTTATTACCGACCCGTGGTAGTACCGGAGCTGAAGTGCGGTCATTCCGTTTTTTAGACAGTATCAAACCACTCGAAAAACATACTCTATGTATTTTACGTACCGCCATACATTTGCCGGGTAGTACCACATTTCATATGTGGTCGTTCCGATTATCTCAGAGTATATCAAAACATCCGAAAACATACTCTCTGAAAGATACGTACCGCCAACCAAATATCGGTACTACCGACTTGAGGTAGTACAGCTTTATCAACAGCGGTCATACCATTTTTTAAAATAATTTTCTAGAAGCTCAAATCAAAGCGATGCATGAACCCTAAGAATTTGCAAAACACATTTGTAAATTTAGATCATGCAACAAGAAGTAGGTACATATACTTCAATAATTTGCAAAACATATTTGCAAAGTATAGTCACATGCTACAAGGATTAAATGCATGAGCCTCGACTATTTGCAAAACACATTCGCAAATACTAGCATCATGCCATGGTGAGATAGAGCAAGTGAGATTGAGCTATTAGCACATGATGAGACTCAAGCTAATAGGCAAGACCCCTCTTAATAGTACGACAACCTATACTACTAATCTGGTCTCCCAACCAAATACTGAGACCGGTAAAAGACTAGGAACACATCCTTAGCCCTAACTAGTCATACATTTGCCTTGCACATCCCCTTGAAGCTTGATGACACACATCTTCACTTCAAGTCCGAGTTCTTGACTTGAATATCATCAACGCATGATGATCTTCTTCACTTTGGGATCTTGTCTTGATGCCCATCAACACACGATGACATCCTTCATCCCGAATCTTGACTTGAATATCATCAACACATGATGATTTTCTTCATTTCGGGATCTTGTCTTGATGCTCATGAACACACGATGACATTCTTCATCCCGAATCTTGACTTGAATATCATCAATACATAATGATCTTCTTCACTTGCCCTCCATAAACACATGATGTGTCTTTTCTTGACTTGAGGATCAATTCATGATCATCTTCTCTTCGAGATATTGATATGCATCAACACATGATGCATCCTTCACTTGACTTGATGACAATCAACTCATGATGTCATCCCAAGTCATCGTCACCATGGAACTCAACCTATTTCACTAACTCATGGAAAATGTTAGTTCCACAATGTGATTGTCATTAAATACCACAACATACCATTAACTCATATTGGTGGGTCAAGATACTTCAATCTTTCCTTCTTCGGTAATTGATGACAACCATCATAATTACAAATAATTGAATATAAGAATATATAAGTATATATGAACTACACAAGTTTTATATACTCAATGGTATGTTTCAAAGTAGAGATCCCAAGAATATATTGATAAAGAAATATGAATCAATACTAATGAAATCACAAAATATAGAGTGAACTCCCCCTAAATATGTGCATACACGAATGTGTAAAAAGAATCATATGCACATATTCAAGTTAGACTTTTGGTGGAGTTCAACATATATTTTGGATCTGAGAAATGCAACAAGATATAAGAAAATGGTGTCAAATGCATACCTATTTGATTTTCACATTTTCATCCAATTGAGACTAAACAATAAGTATAACAATTAAGGTGTTAGTATCATAAATAGATTTGTCATTAATCACTAAAATATTCTTTTAACTCATAATAGTAGGTCTAGATTCTTTACTTACCTACTTATGCCGAGGAATCGTGGAAAGTCGTTGATTAAGAAAATTTTTGAGACTGTAGTGGTCTGTACGAACCACAAAAGCACGACCCAATGGTATGGACGCCAATGACGAACGGCCTTGACTAAACTAATCAACTCATGTTTGTACGCAGCCAACTTGACGTGATGAGGCACAATCGCATGACTAAAGAAGGCAATGGATCCACCACCTTGGTGAAGAACTGTAGCGAAGCTGACGCCCGAGGAATCACAATCCACAGTAAAAGGTTTGGTGAAATCCGAAAGATGTTGCACTGGGGCTGAAATAAGGGCTGCTTTTAAATATGCGAACACAAAATCCGCTTCAGATGTTCAAGAGAATGCCTCTTTCTTGAGCAATTTGGTGAGAGGTGCCGCAGCTGAGTCATATTCTTTAATAAACTTGCGGTGGTATCCGGTGAGGCCGAAAAACCCCCAAAGGGCCCGAAGCGGGCGAGGTTATGGCCAAGCTTGAACTGCCTCCACCTTATCAGAATCCATGGCCACGCCATGGCTGGAGATGATGTGGCCAAGATAGGCCACATATTCTTCGCCAAAGAGACACTTAGACCTCTTGAGAGCTAACTAATGGCGACACATGAGTTGGAGGATTGTACGAACTTGTTGAAGATGTTCTGCCCAAGATGCAATGTAGACCAAAATATCATCAAAGTTGACAGGCACAAAACGACGAATAAAAGGCTTGAGAATGTCGTTCATAAGGGTTTAGAATGTGCCCGGGGCATTGGTAAGACCGAACGGCATGACCAAGAACTCGAAGTGGTCGGGATGGGTGCGAAAAGTTATCTTCTCAACATCAGGACCATGCATCAAAACTTGGTGATAACCACTGCGTAAATACAGCTTGGCGAAGAAGTGTGCACCATCGAAAATTTATCCTTAATGGTCTTGTCGTTGAGAGCACGATAGTCCACACAAAAACGCCATGTGTTGTCCTGTTTTTTGATAAGTAGAACAGGAGAAGAAAAAGCAAATGTACTTTCTCGAATAATACCATGTGCAAGCATATCATCACACTGTTTCTCGATCTCGTCCTTCAAAAGGTGAGGGTAGCAACAGGAATTGCATTCAGAAGAAGATGAATATGGTGATCGCGTCGTCAGCGTGGTGGATGTCCCCGGGGTTCCTCAAAGACATCAGGAAACTCATTGAGGAGGTCGGTCATCAATTCCTGACCAGTGATGGCACAAGCGCAACTGCTTGCCGGCGGTGCATCTAGGCCGGTCCACGTGACGCGGTGGTCGTCGTGACAAAATGACATGGTCAGCTTCATGAAGTCCCATAGAATTGGTCCAAGATCCCAAAGCCACTGAACACCAAGTACGACATCAAATCCGTCGAGGGGGATGACGTAGTAATCTGAAAACAATTCTTCATGATTAATAGCGAAGCGTGTATTGGCGCAAATACAGGAACTTGTCACGTGATCGCCGTTGGCAACCATGACTCCCATGTATGGCTGTGGGGTAGGTGACAAACCCAGATGAAGCGCTATGGCTTCGACAAGGAAGGTATGGTGGATCCCGAATCCACCAATGCAAGCAATTCATGGCCACTGATCTCCATTGGAAGGCGCATGGTATGACCAGTGCGGATGCCGATGAGAGCATGTAAGGAAATCTCCACATGATCGTAGTCGTCGTCTTCTACAACTACTTCATCATACTCGAGAAGAAAGATGTCCTTCATAGAACAGCGGTGGTTCCGAGAGAACTTCTTGTGACAATTGTAGCGTAATCCTTTAGCACGACGATCGTACATCTCTTTAATGGACAGGTGCCGAAATTGTGATGCCAGGATAGCCGGCGTGCCTGAGACCATTGTGGCCCTCGGCGTGGCGTTAGTCGCAATGCTGGGCATCGACGCGTTGGACTTGGCCGCCACGGTTGCTGGGAAGAAGCGTGGTGCCAGGGGTTTTTCATGTTGGCTTTGGCTCCCTTGACGTCTCCTCGAGACGATGTTCGTATGCCCTAGCCAAACTCATGGTCGTTTGAAGATGCGTTGGATATTGAAGCTTGACGTTAGTTTGCAACGGCTTGCCCAACCCGGCGGTGAAAAGTTGCACTTGTTGTAGCTGGGAGAGCGGTTCGACACGGCATAAGAGTGCCAAAAACTTCTTTTGGTACGTGTTAACTGTCGTCATTCGGCGAAGTTGAGCCAATTCGCCAAGCGGATTGTTGCAGATGGGAGGTCCAAACCGCATGTTGATGAACTCCGAGAAGCGAACCTATGAAATAATGCCTTCATTGCGTTCAAGTTGGTAGTACCACTGTTGGGCTACATCGGTCAAGTGGTAGGATGCCAACCAAACTCAGTCTTCCTCCATGGTATGTTGCCCTCGAAAAAATTGCTCACGTCTGTTGAGCCATGGAAGGGGATCCTCCTCGCCATCGTACGTTGGAAAGGAAAGCTTGTGGAAGCGCGGAATCATGTGTCGATCATCATCGTCGTGAAACCCGTGTTGGGGGTGCCTCGGACATGGTAGCCGCCATTGCCGCCGCTGGATGTTGTCGACAGTATTGTCGTGCCACCTCCTTTCTTCCAACTAGCGATCACCTAATCGTGTGCCACCTGTTGTGCTTTGATGCCACTAATTTCCGACATCATGATGGTGAGTTGTTGGAACACGTCATCGAGCGTCTTGGTTTCCATGGCGAAGGGTGGTGATGATGGCTCTAATACTAAATTGATATGGCGTGGAAAGCGAGAAGGAAGGAGATGCAAAAGGACGAAAAAAAGGCTGAGGCGAGGATCGCCATCGGTCAGCTGGACTTCTTGCTCTGGCCAGCGAGGCTCTGATATGCTGAAGCCTAATTTGTCTGAGGTAACATTTCTCTTCTATTTCTTAATGACCTTCTCAATTACATATGCAACCTCTTTATAGTATAGGCGTAACAGAGACTTCGATTTTCCGAAATCAGAAAGGCAGAGCACAATTCGAAAGGGAAACTAACTTGGATTCTAATATGATCTCTATCTCAATCTCTTAAGGAGATACTAACTCAATTCTTTCTAACTTCCTTACCTCTTTCCGAAAACATCCTGACCAGCTACAGAAACCGAATTGGATTCGGTCTGAGCAGCTCCCGCCGTCTCAGTTTCAGCAGGTCCAGACGAAACAGCTTCTACCGAATTCTCCTTGGATTGCTTACGCTTGCGTCGCTGATATGTCTTGCTAATAAACGCATCCACAACATCTTCTAAAAGAAATCATCCAAAATCACCATTTCCACGAAGAAACCAACAACAATCAAGCCTTCTTTTTCTTTCAATGCAGATTTCTGCTCCATGACTGTCAAACTGTCAAATTTCACAGGTCCATATACAGCTTACCATACCAGCTATTGCTAGTTTGCTACTACAAGCTGGCAAGTGTACTAACAAGGGTGTTACTTCTGCGGTTTTGCTTCCAAATTTCTCTGTAGGGCATAAACACCTGCAACACACATTGGGAAGTGTTAACCTCGAACTAAAGATGTCAAGCACGGAAAAAGACTTTATGTGACCTATCAACAGTATATACAATCTGAAGAGGAGAAAGTGGACTTGGAACAGAGTGGTATATATTATAAACTTATAATGAAATAATTTAGCCCAATACACTTGGCATATGTTATTTTGGTAGACATTTAGCCCAATACATTTGGAGTTTTAGTTCTTACTTTTAGTATCCATTTAGCCGCCCAATACATTTGGAGTTTTAGTTCTTACTTTTGGTATCCATTTAGCCGTAGCCATTTAGCCCAATGCGGTTTCTCAGCCATTTAGCCCAGTGCGGTTTCTCAGACATTTAGCCCAATATGTATCATTGGATCCCTACTTCCAAATTCCGATCAGTTGCTAACTTGCTAGAATAAACGGTCCATATATGTTGTATGTTCTATGCATTCTTGGATTGCCATCTACACGCACTATTTTCAAAACGGAAGGCTTTAAAGAACATGGATATCATGCAACTGATATCCAAACAAGTAGACAGCTCCACAATGAAAAGCCAAAATATACATGAATACATAACAGGGGTTAAAATCGTCAACATTAGAAAGGAAAACATAGGCATCTATTCATTGTTGTTTATCCTATACATTTGCATGAGATCTGCAGCTATTTCCAAACACAAGGAAGAGGTTGAATTGACAGTAGAACCGGTGAAGCTTAAACAGTACAAACCCAACAAGTGGGACAAGAAAAGGATACAAATGGTAGGAAATTCAAAATTGTAGTACTAACCAGTGCTACTCATAATTAAGATGTGCACAGGGATGCATCCTGTTCCACAAATACATTGCCGTCGAACAGATACCTAATAGGATAATCTTCAGCTGTTCTGAAGTGTTGGCCTTGATGCTCACACGTCCAGTCAGTTTGTTGTTCACATCAACATGAACCGCCATGTTTGAAGTCCTTCCTACAGAGAACTGGGAATCCAAGTTTGCAACCATGGTCCATTCTTTACGCCACCTTACCAAAGATGCACCCAAAGTTGCAAGGCCTTGGCCTATGGGATAATTTTTCTCCGCAGGGTTGCTTCCATATTCACTCCATATGTAGTATCACCACTCATGGACATAGCACCAGTGTTTGCTACCAGTGTTAACCTATTACCAACCGAAAGCTTGTCTTCAAACTTAGCTCCAGTCACCATGGTATCTCCCAAGAAAGTCATGGACAAACCTCCCGTAGTGGTGTTTTTCTTGAAGTTCTTGAATTTGGTTTCCCCTCTGAGAGTGTAAACAAGCTGGTCCATCATGGTTTGGATGTCAAAGCCTGCAAGGGTTGAAGCATCCTCCCCATGCTTAGCTGATATTGAGGACTCCAAATGAATGGTGAATTCTTGCTTATCCTTGTTAACTTGGACCCACAGAGAAGCTGGAAACGTATTGGCAACATTGAGGCTGTGTTGGAAGCTCACACCGTCAAACCCGCAATCATGATCCCATCCATCAGGGTTAGTAACAGCACGCACCAGAAGGTTTGATGTAGGCTCAATACACCGATAGCGGTATACTGGATCATCTGAGTCAAATGAAGATGGCAAGGCCCAATCTGGCATAGGAGATCTATCCACGTCATACTCATCGTCAGGATGATCATTGTCCCCAAGTACATCATGATTATTGCCCTCTCTCTTCTTTGTTTCCTTTAATCTTCTGAGCTGTTCCTTCAACTGCTTCTTCTGAAGAAGCTTGGTTCGGTAGTCATACTCATCAAAATACAACTTCTGTTGCTCCTTGGAGAGTTTTGCAACTTGTGATTTACTTAATGACCTAAAGGGAGGAAGTTGATTGTAGTCATATTCTTCATCCTCTTGATCCTCATTTAACAATTCATCAAGATCAACATCTGAGTCCACACTGTCGACATTCTGGTCATTAGCACGCCTGGGGTGCTCTCTAGACTGCAACAAAGATGATAAGAAGTAAGGAAGTGGGGGCATCTGAAGACGGAGACCAAAGAGGCTTGCAGAAGCAGCACGACGGGTTGAAAGACTATCAATCTCACCGACCATCTTATGTGAGTAACACCAGAGGAGGAGCAAACGCCTCCAAACAATGCCATTAGGAAGCACCTTTTCACCCTCTTTGTTCCTATGACAAAGGTGATTGTTCTCCACAAGAGCCACTGCATTCTCGATCCGAGGATCATTAGTTGCCTGCCGGATGCTTTGCTGAAGCGCATGAGTTCGATGAGTCACAACCATCTCATAGTTCATTGGGAAGCCACTAGGCCCTTCGGGGGGTGCTGCTGCTGAGTGAGTAAAAGTAATAATGGTTTTGGACCAAATTGACAGGCCTAGCACATTGGTAATACATCGCAGTAGGGACAGGTCGCTTGCATCCTGTCGATGGGTATCAATCCGGTCGACATACAAAACAATGTCAGGAGGGCATCTCTTGATATACTTCTTAATAGAATTGAGCACTTTCCGATTTGATTTTTCATCCATGACTGTAGTCCCAAGTCCTGGGGTGTCGATGACATGAAACTGAACACCACCAACAACTCCAGCAATCTCCTTCACAGAGGATGTTGCCGGTAGAAAAGCATTCGTTTTGGATTTATCCTCGCCAAAGATGGAGTTTATTGTTGCACTCTTCCCCACCCCCGTCTTCCCAAGGACCAATACATTACAAGAGAATTCCAAGTTCTCTATTCCCTCTGCCTCAAGCTGCAAGGCCCTCTTCCAGGCATTCTCAAGCTCGGAGGAATGGTTTGCCATCCTTATGCGCCTGAAGCCTTCTACGAGACTAAGCCGATACAACACTTGTATAGCTACCTGATGTTCGGGATCATACCCCAATCTATGAACAAGACGCAAGTACTTGATTCGTGCCATGTCCACCTTTCTGTACAACTTCTTCTCCTCATCAGACATCTCACTCTCAAGGTCAGCAACCACATCCAGCACAGGAGTAGAACCCACGTTTGTCCTAGGAGTGCTGACCACGGTAGGAGGTGGGAAAACCTTGGCCTTGCCTTGTCCAGGTGATCTGTTTGCCGCCCTCAGAAGCTCAGCTAAAGCTGCATAATCAACAAGTTCTATTTCCTTCCCATTCAGCTCCTCATCATCGATCTGCTCGTCATCTGAATCATCCAAACCAAAGCGCGTGCCCTTGGAGGCAGGCACATTGTCCTCCAAATCTTTTTCAATAAGTCCCGCAGCATCTTTAGTTGGCATGGATGCAGGCTCATCAGAAGCTTCATAATCACCATCAGTTTCCCCATCTACCTTATTATGACCCCCATTAGCGATAGAATGTGGGTCATCAACATTGGCAGGAAACTCAAGGTCAGATGTGCCATCTATTGTGGCAACATATTCAGGACTGGCATCTTCGACATCTGTGACAACCTCATGCTTGGGCGTGCCATCTTTTGCGTCAGAATCACCATTGCAAAGTTCAAGATCCGCATCCTCTTCTTCTGTAGCATTCACGACAAGAGGCAATTCAGCAACCTCATGCTCAGACCCTCCATCATTCCCCTCCAAAGCACCCACAGTGCGCATAACACCACCATCTATGCCCCCGGCAAAACCAATGAAAGGCTCAGGCACCACATCGTTGACAGCCTCAGCACCAGCATCCTGATCTCCCCGTGTGCCATCATCCTTCAGCACAGAACCATCTGAAACATTCGCCAAATCACCTAATGCGGCGGCCTCGCCACTGTCATCCAACACGCCAATGACGCTCCTGGAACTCTGGAAGCTCCCACGCAAGGAGCCCTCGACGGCCGTACCCTTGTCACCCACAACGACACCGGCAGCATCCTCCAATCCGCTCCTCGCGCCGGCGTCGAACACGTCGCCGACTCTCCAGGCGCTCGCGAAGCCCTCTTCCAGCGAAACCTCCGTCAGGCCGAAGTACTCGCTCTCGGACGCAGAGCCGCTCCCCGCCGGCTTCTCCTCACCCGAGATCGGGTCTTCGCCCGAAGGCGGCGGCACCCTGGCGACGCGGAAGAACCCGTTGGACACCTTCGCCAGCACCTCGTCCTCCGCCCCGTAGTCCGTGGCTTCGTCGAAGACCTCGCCCTCGTCGTCGTCCGTGGAGGAGGAGAGCTGCGCCGCGACGCGCGGGGCGCCGAGGACGGCGGCGCGCCTGTCGGTTGGGGAGACGAGGGGCGGCGAGGGAGAGCGGGACGGGAAGGCGCCGGAGGAGACCGAGGAGGCGGCGTCGTCGTCTTCGTCGAGGGAGGAGAGCCGCGCGCGGACGAGCAGCGCCATGGCGGCCGCGGGCGAGGCGGAAGGTGGTAGGCGAAGGAAGGAGAGGAGGCGGCGAGTAGAGCGAACTAGTCCTAGTAAATTCGGATTCGAAAGGCGTCGCCTTTGTTAAAAAAAATTTAATGGTTTTTTTTTGTGTGTGGAGTTAGTGTTGGTTGGGACTTGGGACTTGAGTGCATCTTTAATAGTATTTTTTATTATCGTTTTTTTAGTTATATTATGTCAACAGAAAGATGAGAAAAAATAGAGTATATGTTGTCTTTTACTGAAGAGTCGTAAATGCGAAATAAGATATCATACATTAATCTACTTTAGTTGATATGTAGGTCCGTTTTAAAGAAAAATTATAAAATTTAAATATTGGAGAGCGTGATAGAGACTATTTATTGGAGATGTTGTCTCTAAAGATGATGTAGCATATGTTAGAGACAAGATTATCTCTAACTATTGGAGATGTCCTGAAGAGGATTCGCTTCATTTCGGTTGGGCTAGGCCTGGCATCGGGAAGCGATATTCGTCGTCCGATCAAAAGTTGAAAGTCGATGTCAATAGCTACAGTGTTTTTTGCTACGATGTTTTCCCTTATACGGTATTTCTTTGCAATATCATTGCAGAGTGCTATTCGCATACTCACAAAAAGTTGTTGTATAATAAACTTCTACAGTAGTACAGAGAATTCGAGGTGACCATTTTTATTTATTTGAAAGATATGTGCGGTTGTCGTTGGGCTTTGGAGTTTGTGGACTCTTTCTATTTTGTGATTAAGATCATCTGCACTAGTGAAGTAAACGTATGCTCCTATAGTGATTTATATTTTCTTTTCATATTGACTATTGGATTGAACGTGAATGGTCCGGATTTTTTTTTATAGGTACTGTAGCTGGTCACACACAACACTTCTTTTTTTTTGCAAATTTGTTACTGTTGTAGTGACGCTGTAGCCACCCAAATCCTAGCCATCCATTATTGATCAAACGGTCCAAAAGTATTCCTAATGTAGACAACTATAGCTCTATGTATTACTAATTTGTAACGCAAACGATCCACTTCCGAATTTTGGTTTTTTTTGCTTAATTGTGTTCCTTTAAAAAAAAAATTGGCGATTGTGGTCATGATTTATGGAGTTCGGATGGTTTCTTTTCTGCTTTTCCTTTTTTGTGGTTGGATCGGAATCTGAATTCTTGGTGAGGAAGCAGTGGACGTGTACAACTACAAAGGGTGTATTTATGATTGATTTCCTAAAAAAAAAGAGGCATTTACGGTTTTAGGAATTTCTACGCCACAAGCTTTCTGCTCGGTAACGCAGCATGAACGCAAGCAGTGTATTTCAGCTGCTGTATTTCACCCTAGCTAGCATCTGCTTTCTTGGCGTTGGTTGGATCTGCACTGCGCTAGTTCATACTTCATACTACCTTAATAACTTCAATTAATTTTCACGTGTTTCAACTTCTACCACATAAAACTTCATCTCATTACTCTCACCCACATGTATCAAATTTCATCCTCTTCTTTTCTCTCCCTGCACCTCCCTCTCCAACCATGCATACTACCTTATATCTCTCAGCCTACCTCTCCTATAAGCCAATTGATGGAGCACTATACCCTATCACCTCACGGTCTCACACTTGAGCACCAACAATGCCTACCATCCACTCCACTATCCTCCTACTCGCCGCAAGCCACCTCTTGCTGCTTGCCGTGGCGTTGCTCGAACCTTCGCTACTCTTCCCCTCGGTCGGCACATCTCCGCCGCAGCATCCGCCATCCCGACCTTCCTGGAGCAGTCCGAGGCCACCGTTGCATCCTCCGTCTGCCAGCTCACCCCATCCTCACCGCTCCTCCTGCCCGTCCTCGCCTCCTGCAATGCCGGCAGCGGCGCTCTCCATCCGTGGATGCGGTGCTACCCCACGAGGTTGTGGTGGCGGAGGTGGGGCGAGAAGGTGCTATGAAGGGAGCTTGAGACTGAGCTCGCTGTTGAGTCTCAGAGCCAGTGAGTTGTGTGTTGCAGTCATATGTTCTTTTTGTTGCAAGAGGTGATTTGAAATGTTGGGACTACAATTTTTGAATGTTGCAATAATAAACTCTTGTAATGCTATTTTTTAAAAGAATTTCTCAATGTTGCATCTGGTGTTGTTCATTGTTGCACATGTGTGTCGTAGGAAAAGAAGGCTAGACAGCAAGAGAGGGGACACCCGGTATCCTCGGAGTGACTAGAGAATCCTTAGAGAGGGGACCAGTTGCCAGAAAAAGTGTGTATATTAATTGCTCTAAAAAACTAGATCCATCCCATTACATAGGGGGAAGGTGGCTATTTATAGCCTCCTAAGAGGGCACTTGATATTACTACCTTACACCTAAAAAGGTCTCATGAGTGTAGGGGCTGCAGTGGTTTTTTATGTCCCTACGCGTAGCCTGTAATATCCCAAAAATGGATTTGTGTTTCAAATGTAAGAAAATGAGGAGAAATTAAAACTTTTCTTACATCTTGAAGTTCTTGATCATTTCTATGATTCTTATTAAGGAATTATGGAAATCAAAATCAAAATCCTCATTTGACTACAATCAAAAACCTATGTGGCAAAGATCTTCTGTCAAACCCATGGAAATATTTTTTTCTGAGTTCTAGGGAGGCTTGGTAACACCTCAGAATTATTTCATGATTTTTAAAAATTATTTGATAATTTTGGAAGGCAAGTCAAAGCTTGGTCAAACCACTTTTCCCACCTTCTGAAATTTCTGGAGGAAAATGCAGTGCACGAAAATCTCTAAAAAATTTATGAGAGGTTCCTCCTGCAGTCAGCCAGCTCCAGTTAAAATTTTATAATTTTTAGAGCTTGTTTGCTACCTTAAACAATTCCTCAAAAATCAGATATTTAAATTTAAACCCTAACTGGTTTTCACTGTTCATCGGGTTCGAATCAGACTCGGGCTCGAGCCACTTGATTTGGTTCAGTCAACTAAACGCACCGACTCGGTCGTTCGGGCGCGAGTGTTGTGAGTCGTTGGATCGGCATCGCACGGCCCGCGATCGCGTGAGCGTTCGGACCATCCGAGCGCGCCGATCCATTTGAACCGTTGGATTCCAAATCAAGGGCCCACAATCGCGTGAATGTTCGGACTATCCGAACGCCTCGCGCAACGTGAACCGTAGGATCCAAATCAACGGCCCTTGATCATCCGAGCGATTGAATCGTTTTAATCACCCCTTCCTTTCTGAACCGTTTGATTTCAATCCAACGGCTGACACATCGTCTCCTTCCTCCGGTCGGTAGCTGCGTGAGTTCGACCATGGCGTCTGCAGAGGAGAAAAATGAGCAGCGTCTGATCCCTCTTGATGCGCTTTTAAACGGCTATTTCTGTGCGCATTTAATGCCCGTCGTGCTCCTCCCTCAGGCGTCCATTCTCCAACTGCTCCCGTCGCTCTCTCGTCCTCTAATGGCAGTGTTGACCCGAATGGAAAATCTCGCTGTTGCTCTCTGTCATTGCTCTATTTAAACTCCATTGCTTCGCCCTTGGCTTCCTTTAGCACTTCCGCAACTCCAGCTAGCACTCACAAGCTTGCTGGAACTGCAATTGTTTGAAATTTCTTCGGCCGACATTGTTGAGTTTGAAGCTTCGGTGAAGGCGGTGCAGCAGGGGTTTTCTTCTTCAAGTCTTTGCTCCCTCTGCTTCCCCTTTACTCTCTGAAGCTTAACCCTCACTCAATTTTGTCCAATTTGCTCAGAGCTTGGCTGAATTTGGATTCCCCCCTTTTCGACCAAAATCCGCATTTTTCCTCACCCGAGCCGTCTCGACCATTCTCTGTGCAGTCTTTGCGCTCAGGTAACTCCTTATTAGTCCCTAGTTGCTTGGCACCCGCTCCCTTGGACCGCAGCTGAGCTCTATTGCCGTTTTTCGTTTTGGTCATTTTCGGTCTTCTCGGTCCTCTCCGGCTTGCCGGCGTTCTGGACCGCCGCAGCCAAAATTGTTGGTACCATTGGGTGCGCAAGAGTGTGGAGAACCCATTTTGGGCATTTGCTCGCACCGCCGCGGCCAAAGCCGCCGGCGGCGAGCCGTTCTTCCCCGTCTTTTTGCCGGACGAACACAGTGACAAAAATTTGAACGTGAATCGATGTGGACCGTCGATCCTTAGATCTACGGCCCAGGATCGCGTGGAAGTTTGAATTTATCTCACACTTTGATCTGTGGACCTTTGGATCCAAGATCAATGGTGCCGACTCAGGTCCGCATGGGTCGTTGGATCTAAGATCAACGGCTCGTGTGCGTGTAAACGTTCGGACCGCCCGAACGCTCTGATCCATGTGGATCGTTGGATCCAGATCCAACGGTTAACGTTTAGGGTTTAGGGAATTCGCGTCTTGTTATCTCGTGAACTTGGACCGTTGGATCCAAGATCAACGATCCAAGTTAAATCACGCCGATTTGATTTACGATTTTTCCGAAAGGATTTATTTGTCAACTGAAAAATGTATTAACTTGTAAAATGCATAACTATTTTATTTTAATTCCTTTTCGGGTGATTCAAATTTTGTTAGTTATGTTTTTAACTAAACTTTAATCTAAAAATGTTTCCAACCTCAGTTTAGCTCCAGAAAATTTTGCTAATGAATAGTAGTATTTATAATTTATAAAGCTGAGAAAAATTGATTTGCTCATATATTTTGCATTAAGAATCCAAATCAATTGGTTCTTGTTGCTAAATTCTTTATAGAGCATGCTGTTGCTACTGTAAAAATTTTAGAATTTTTGGAGAAAGTTTGCTGTTGAGTCTTTGTGTTTTCTTCGTTCTTATCGGTTCTTTTTCGCTTTCTCGCTAGGATCTGAAGAGCACGTTGACAATCTAATTGATCCTCAGCAACATCTTGACCCACAAAGCAGGCAAGCAGTTTGATCATGTTAATCCTATTATTTTTCAAGTCTAATATATTGATTTCAACTTGTATGTATGCATTGCTATTTTGTTGTTAAATTATGGTTAGTATCCTATAGTTGCATAATCTGTAGGAATTGTTTATCCTCTACTACCATGAGCCTAGGTTATTTGCTGTGATTTGAGTTCGATGGATGAGCTCTTGTCACTTAGTAGATTGCGAATTGAAATTGCTTAGAAATGCTTAGTCTCGGTAGTAATGGGCGATCACCGATTTTAGTCGATGATCTTGATCACACATCTAAATATTATTCCATTATGTCTAGCACTTGTGCTTTGTTATTTTGTAAAGTCAAAAATCTGAAAATGGAAAATTGATTTGGACTTGGGCAAGTGGTTGGATGGTAGGTTATTGGGTTTGTGGATGTCTTACCTAAGTCAACAAGGACCGAACATCTTGTTACACTAAACCAAGCATTTTTGCGTGCTAACCACGCGAGAGGGATATGAGACCTCTCTTGACTAAGTACTTTGGCGTGTGTTATCTCCGAGTCGCAGGAGGGGGTTGTGTGTGTTGTGTGGAAAAAGATATGTGTTCTTGTGTTGGGTGTGCGGTGGTAGAGATTTCGGGTAGGCTCTCCACCTCGAGGAGCGTCGTAGTTGTCCAAGGCTTTACCCGGGAAGGGTAGTTGACCGAGGCTTTACGATGACTCTGACACAACGTATGAGTTTCTATCTATACGGGCGACTTGTAGTTAATGCATAATATTGGAAATGTCTCGTAGGACTTAGCTGTGCCGGCATACCTAAGGAAGTGTGCTAATCATGTGGCAAAAAGACGGTCTGGCGTGTGGGTACATTGGTACACCCCTGCAGGGTATAAAACTATTCGAATAGCCTCGTCCTAGGTTATGGACACACTTGGGGAGGTCTTCCAAGAGTTAGACTACAATCTTTTAATTAAAATTTGACATGGTTGGCATGAATGGGTAATTCATGCTATTGTTGTGGTGACTAATGGTTTAGTCACTTCCAGAATTGTTGTTGTCATCTACCTACTGTTATATTGTTGTCATTTACGGTTATTTGAACATTAAAAACAGATTTGTCAACTTGCTTTTAAATGTACTACATTATTGCAAATAAACATTGCTTTTGTGCTGAAAATGAAACATACAACCTCTACTTAAATAAGCTTGCATGTAGCATATGTATAGGTCTGTTACTCTACACGTAAGTCTTGCGTAGTACAATTTTTATACTCATTTGCTTTGCTTAACTATTTGTTGCAGAGGAGGAGGGTGAGCCCCAAGGGCCTTACTTTTGTGAAATGTGCTGTGGATTCGACGACTAGCTTGGCGGTCCGGTCGGTTGCCTTGTGAGTTAAAGGCACACTGATTGGCTCTTTTGATTTATGGCCATCTTATGGCACTTTTGCTTCCGCTGTTAATTTCTTGTATTTATGTGTATTTGGCCGGTTGGCCTCTCTTTTGTAATAACTATCCTTTATGTAATTCATCTTCTGGTTTGTTGTTGTGCTTCGGTTCTATGTGAATGAATGGAATTGATGCATGAATTTTGTAAAGGGGTGTGTATACTGCATTTCTGGGAAGTATACATGTCTCGAGTCTCGGTTTATTCGATTTGTGATGCTAGGACCAAATGGATGGTTAAGCATTACAAGCCCAATAAACCGGGGTCTCACATAGCCTTTGGCTCATGGTAGACTCTCCTGAGCTTGGTCCACCTGGTTGGTGCGCCTAGTCCACCGGCGTCTGAGGCACCTCGTCGGGTATAGGACACCCTCGGACCGAGGGGGCCCCGGGCGCCCTTCGCCTCTCTTGAGGTGGTTCCGGATAAACCATGGATCCTGGGCTTGCGGTGCTCTGGTGGCCCTCCGGTGGTCTCTGGGCTTCACCTGGAGCATCCCAAAGAGGCGCTTGGTACCGCCGAGGTGGGGTTGGCCGCAGGCCCCCTCTGGCTCCCCAGAGGTGGCCCTAGAGGACCTGTTGCTTCTGGCCTCGTGGTACCCCACTGACCCTTCGGCAACCTCCAGGTCTTCCCCAGAGTCTCCCCGAAGGGGTGCCTGGTGCCCCCCCGAAGGGGGTGTCCTTCGCGCTTGCGGGTCGCGGGGTCTGTCCCACGGTCTTCGCAGGGTCGCTGGGGCCACCCCTACGACACCCCGTCGCGGTCGAGGCCTGCTTTGTCACGGCTGAAACCGCGCCATTCTCCCAAGGGTCCAGGCACACCGTCCCCTTCGGCCTGGTGAAGCATGCTTGTCCTGTTTCCCCTAGCTCGCGTATCCTTCAGGGATGTTCCGACGCGTTGCTTAGGGTTGTTCCTTGTTGCGGCCGGGTTAGGTTGCCTGGTGGTCTTTATGGCGCCTCCTTGGGTGATGTGTGCCACCATTGGGTGTTACGCTCTGACGCTGTTTGTTGGTTCCTGTTTGACATAATGGCGTGTAACCGTTGCTCCATTTGGGGTACACGTGTCAACCGTTGGTTGGCCCGTGGCTCTTCGGCTTCCATGCCCTGTCATTTTGTAGGCCTGGTGCGGGTATAAATAGGGGGGATCCCCCTTCCGCCACTTTATTTCTATGAAAACCCTAGGCGCTTTTTTCCTTGAGTTTGTTTGTTGCTTCTTCGAGGGGCCAAGCTCCGGTGCTTTCACCTTCTGTGCAGCGTCATGAGGAAGCGAACCAGGGATGGCGGTGGGGTAGTTGCCTATACCAACGAGCTTGGTCGCTCCTCGGTGACCCAACATGTGCTGCAGACGCTAAAGGACGAGGGGAAGCTAATGGATCTTGCGGAGGTACGTGCCCCCGGAGCGGAGACAGTGCCAAAGTACTGGGAGGATGAGGTTGTTTTCTTCGTCGCATTCTTCGATGTCGGCCTTCGCTTCCCCTGCTTAGAGTTGATGGCCCAGGTGCTCCAGCTTTACCGGGTGGAGCTGGTGCAGTTGATGCCCAACTCCATCATCAAGCTCGGCGTGTTTTGAGTGGATAATGCGGTTCTATAGGGGTGAGCGGGGAGGGGCGACGGGCGGTATCAACCGAAGAAGAAGAAGGAGACTACCGAGACACTTAATTTCAGAAGCGTCAACTTCAGCCTTCGGTATTTGCCGGCTCCCGAGTCCAGGAACAAGTGGGAGACCGACTGGACCCGAGATTGGTTCTACCATAAGTCTCTGGCGGGCGACGGTTGCACTCGGTCGGAGGGCCCATCCAACTCTCTCCCTCCCCGGAGATTGATTTAACGTTGAGGGAGGATGCGCTTCGTCACATCGATCAGCTGTGTGGTGGCTTTCCACGAGGGATCTTGTGAAGGAGTTCTGCGTGCTTCGAGTATGGCCCCTTGCGCGGGGGTGGAACATGAAGCTTGGGGAGGCGAGGGGTGACCTCCCTTCCTTCGGCCTGTCAGACCACGAGGGAGGTAATGATTATTTGTCTCTCTCCCTCTCTCTCTTTTGTGCTCTCTGACTTCGGTGTAATAGTTCTCCTGCAGTGCTGCCCATCGACGAGGCTACGTGGGTTGTAGAGAAGATTCTAGGTCCCGATACTAGGGAGGAGAATGCGGCGCGGTCATGGTGGTGTCGAGCCTCTTTGAGCAGGCGTACTTGGACCAGGCCGGTTCGCTTAGGCGGGCGCCAGACCTGATGAAGGGAAGAAGAAGAAGGCCCGCGTGCCAGAGGAACTAAATGTCCCCAGGCCTATTGGCGTGGTGCCCCTACAATCTGATGGCGCTGGGGGCGCAGGCGGTTCCCACTGCGCGAGGGTGGATGTGGTGGAACGTCCATCAAAGGTGGCGCGAGTTCCCGTGGGGCGGGTCGAGCATGCAAGCTCGATGGGCACTTCTTCGGAAGTGCACTCGGTTTCTCCAGTGGCCGTCGCGGAGGGTGCGGAGGAGGTGGAGAGGATGGCAAGCTCATTTCTTATGGTGAGCTTGGCCCCTCGAAGAATCTTCGATTAGGACGCTGTCGCAAGTGTATGGCCGGGGGTCCGAGGATACCCTAGTAGAGGTACCGCACTCGCCTGACGTGACCGGGTGAGTCCTCCGTGCCCTTCTCTTGTTATTGCTACGAGACTCTGACTTGTTAACATGCTTTGCAGGGGTGAGTGACGATGAGGAGGCTGACGACGGTGGCTCCGGTGCCAGGGGGTCAGAGGGTGACTTCGGTGCCGCTAGGGCTGAGGGTGGCTCCAGCGCCGAGGGATCTAGGCGGTGGGCCCGACTGCTAGTACGTCCAGTGTTGTGGGCACCGCGGACCTAGGTCCGCTGTGTACCAACGATTTCAAGGTTAGTGTCGGGACGGCGACTGTTTGCGAGGAGTTGGCTCCCTTCGTCGCCCTGTTGTGCGTGGAGGAACTTTTCTGAAGCATGCCCACACACTGGATGTTCAGGTTGATCGAGGCGAATGCCGCGAGGGTAAGATCGGATATTCTTATCCCCCTTTCTGCCTGATTTTTACCAAGGTATGCTCTGCGCAGACCCTGATGTTATCTCGCGGGCTGGAAGGGGACATACATCGCGGCTACATGGAGATCCAGGAGCGGGTTGACTCGAAGCACATGTGGAATGAGTCCCTTTGCTCTGAGCACTTGGCCCTTGCCGAAAGGGCGAATGAACTGGAGATGAGGGTCGCCGAGCTAGAGGGGTAGCATCGCGACATACAAGAGGAACTGTGGATGCTCCAGGGTGCTCTCATCGTCCTTGAAGCAGAGATTGAAGTGGAGCGATAGTTCGCGGAGACTGTGTCGCGGGTTACTTGGGAGGCGATGGAGTCACTGGAAGGCACCGTGACTGAACTCCGAGCGGTGCTGCCATTTCTGAATCATACCCCTGCGTAAATGGTTGTCACACTGGATTGGCTCCAGCGCGCTAGAGAGATCTGCTTGCCCGCCGCGCGAGCCGACGGCTACCATTGTATGAAGGTCACTTGGATGGAGGCCTTCGTTTATTTGTGAAAGAGGGTCGAAAGGGCATGTCGGCGCCCTCGGCACCGCCCGCGCTCTCGTGGCGTCTATGGCGGAGATTACTTTTGATTTGCGTAAATGGTTGTCACACTGGATTGGCTCCAGCACGCTGGAGAGATCTGCTAGTACGCCGCGTGAGCCTACGACTACCATTGTACGAAGGCCACTTGGACGGCGGCCTTCATTTCGTTGTAGAGGGTTGAGTGCGGGCATGTCGACGCACTTGGTACCCGCTCTGTGCCTGTGGCGTCTGTGGCGGAGATTACTTCGATCGGATGAAGTGTGAAGGCGGAAACACCTTCGCCATGACCACAGGCGCCGCTTGCCGCCAGGCCGCCGCCATGGTGTCTCTCCACGCCGTGCTAGAGAAAAGCGAAGGCAAGGCTCGCGAGCAATGAACAGTACCGGCGAGCGGGGGCCACCATCGGAGACAAGGTGTGACCCTCCGCCCTTCTCCAGCAATCCAAAAGTAGCTTTTGTGTAGTTTTTTAGATGATCCCTGCTTCGACTCTTGTGCCGGAGTGGATGTGGGTGGGGGGATTGATCTCTTTTTGTAATGACATCCGATCTTGAATGAAACGATAGTTGTGAAATCTGTTGTATTGATTCTTGTGTTCGCATTGTGTTTATGCTCTTACTTGTTGGTTTGCTTAGGGTAGGCCGCCCTTGTTCCGATGCACAGCTCGGTGGGGGCCTCGCCCTTCCGAGGGGCGAGTGATGAAAGTTAATGTCTCTCCGTGCAGTTCAAATGATGAGCACAACCTCCTATCAATCTGGCCTCTGTAGCTGTGATACCGGGGCGTCGTGTACCACGGTGCGAAGTGGCAGCAGTGGAAACTAGCGAACCCGGAGAGGTCTATGGAGTATTTTTGGCTTTTTCACAAGCGCAAGGAGGCGAGGGCACGCGATGAGATACGGGCTTTCTGGGAGTGCCGAAGCTCGGCCTCCGCGACTAGGGCCCCATTGTCCGCAATCATTGAGTCGGCCACCTCGCCAGTGGAGGCTTCTAGCAGGGACTCTTCCAGATCTTTATGCGACGCAGAGAAGGAGTACCTGCACCTTGTGGCTACCGGGGCGTCCGATGAAGAGCATCTTGAGTGGGCGGTGCGCACGGAGGACTGGGACTTTGTGCCGTAGTGCTGCGGGGAGACGATGTATGTTGTATGTATATGAGGTTGTAACTTGTGTGCGTGATTGATGTTATTTTATTGTATTATTTGTCATGTGCGCTTTTCTTTGCTGGTCGCGCCACTTCTCCCGGCTGCGGTTGTGTACGTGTCTTGTACACCTTGGATTTGTTTATAAATAAAATATCTATAGCAATAAACTTCTTGCGGTGGTACTTAAAGGCTTCAGCGAGGCCTTAACTAGTCCTAGCCTGGTTTTGCAAGGGGGAAACGAAGACGGCGCCGTCCCCCATACTTTTTCAGATTTGAGATGGGAGGCGAAGCCGGCGCCGTCTCCCATACTTTTATAGATAGGGCTCCGGGGGAACCCTAACTTTTTTTTGCGAGGGGTAGGCAAAGCCAGCACCGTCCCACACTTTTTTTAGATAGGGCTCCAGAGGAGCCCTAACCTTTTTTGTGAGGGGGAGATGAAACCGGCGCTGTCCCCATACTTTTTTAGATAGGGCTCCGGGGGGGCCCTAACCTTTTTTGCGAAGGGGAGGCAAAGCTGGCCTCCACTTTTTTAAATAGGGCTCCGGGGGAGCCCTAACTTTTTTCGAGGGGGAGGCGAAGCCGGCGTCGTCCCCCACTTTTTAGATAGGGCACTGGGGGAGCCCTAATATTTTTTGCGAGGGGGAGGCAAAGCCGGCGCCACCCCCATACATTTTTAGATAGGGTTCCGGGGGAGCCTTAACCTTTTTTTTGTGAGGGGAGGTGAAGATCGCCGCCGTCCCCCCTCGGTGCGCCTTGGTGCTTGGGACCCGATGGTGTGCCGGGGTTTGAGCCAGGTGCGGCATCTTACAATGCGTTCCCGTGTCTATGGGGGGCATCGGTGGGCACAAGGGCCGAACGCCATGTGCGGTGTCTTTGTTTATACACTCGTGCCTGCGGAGGCCGTCGGTGTGCACTGGAGCCGAAGGTCATGCGCGGTATCTGTTTATACACTCATGCCTGCGGAGGGCATCGGTGTGCACCGGGGCTGAAGGTCATGCGCGGTGTCTGTTTATACACTTGTGGCTACGGAGGGCATCGTTGTGCACTAGGGCCGAAGGCCATGCACGATGTCTATTTATACACTGTGTGACCCTTGCCTTTCTATTGGACGAGGGTGAAAATGCCAAAAGGTTTTACACCAAAAGTACAGGCCCCTGCCGCTTAAAGCCGATGGGTGGCAGTTCTCTGGGCTCAACCGGTTTTTTACATTAGCCTACGGATAGAATTTTCGGAGGCTCTTGGCGTTCCACGTGTGGTCTAGCTGCTACCCTTCGGGCATTGGGATGTATGTTGGAGCTCGCCCTTGTGCTTCGGGTGATGATGTATGGTCCTTCCCACTCACTTGAGCACTATGTCGCCTGGTGCTACGGCGCGGATCTTGACCTTCATATTGTACACCTTCGTGACCCCTTCGGCGTACTTCGCCATAGTTGATATGGCCTGCACGCGGTGCTCTTCCAAGAGGTCGAGAGAGGTCCCGCGGTCTGCGGGGTTGCCGCTCTCCGCTGCTTGGAGGGACTTTGCCGCGAATTCGCCCGGGGTCATTGCTTCGTCTCCAAATAGGAGTTTGAACAGAGAGAACCCCATGGCCCTTGTCGGTGATGTGCAGAGTGCCTATAGTGCCTTTTGGAGTTTGTTGAGCCAGAGCCCCTTCGGTAGGCCCACTAGGGGCTTTGTTAGTTCTACCAGTAGGTTGTTGTTGGCTCGTTCAACCGCCCCGTTCAACTCGGGGTGTTCGATGGATCCAAAGTGTATTGTGGTGCATATGTTCTGGCAGAATGTTTAGAACGACGCTGAATCAAACTAGGTGCAGTTGTCGGTGACGATGTCGTGGGGCACCCCATAGCGGCAGATGATATTCTTCCATGCGAAGTGTTGTGCCGCTGCGGCCGTGATTTTGGTGACTGGTTTGGCCTCCATCTATCTAGAGAAATAGTCGATGACGACGAAGGTGAAGTGGGGGTTGCCCTTGGCCACCGGGAATAGGTCGTTGATATCGAGCCCCCAGCATGCAAAGGGCCAAACCGGGGCCAGGGGCTGCAACGGGACCGCTGGCGCCTTCGAGTGGTAGCTGGCCCACTGGCAACCCTAGCAGCGCTGGACTAGGTCTTGTGCGTCTGAGCGTGGTTGTCCAATAGAAACCTTGGCAGAATGTTTTTGCGATGATGCCTCCAGGTGCTTGATGTGCACTGCAGAGGCCCTCGTGAATTTCCCTTAAGATTGACCCTCCTTCCAAGAAACACATCGTAGGAGGGGGGCGCAAATGCCCCCCTTGTACAGCTGGACATTGATGACGTGGTAGTTCTGGGCTCGATGGTGCAGGCGGTTCGCTTCGGTCGTGTCTTCGGGCTCTTCGCTTGCGCGGTACTTGAGGATGATGTCTCGCCAGTCTGCCTCGTCGATGAGGAGCACGAGGTTAATGGGCCTTGTGCTTCGGAGGCCGCCCCTCGTACTTCTGGGGCAGCCCCTTGTGGCTCGGGGTCAGCCCCTTGTACTTCTGGGGCAGCCCCTTGTGGTTGTGTGGCAGACCCTTGTGGCTCGGGGTGAGCCCCTTGTGCTTCAGGGGCAACTGACGGGGCCCGTAGTATTTCTTAGAGCACTTCCGGCGGAGGGCGCTCGTTGAAGCTAGCCAGCTTTGTGAGTCTGTCTGCCGCCTCGTTGCTTCTTCTGAGGACGTGCTTGTCTTCGGCCCGAACCGCCGCTAGGTATCTGGGTATTTTCGGATCCCTTATAGTAAATGACTTTTTGAAGTGCTCTGCGATGACACGGGAATCACTTTTGACGATTATGAGCTTCGCACCGTGCGCTCTTGCTTTGCGAAGGCCTAACAGTAGTGCTTCATATTATGAGGCGTTGTTTGTTGTTGGGTAGTCGAGGCGGGCGACGTGGGAGATGCTTCGCCCATTCGGTGCGGCCAAGATGGCCGCTGCGACGGCCCCTGTTGCACACCATGATCTGTCGGTGTATATTATCCATGGTACTTCGATTTTGCTTGGTGGTTGCTCTTCGTCTTGCGGGGTCCATTCGGCGACGAAGTCGGCTAAGTTCTGCGACTTGATGGTCGTGCGTGTTGTGAAGGTGATGTCGAAGGGCAACAGATCGGTCGCCTACTTGCCTATCTGGCATGTGCCGTCCTTGTTCCATAGCATCAATGCTAGTGGTAGGACATGGGGACTGTGACAGTGTGCGCTAGGAAGTAGTGTCGGAGCTTGCGCGAGGCCATGAGCAGGACACATGCTAGTTTTTTCAGCTCTATGTATCGAGTCTTGGCTCCTTGAAGGGCCTCTGAGACGTAATACACTAAGCGCTGCCCATTTCTCTCCTGACGAGGACCCTTGACTGTGGACGAGGAGGTGGCAATGTACATCAGGAGCTTCACGCCTGGCTTCGGGCTGGTTAGGCTTGGCAGCTGGGTGAGGTATTTCTTAAGTTCTGGGCGACTTCTGGCACTCTTCGGTCCATCTGAATGGCTCCGCCCCTCGGAGTGTCTTGAAGAATGGCAGGAACCGCTCCGCCGAGCGGGACAGGAACCGACTGAGGGCTGCAAGGCGCCCTGTCAACCTTTGCACCTTTCGGGCACCGTGAGGGGGCTCCATTTCTTGGATGGCCTTTATTTTTTCGGGGTTGGCCTCGATGCCCCTCACGGACGCAAGGAACCCTAGGAGTTTGCCCGCCTTTATGCTGAAGGTGCACTTCTCGGGGTTGAGCTTAATCCCTTTGGCCCACAAGGTTGGTGAATGTTTCCTGCATGTCCGTCGTGTGTGAGGCTTCGAGCCTGCTCTTGATCACTATGTCGTCTATGTATGCTTCTACATTGCAGCCAAGCTGTCCCGCTAGCACCTTTGTGATGAGTCAGGTAAATGTTGCACACACATTCTTCAGACCGAACGACATACGGGTGAAGCAATAGGTGCCCAGGGGGTGACAAAGGCCGTTTTGGGTTTGTCTTCCTTGGCTATGAATATTTGATGATACCCGGAGTAGGCGTCCAGGAAACTCATAAGCTCGTAGCCCGAAGTGTCGTCCACGAGTTAGTCAATGCGAGGCAGAGGGAAGTCGTCCTTCGGGGATGCCTTGTTGAGGTCGGTGAAGTCGACGCACATGTGCCACTTGTTTGTGCTTTTTTGCACGAGAACGGGGTTGGCCAGTCACTCAGAGTGCTTAATTTTGCAGAGGACCCCTGCTTTCAAGAGTTTGACGATCTCCTTTTTTGCCGCTTCCAGCCACTCCACCGACATGCAGCGCAATTTTTGCTTCTTGGGTGATGCATCGGTTCGAAGGGCGAGGCGGTGCTCGATGGTATCCGTGCAACGCCAAGGATGTCCTTAGGGTCCCAGGTGAAGAAATCCGCGTTGCTACGGAGTACCTGGAGGATAACATCACATGTCATAGTCGGGATCTCGGCTCCGAGGGCTACTGTCCTCTCTAGGGACGCTTCAGCGAGAGGGACCCGCCAGAGCTATCCTTCTGGTTTAGCATTCGGCGCCCATTTTGCCGAGGCGGTGCCAGCCCGAGCATCCACATCTGCTTTGACTGCATGGACATGGTGGACTAGTGAGAATGCCTCCAGCTCTGTTTGCCTTGCTAGGTCTTGGTCTCCTCGCACCGTGACTATTCCCTCCGGTGCGGAGATCTTCATGCATAGTTAATTGTGGTGGGCTATAGTGCCAAAGGTATTCATCGTGGCCTAGCCGAGGATTGTGTTGTATTGGTATGGTATCTGGACGACATCAAATGTGACGATTTCGGTCCGAGATGCGAAGTCGTCGTTGAATGTGACGGCTAGGTCAATCTGTCCAAGGCCCGTCATGGGCCTACCCACGAAGCCCACCAAAGGGATATCTGGGGGTGACATGCGATACCGAGGGATCTTCATTTTGTGGAAAGCGTCTGCGAATAGCAGGTTCGCAGAGCTTCCTCTGTCCACGAGGACGCGTCTGACCTCGAAGTCCGTGATACTGGCAGAAATGGTGAGGGGATCCTGATGAGGGAAATAGAGACCCCGGGCGTCATCGGGGCCGAAGGTGATTGGTATTTTGGCAAAGCGAGGTGGGCTGGAGGTAGGGTACGTCACAACATGGTGGATTTGCCGCGCGTACGATCGTCTTTTTCTTTTTGACGTCATGCCGAATGAGGAACTTCCGACGATCGTGCTTATGATCCTCTGATGGTGCTCTGGGTGGCCTCCCTCTATGCGGGGCCTTGGCGGTGGGGCGGGCAGCTGGTTGCCCGCTCCCCTCCTATCTTCTCATTCGGCCGATTGTTGACCGCGTTTCATGTAGTCCTGCATGGCCACGATGGTGCGGCACTCCGGCACTCCCGGGTCGTGTGTGACCTCTCGCCGTGTAGGCCACAAAAGAGCGGGGTACCCCCGGCACCGCCTCGGGTGTCCGGTTGTCTTCCATCATTTTGCTCATGACCCTAGCCCTGGCCACGACCCCCTCGGTCTCCTCGCTTCGCCCCTTCAGGGAGCTACCGTCTGCTACTGTGCGGATGGGCTTGCGAGCCAGTCTTTCTGACATGGGGCCCTTCTGGAGCCTGCAGGTTGCTGCGTTTATGACGGTGGTTTCGTTGACCCCTTTACCTGACACTTTACCTACGTGAACTTTTTGAAAAACCTGCGGAGGGACTTGCTCGGGGCCTGCTTTACTGCGAACAGGTGCGCCACGTCCTTTGGCCCGGTGTTATTTCCCTGGAAGTTGTTGTGCACCAGGTCTCGCAACTGCTCCCACGCGTATAAGGACCGGGGTGAAATGGTGAAGAACCATGTCAGCGCCACACCCCTGAGTGCCAGGGTGATGCTTTTTTGACTTTGTTGTGTTGTCTCCCCCGGCCCCCTCGATGGTCGTTTCGTATACGCGGAGGAACTCTGAGGGGACCGTGCACTCCTCGAAGGGTCTGACCTCCGACATTTTAAAGCCCAGGGGCCAATGTGATACAGGGTGCCTGATCTTCATGACGTAGTATCTCCCTTTCGGATTGATATGTGGCTAACACGAATCCGTGAATTACGATGAGCGGAAGCACACAATTACTGTCTCGATTCATGAGACTTACGTGTGCGGAATTCAACAAGCAACACGCTCACGGATCTCCGTCTTCTCACGCCAAGAAGAACGACCTTCTGATCCGTGAGGAACAACAAGAACACCGTAACCGTATTTTGGTGGAATGATAACTAGTCGGCTTTCTAACTCTCGTGGCGCATAAGCATAAACCAAAAGAGCAATAAATTGCTTATACTCAAAATTAATGTTCACAGTTCTGTGGGTCGCGCCAAGGCTTTATAGCTATCCCAACTAGCCTGGTCGTCCACCAAATGAAAACCTAACCTAAACCGAAAGCAATACGAAGTAGCTGGCGGTTGCCTTGGTTTGTGTGGCCATGAGGTGGGTCCCCATGTGGTGCTTGGCCCATGAGGTGGCGCACAACTCCTTTGGCAACAGTCCAACACCCCTTACGGCCCAAGTATTCGTTTTCAGGCCGTTTGAAGCTTCGGCATCGCCATCACCTCAAATATAAATCAGAACGAATACTAAAGCCCAACACACATATAATATGTCTTACTATAGATACAAAGCAGCCCCCGAAAGATGAAACTTGGCCAAAAACCGAAACAAGCTCAGAATTGAAAACTGGACACTATTGAGCTTCCGAAGCGTAGTCTTCTCCAATAGTCAATGAAAAGCTTGAAAACTTGACTTCAGCAACTTGGTGGATTCTCCCATTGATATAATTGAAGTGTCGTCGCCTCGTCCTTTTGGACCCTCTCTTGGTGCGCCGACGTTCCTCTCCCCCCGCTTGGTAGCACCAAGTTCTTCCTCACCTAATAACCCGAGAATACACAAACTGAAAGCATTAGGTAGCAAGCTATCCTTATCAGTGAAATTAAAGGAACTTAGGATCAGATTCACCTGTTTAGTGAGTCCCCTTGCTCTAGCTCGAGTAATTGGTCCCTTGTACAATTGTTCCAATGCTTCAGTCGTAGGACCAATACTAGTTTTACCATTTGTCATTATTGTTTGAATCTGATGATAGAGGTGATGATGATGTAGGTGAAGCGTTCATGATAGTGATACACCACAGCAGGCTGTCTCCAGCTCGGCGCTTAAGGGGAGTTAGGGTCCCAAGTAGAAGAAGCTGAAAATGGCGGCCCAGTGCTGAGGGATCTTTCTCTACTTGATCTGCTGAGCTGAGTGAAGCTGCGAGGGACCCTCCCCCGGGCTGCCGGAGACTGAGCATCTCCCGGCGGAGGTCCTCCAGTTCCTATTGGAGGGCTTCGTATGCCTCCCTCGTTATGCCTGTCACCCCAGGCTGCGGGCTCGCCGGGTGGTTCCCGGGGAGGGACACCTCGGTATGCCTGGTGTCTCGACCCCCTCTCCATTTTTCGACAAGATTATCGACCCCTTCACCATTTTTCGAGATCCAAGTATTTTGTTGCATTGCGGGGAAGAGCACGTCTAAACACTAGTTGCTCTCGTATTTCTAACAAGGAATAGGGTCTCTCGGGTGAGAACCGACTATTCTGACAAGCTAGACCACAACTGATGATCGCGTTTTTACGCAGTAGATTACCTCTAACACGTCTCTTTCATTTGGTTTTCATATTTATTGGGAAAATGTATACCCTGTTCGAAATTTTTAGTACTCTTATTCCCCACATGAAGCGCATATGCGTTTTGGCTAGGCTACGACAATCTCATGGCAAATTAAGCGAAACAAAATAAGGATGCAATTCATCACTAGAACTGGATTCCGGCCACGGCCACCTGATCCGGCTCAGCAGGATTCGAACCTGCTGCGCTGGATTTCGACTTAATTTGTTGTGTACATTAGTCATTGCCTGCAAACTACAAACATCTTATCTCCTCTCTTGCGGCCTGCTCTGCTTACCCAAGTCTACAATCTACTCTACACTCTTATCTTCCATGCAACACCCAATCATACGAAATTTTCTTCAACTTTTGCTACCTTCCTTGCATTGCTTGCATGCATGCGCCCCCCCGGCCACACACCGCAAATTCAGAACAGGGGCTTCTCACTTTCTCAGTTAATCTAGTGCTGCTGTATTACCGATGCCATTTCATATGTATGGAGATATACACCTCGATCTATCCGTACGAGCAATGTTTATTTTGCAGGATTCGACAGTGAAGAGATACTACGAGTTCAATCGCATCGGCCAAGACTCAAATACAAGTCGAACAAAAGGAATAATCCACCATCATCGCAGTGTTAATTCGCTGCTACTGACATGTTACGCCGGCTACAGAATGAACAAATGTCACTACTAAATTCTCGAACGAACGACGGTAAAGTAATATGTATCATGCTATGAGAAATTGATGGCCACGACAACAACTCCTCAGATTAATGAATCTGAAGATGAATTTTATTAACTTCCTTTTTTTGAGAAGTCAGCGGGGGAGGATCCCACCTGAACTATATTGATAATGGACTCTTCTCTAACAAGAGTACAAGATCTATGTGTGTGTCTAGTACGAGTAAATTTCATTAACTAATTATAATCAAGACAAGACAAGCTAGTACAAAAAATCAATCAATTGATTATCGTTACAGAGCAACACCACATCGTACAATTTCTTGGCATGGATCAAATTAAGAATTCCTGCTTGCTTCTAAACCTGCTCCAAATTAATTGACTACCACATCGTTCACGGTACAACTTGTTGTCTTGGAACATCGATCAGGAAACGGAACACGATGAGAATGCCCGCAGCGAAGGATTCATGAAGCGCGACAACGAACCAGAAGGCGGCATGTCATCGCCGGACGCGGAGAGGAGCTTCTCGACGTAGGCACGCTCCTCCGTGCTTGGGCATGGCAACAAGTCGCCGCCGCCGCACTGGCCAGATGTTGACGGGCCGAGCAAGTACGCCTCTGCGTCGAATTCGGCGGGCAGTGGCGTCGGGTCGTCGTCGAACATCAATCTCTCGAGCTCCTGCAGCAGCTGCTGCCGGTTCGTCGTCGTCCTTTGCGGCCGCACGCTCGGTGGAGCCTCCATGTGGTCTTCGGCCGCCTTCCTCTTGGAGAAGTACGCCTGTGCGTCGAATTCGGCGGGCACCGGCGTCGGGTCGTCGTCGAACAGCAATCTCTCGAGCTCCTCCAGCGGCTGCTGCCCGTTCGTCGTCGTCCTTTGCGGCCGCACGCTCGGTGGAGCCTCCATGTGGTCTTCGGCCGCCTTCCTCTCGGAGAAGTACGCCTGCGCGTCGAATTCGGCGGGCAATGGCGTCGGGTCATCGTCGAACATCAATCTCTCGAGCTCCTGCAGCAGCTGCTGCCCGTACGTCGTCGTCCTTGCGGCCGCACGCTCGGTGGAGCCTCCAGGTGGTCTCCGGCCGCCTTCCTCTTGGAGCCGGAGCAGGACAGAGCATCCTTCGCCGGCATGGATGCCTGCGCGCGAGGCGAGCGGTACACCTTGCAGAGGACGAGGTCGCACCCGCCGCAGTCTTGTTGGTCGAGGCGGAACTCAACCATGCACCACCTGAGCCTGGAGAAACGGCCCGGCGACGTGCTCACCCGTAGGAGAACCTTTGCAGGTGACCGACGCGGCGACCATCCGGTCCTCGCACGGCCTTCGGGCCTCCCTCCGATTTCCAGCACCCCTCGCCGACGGCGCGCTGTCTCCTCCTGGACGATCCAGCGGTCGCGCTCTTGTAGCGCGCGGGGCAGAAGAAGTACCAGACGGCGCTGCTCTTCTGCCCGTTGCCGTTGTCGGTGCCGGACGCGGGCTTGTGCTTGGCGACGAGGTCCGCGGGGACGTCGGCGTAGACGTCGGCGTGGTGGATGAAGCGGGCGTCGAAGGGCTCCCGCGACCTTGGGGCGCAAGAAGAGGCTGATGAGTTCGTGGTCAGCCGGGCGGAAGGTGAAGCCCGGATGCGCCAGAACAGCAGCCTGATCGGCCATAGATCTCGCGCCTAGCAAGCTAGCTCGTTCTTGCTTGGTGGGATTGGTGATGGTTGGTGCAAGACCGATCAAGTGATCGATTCTTGGGGCAGGGCAGGTGTTATCTTCTCGATCGGGTGATGGGTGAGGCGGTGGCATGGCATCAGACTCTCTCTCCTAGTGTTATATACTCGATCGGGTGGGTGCTACTTCTTCGAAAGCACGTAACCAACAAACGGTGCAGATGCAGCCGAAGCGAGATGGACGTAGATCCGTAATTTAGCGGTCGCGTGCCTAGCTACTAGAACGCCGCTAGACTGCGCGTCAGACGGGTGATTTGATCCACTTGGCGCGAGAATTTCCTAATTCGGAGAGGATCGGATCGTCGCCGAGCGTGTTGGGTGCTAGCTTGGCAACCGCAAGCGGATAAATTATTACCGACAGAGCGGTAGTAATTCCTACTCTCTTCCCGACCCGATCGTTTCCCATGCCCATCCACGCCCGCACAAATGACGACCTCCTCATTGATCGATGCAGAGTTGTCTAAAGACATTCCTAATAGTGTATTTATTGTTATTTTTAGTTATACCACGTTAACAAAATCCTACGTGGAGGAGAGAGAGTACATGCCGCTCTTTTTAAGAGACCGTCACGCCTGTGAAATAAAATATGATACATTAATATATATACTCTAGTTGACATGTGGATCCGTTTCAAAGAAAAATTATAAAATATAAATTTTATAGTATGTGCTACATACTATATATTGGAGATGTTGTTTTTAAAGATGATGTAACATGTGTTAGAAACGAAATTATTTCTAACTATTGGAGATGCGCTAAGGTAAACGAGAGTCTAAACAGAGAGATTGGAACAGCTAAACTACAACGGAGGCCGTAGTCGCTTGGTCGTGTAACCAAAATTACGACGTTCCTATAAGAATTGTACCGTTTCCTATGAAATTACGTGTTCCAAGCAGATCGACATAACCATCCAAAAATTACGGCACTAGTAGGTTTTGCAACAGATCTATTTTCTCGTAATTTCTAGAAATGTATGTCTGAATGATTGTCGGGCGTATAAGCTTATCTTGGCTCTAATCCATTTATCTGAACTAATTGTTTGTTTTCAAAGTAACAATGAGCTTTACCTGAACAAAGGGTGTTACAGGACAGACGTGTATGCGGAAAAAAGACGTGCATACCACAGAGGCATAGAGTACTGAGTAACAGGTTGCATATTATCACTGTGCCTCGAACCAAGAAAGCGTCCATTTTTTAAAAATAATATTAATTTAAAAATATTTAAAAACATAGCCGATTTTTAATACAAAAATAGGCTCATATCGCTATTTGAACTGGCGACAAGCTCCTGTCACCATTTCAAATTGCGACAAAAATATATTTACTGCCAGTCGCCATTCCAACTCACGATTTGCATTGAAGAGTGTGCAAATCGCCTGTTGAAATGGTGACAAAGGCTGCCTATATATACCTCAAAATTTGGTGAAAAAATTATTTTAATTCTGAAAAAAAAGAAGAGAGAAGAGAGAGGAGGAGATGGGAGAAGTGACGTAGCGAAACTCTGCCGGTTCCTAGCAGAGGAGAGAGAGAGAGACGGAGCAGCAGATCTTGCCACCTATTTTGCAGGACAATGTTCTTCCAACTTTGTACCTAAAATTGAAACTTTTTAGGTTATAAAATAAAAAAATAGCAACATAGAATTCAATGGATTAGATAATTTTAGTATTTCTGCATGATAAATTATTTAATGCCAAAAATACTTTTTAAACCAGGAAAATAGGAAGACATCTCTAAAAATTATATAAGAAATCCAGAGTAGGTGCATAGGGTATGTAGAGATAAATTAAAATATTATGAACTTCATTTTTGTTTCCATCCGTACAAAGTAAATATTTTATAAATCTAGAAGATACTTTTTAAACAAGGAAAATAACAAGATACATATTAAAAATCTATAAAAAAAATACAGAGTAGCTAAATAGGGTATGTATAGCCTGTTAAAAATAATCTCAACTTAATTTTAGTTTCCATTTGTGCACGGTAAATATTCTGTTAATGACAAAAATACTTTTTAAACCAAGAAAATAGTAAGACGCCTCTAAAAATTCTCCAAGAAATCAAGAGTTGTTACATAGGGTATGTAGAGAAAATTAAAAAATTATGAACTTAATTTTTATTTCTATATGTACACGGTAAACATTTTATAAATGCAAGAGACACTTTCCAAACAAGGAAAGTAAAAAATTACCTATAAAAATTGCATAGTAGCTAAATAGGGTACGTAGAGCTTAATCAAAATAACCCTAACTTAATTTTGGTTTCCATTTTTGCACGGTAAATATTATGTTAATGTCGCTTCTTATTACTTTTTGTATATGTTTCGTAGTATTTACAATATATGCATTGGTTTTTTAGGTATGTCGAACCCAGGAGACGCTACGTAGTGGTCGTACGAGTTGTCTGACCAGGCTATTGACACATATCACTGTAGCCGTCTTAGTACCATCCTCCCCCAGGAGGGCAATGCGACGATTGAGCTTGGCGTGTTGCAGCTGCGCACGCCCATGAGGGCATAGAGGGTGGACCCACGTTAGGTTCCGAAGTATGTATAGTTGTGACCTTCGTGTACTCAATTGCAGTCTAACTACTTTGGGTGGACTCACATTTGTTATTAATCCTTTCAACGCGGGTTAAGAGTGGTAGACCTCATTCTACTAGTGAGGATGGTGGTGGCGACGTGGGAGGACGACCAGGACTGCAAGGGCGGTGATCGTACGTCGAGGTGCCCTCCGTACGACGGGTACCTCCAGACGACACTAGTTGACCGGTGGAGGCTAGAGACGCACATGTTCCACCTTCTGTGCAGGAGATAACGCCGACGCATTAGGACGTGACCTTGTGGACCGGGTTGCCCTGCGCGCGAGCTTCGCCCTGGTGGCGCACATCGTCCCGGCCACATGGCGCATGGAGTTACTCGCGAGGTTCCAGGGGTAAGTTCATGTTTTACTTATGTCATACCATTTGCCTTAAGTACCAACGAAACAGTCGTTTTGCCTTCCACAGGTACACTAGGAAGGTAATGACTTCTACGACTTTCTATACGAACATGATGTTCCCTTGGGTTTAGGGTTGGCTCTGCGCCTTGGAGGATGTCGTCTAGGAGAATGCTCCCTACGATCCCGGGACGTACGAGCAGTATATCGAGTGGTACTCTAGTCGGACGAGTGTTCATTGCGTCAGGGTCATAGATGACCCACCACGACAGGAGGCCGCGACGTCCGACATGTACCCCCACCCAGCTCATCTCCCATCATAGCTCTTGATGTACGTACAGAATGATTGTCGTGGTACTAGTGACATGTGGACCCGTTTAAAAAAGAGACTCCCGTGCACGTGAAACAAGAAAGGATACATTAATATACTCTAGTTGACATGTGGACCCATTTCAAAGGAAAATTATAAAATATAAATGTTAGAGAGTGTGCTAGAGACTATATATTGAAGATGTTGTCTTTAAATATGGTGTAACATGTATTAAAGACAAGGTTATTTCTAACTATTGGAAATGCTCTAAGGTAAACGAGGGTCTAAACAGAGAGATCGGAACAGCTAGACTACAACGGAGGCTGTAGCTGTTTTGCTGTGTAACCACAATTACGGCGTTCCTGCAAGAATTGTATTGTTTCCTATGAAATTCCAAATAGGATCTGACATAACCATCAAAAAAATTACTAGCACTAGTAGGTTTTGCAACAAGTCTATTTTT
>JAYEVG010000059.1:0-92301 GCA_036346395.1 Hsuehochloa calcarea | reverse complement strand
AGATAAGTCTCTTTTCGTTCTTGCTTTCAATTTCGTGATTTTAGGGCTTCTTTTGATCCGCAAGTTTGTGATTGATTCTTTCACGTGAATTAGCTTGCTGTGATATGTGTGAATCTATCTAGCATCTTCTTGATCATCAATCTCTTACGAACAAGCATTAGGATCAAGTTTTCGTTCTTGCGGTTTTAGACCTTACATTATTCAATTGGCAATTGCTCGGGATCTATCCAAGAATTATCATAATATTCGATTGGAATAGGTCCTCAATAGCATAGAGAAGGTGTGTGCAAATTTTCATAAAGTTTGGAGTTGAGAATCAAAGTTTGACCTAATTGCAACCGTCATCGGTGATTTCTTGCTTTTGAGATCGGTTACGAGTCGGCCAGGTCGATCCGCCATCATCACCAGTCGGACCGATTTTGGGCGGTCCGACCCTTGATAACAATGGCCAGTCGACCGCCTGCGACAATCGGTCCAACGGGTAGGTCGAGTCGAGACCGCCGTGCTTTGAGTTTTGCAATCTTAGTTGATTTTGTTATTTTGTTTAGGGATTTAATTGGATTCAATACTTGTGGATTTCATGGGGATATGCTCGGATCTTAGGATGATGTGACAATTGGCAATGGCGTTTACGGTTTGTCGTTTCACGCGTTTTCGACAAAGTTCTGAGCTTCTTGCTCGGGGCGGTCCGACCGGTCCTTGCACAGCGGTCCGACCGGTCCCAAATCGGTCGGGCCGGCCAGTGAAGCGATCGGACGGCGATAACCAAAAGTGTTCAAATCAGTGGGCCAAAAATAGGTGTTGTAGACAAGTAAGGGGATCCCAATGCACTTGGTTGGAGTCTCGGTGAAAAGTTCTATTGGTTTAAAGTTTCGGAAGGTTTGGATTTTGGGAGCTTGAATTTGGCTAAGTCTAAAGGCGGTCGGCCGGCTCACGGGGGAGCGGTCCGGCCAGAGCCATGGAAGCGATCGGCCGCTCACTGGCGGTCGGACCGTGAACTACTGAGCGTCGGCCAACCGTGGCGATGTTGTTTTGTTAGATCAAAGTCATTGGTTTCATGGCATATGATTTGCATGATGCATGTTTTGACTAACATGGGTCAAGTTGTGAAGAACTTGTTCCCGAATCGTGTTTTCTTATGCGTGGTTGTGCGGTAGCTTGGTGGTCAGCGGCGGTCAGCGGCGAGGAGAATCGGGACTAGGCGTGAAGAGTTGAGGTCGAGCGATCGGCGATGCGGGTGAGGTCAACGACTCAAGCGTGACACAAGATGGACAAGGGTGACCTATTGGCGAATCCATGATGCATGGTGAAGCGGTTTAGGTCAAAAGGTTAAAGACGGCGCTTTGCGAAGCGTGCGTGTGTGACCCGTTTGTTAGTGGGCCTTAACGGGAGCCCAATTAAGTCAAACCCTAAGAGTTTTAGGCCTCCACTATAAATAGGAGGAGATGGTGGCTGCACCTCTCTCTCCCTCGCCTTTTATGTTTCAAAACCCTAATTGTCTTTAGGGGAGTTGAGGTGGAGGCAAGGGCTCTTGATGGTTTGTGGTGAATTTCGTGATCTTTGATTGTCCACTGATCCATGATGGTGTGGATGTAATCCAGCAACAATCACGAAATCAATCTATGCAAGGTTTGCTTGAGATAAGTCTCTTTTCGTTCTTGCTTTCAATTTCGTGTTTTTAGGGCTTTCTTTGATCCGCGAGTTTGTGATTGATTCTTTCACGTGAATTAGCTTGCTGTGATATGTGTGAATCTATCTAGCATCATCTTGATCATCAATCCCTCACGAACAAGCTTTAGGATCAAGTTTTCGTTCTTGCCCGGTTTTAGACCTTCTGTTAATCAATTGGTAATTGCTCAAGATCGTTCCAAGAATTATCATAATATTCGATTGGAATAGGTCCTCAATAGTATAGAGAAGGTGTGTGCAAAGTTTCGTGAAGTTTGGAGTTGAGAATCAAAAGTTAGACCTAATTGCAACCGTCATCGGCTGATTTCTTTGTTTGAATCGGTTACGTAGATCGCGGTCCGACCGCCCGTCACCACCGGTCCGATCGATTTCGGGCGGTCCGACCGCCCTTGATATAACAATGGTCCGACCGCCCGCAATCGGTCCGACCGGTTCACTAGAGGAGGTCGAGCCGCGGGACTTGTGTTGCTTTGATTCTTGCTTGATTATTGTCGCATTGCTTAGGGGTTTTATTGGATTCAATACTAGTCTTCATTGTCTTGGTATATTGATCTTCATAGCTTTCTAATAGCTCTTGGAGTGAAATTGTTTTGAGTTCATAATTTGTGAAAAGTGGCGTGCTCCTATTCACCCCCTCTAGTCGCCTTTACGGTCCAACAAGTGGTATCGAGCCGGTTAGTTCAATCTTGATCTTAACCGGTCCTTTGACTTTGGCGATGGATAAGTTTTCTACTAAACCGCATATCTTCGATGGGCACGACTATGCCTATTGGAAGAATCGTATGCGCGTCTTTCTTGAGAGCGAGGACAAGCTATTTGGGATGTTGTTAGAGCCATTGGTTATTCTGAAATTGCTACACCTGCTTCTGCAATTCTTTTGGCTAACAACAATAAGGCTAAGAATCTTTTATATGGTACACTTGGTAGACAAGAATATGATCGAATTTGTAATCTTTCAACTGCGCATGAAATTTGGAACACTCTCGAAACATATCATGAGGTTCGTCCCAAATCAAAAGGTGCGCCAAACTATTTACAAGCGTGAATACAATAAATTCGAGATGCGTCCTGGAGAGAGCATCGATGACATTTTCAGTCGCTTTAATAAAGTAATTAATCAAATGAAAGCTGTTGATATTGAATATTCTCAATCTGAAAATGCCACCCATCTCTTGGCTGCAATCAACACCAAGGAGTGGGAGATGAAAGCTACTGCTATAGAGGAAAATGTTGATCTTTCAAGTCTTACTTTAGAATTGCTTTATAGTAAACTCAAGACTCATGAAATTAAAAGAGTTGATCATCCCAAGAAAGATAATTTAGCTTTGGTAGCGATCCTCTCAAAAGGCTTTTGATGACTCTTTTGAATCTTCTTACGGATTTTCATTTGCTTGTTTATCCGCTATTCATGAAGAGGAGCTTGAAAGTATTCTGAAAACGAGTTAGCTCTTCTAGCTAAAAAATTCACACGGGCCTACAATAATGTGAGAAACAAAAGAGAGGTGGTCCGGTGACATGCTATGAATGTGGTGAGCTCAATCATATCAGGCAAATTGCCCCAAGTGAAAGGTAAGAGCAATCATAAGGAAGGAAAGCCGACTTGGAAGAAGCCTCCTTTCAACAAATCAAGGTATGAGGCTAATAAGCTTGTGAAGGCTGCTCACCGGGTCCTTGCGCTTTGAGGATCAATCCTTGAGCGATGTGGATACCGGGAGTGAGGAGGACAAGGAGGAGGAGATCCCTCAAGGCAAAAAGAAAGGAAGGCCAAAGACTTCACCGGGCATGTGCTTCATGGGCGACAAGCGACATTGATGATGATGAGGATTATCGCGGAAAGGGGAAGAACACGTGGTTCGTTGATTCCGGATGTTCACGCCACATGACCGGGAACTCAAAATGGTTCACCTCTTTCACGCAGCGGTGATGACTTCATCACTTTTGGAGATGATACACAAGGGCGAATTGAAGGAGCAGGATCAATTAGGGTAAACAACAAATTCATTCTAAAGGATGTCGCTCTTGTGGACAAGCTTAGGTATAATCTTCTTTACGCTTCTCACTTCTTGATGATGGTTATGAGGCTGCTTTTAAGAAAAATGCTTGTCGTGTGCTTGATTCTCTTGGTGAGCTTGTGTTTGGAATCTCTAGAGTTGGTAGAATTTTGGGTGATTTTTGAATCTCTTCTTTGGATCTCTTAAATGTTTGCTTACATCTTCTTACGATTTACGCTTTGGCATCGACGTTTGGGGCACATTGGTTTTGATCATCCGACGCGAGTTAGCAACCTTGATCTTATGAGAGGTTTGCCCAAACTCAAAGTCATCAAAGATGCGTTATGTGCGCCCACATAGGCATGGCAAACAAGTTCTTGCCTCACACCCTTACAGTGACTATGGTTATGGTAGCGGACCAGATACCAATTTGCTTCATATGGATCTTGTTGGTCTGCTAGAGTCCGTCGGTTGGTGGAAAATGGTATATTCTAGTCATAGTCGATGATCTTTCAAGATATACAGGGTGTTCTTTCTTACTTCAAAAGATGAAGCTTTTGGTTATTTTCATGACCTTGTTCTTCGTTTGGCTTCGAGCTTCTCGGTGCTTTGAGAGCGATTCGCAGTGATAATGGCACGGAGTTCAAAAATGCTTCTTTTGCTTATTTTGTCTTTGGCGTGGTATTGAGCATCGATTCTCCTCTCCACACGTCCCTCAACAAAATGGCGTGGTGGAAAGGAAGAATATGACCTTAGTCGAAATGGCTAGGGCGATGCTAGGCGAGTATAACACAGAGGAGATTTTGGGCGAAGCTATTACTCTGCTTGTCATATTGCCAATCGTGTCTTTTGAGACCTTCTTTAGGCAAGACTCCTTATGTGCTTCGTTTTGGTAGAAAACCCTCTGTTTAGCATTTCCAGTTTTGGATCAAAATGTTTTATCCTTAAGACAGGCAACTTAGATAAATTTGAATCAAGAACTTTTGATGGGGTATTTACGGGTTATCTGCTCATTCGAGGGCTTTCGAGTTTTTAATCTGAGACTAACATTATTCGGGAGACTTGTAATGTCACTTTTGATGAGACTAGCCACAGGCTAGATCAATTACTCTGAGATGATTCTGGTGTGAGTATTTTTGTGGAGGAAGATGAGGACGAAGCTAATGTCATTCCCTCATCTGCTGCTTTGTAGGCGCCCATATTGATACAAGAACACACTCGTCTACTTCACCTTGGTTGAGGCTCTGCTTGCATCATCATCATCGATGCACTGCTGAGGTCGAAAAAGCGACATCTCACCCGGGCGCTCCACCGCATTCAGAGCGGCATCCTCGGAGCAGGATAATAGGTAACCTACATGGCGAGTCACTCGCTCGGGTATAATGATCCAAATCTCTACTCTCATTCGGCTTTTGTTGCTTCTTTTGAACCCGCGATATATCACATGCTTTATCGATTCTAGTTGGGTAAATGCCATGCATGAGGAGTTAGAGAATTTCGAAAGAAACAAAGTTTGGAACCTAGTAGAACCTCTAGTGGTCATAATGTTATAGGAACCCGTTGGGTGTTTAAGAATAAACAAGGTGAGGATGGTTACGTGGTTAGAAATAAGGCAGATTAGTAGCTCGGGGTTTGACCAAGTTGAGGGGTTAGATTTTGATGAGACATTTGCTCTGTTGCTAGACTAGAAGCCATTACGCGATACCTTGCATTTGCTGCATCAAAAGGTTTTAAATTATATCGGATGGATGTTAAAAGTGCCTTTTAAATGGTTTCATAGATGAGGAAGTGTATGTTAAGCAACCCCTGGTTTTGAGGATCCTAAATATCAAATCGTGTTTTCAAGCTATCTAAAGCATTATATGGTCTTAAACAAGCCCCTAGAGCACAGTATGATAGACTTAAGACCTTCTTGCTTAAAAATAATTTTGAGATGGGTAAAGTGGATAAAACTCTATTTATTCTTAGGCGTGACAATGACTTCACCTTGCTCAAATTTATGTGGATGATATTATCTTTGGTGGTTCCTCTAATGCTCTTGTTTCCGACTTTTACGACACTATGTCCAGGAAATTTGAGATGAGTATGATGGGAGAGCTTAATTACTTTTTGGGACTTCAAATCAAGCAATGCAAGGAAGGAACTTTCATCCATCGACGTAAGTACACTAAAGATCTACTTAGCGCTTCAACATGGGTGACAAGCCAATTTCCACTCCATGGCAACCATTGTTTTGGATCGGATGAGGAAGGAGAAGTCGTGGATCAACGCGCTGTATCTGCATGACATGATCGGCTCTCTTCTATATTTGTGACCTCGAGGCCGACATTCACTTCACGGTATGTCTTTGTGCAAGATTTGAGCGTCTCGAGAACTTCCCATCGCCAAGCCGTTAGCGCATATTCGGTATTTACACTCTACCCTCTTATATGGCATTTGGTATTCTGCTCTTGACATTGTCCATTAGAGGTTTTGATTCGATTTTGCGGTTTATCGGTTAGATAGGAAGAGTACCTCGGGCACTGTCACTTCTAGGCACTTCACTTGTATCTTGGTCTTCTAGGAAGCGATCTTCATTGCACAATCCACTTCTTTGAAGCGGAGTATGTAGGCTAACGCTAGTTCTTTGTAGCTTGATTTTGTGGATAGCGTCCACTTTGAAAGATTATGGGTTAAACTTTGCTAGTGTTCCTCTTTTACGTGATAACACTACGCTATTAATATTGCTAAAAACCCGATTACAACATTCTAGGACTAAGCACATAGACATTCGCTTTCACTTCCTTAAGATCATGTTGAAAAAGGTGATATTGTGATGCACTTCGTGAAGTCAGAAGCTCAAGCAAGGATATTCTTACCAAGCCTTTAGATCAAACAGTTTTCCTCTTTGAGAAGTGAGTTAGGGGTAATTTATCCTTATGGGTTGGTTTGAGGGGGAGTTTGATCTTTTCTAACCTTTCCTTGTTCTTTTGATCTTTTATTGTTCTTTTTCTGAACTTAGTGATCTTTCTGAACTTTTTAGGTGTTTAGGCTTTTTATTGCATCTCATTGTATCATATTGCATTCTTATGAAAAATACAACAAGTGGTTACAACAAGTGGTATGAAAAATCCAAAAAGATGCATTGTAATATAAGATTTTCTGCTTATCTTTTAAAAATGATGAAGCTTTGCCTATTACCCTTTGTAGCTTTTGTATTTCAATTCTTGCTCAATGTCATTATTCCTGAGGTTGAAACCCCTGCTTCTGTGGTTCTTTTGGCTAACAACAACAAGGCCAAGAATCTCTTATATGGTGCGCTTGGTAGACAAGAATATGATAGTATTTGTAATTTTGCATTGCGCTACAGATTTGGAACACCCTTGAAACCTATCATGAGGTTAGTCCCAAATTAAGAAAGTCGCCAAACAATCTATAAGCGTGATTATAACAAATTTGAGATCGTCTGGAGAGAGCATCGATGACATTCGATCGCTTTAATAAAGTGATTAATCAAATGAAAATTTGTTGATATTGAATATTCTCAATCGAAAATGCCACCCATCTCTTGGCACAATCAACACCAAGGAGTGGGAGATGAAGGCTCTTGCTATAGAAGAAAATGTTGATCTTTCAAGTCTTACTTTAGAATTGCTTTATAGTAAACTCAAGACTCATGAAATTAAAGAGTTGATCATCCCAAGAAAGATAATTTAGCTTTGGTAGCGGATCCTCTCAAAAGGCTTTTGATGACTCTTTTGAATCTTCTTACGGATTTTCATTTGCTTGCTTATCTGCTATTCATGAAGAGGAGCTTGAGTGTATCCACGAGGTTGAGTTAGCCCTTTTAGCTAAAAAATTCTGCAGACTTACAACAATGTGAGAAATAAAAGAGAGTGGTCTGTTACTTGCTATGAGTGTGGAGAGCTCTACCACATCAAGACCAATGCCCCAAGCTAAAAGGTAAGGGCAAGCACGGGAGGAGAAAACTGACTGGAAGAAGCCTCATGAGAACAACTATGAGTATGATCTTTGTCAAGCTCATAAAGGCCGCTCAGGGTCCTTGCCGCTTTGGAGAGTGTCAGTGGCGATGTGGACTCGGGAGCGAGGAGGAAGACCCCTCAAGACAAGAAGAAAGGGAAGGCCAAAGACTTCACCGGCATGTGCTTCATGGTGACAGCGACATTGATGATAATGAGGTATCCCTCTCTTATGATGAGCTTTCTGCTAGATATGATTCCATATATGAGCAACTGCTTAGTCAAGATGAAGCGCTAGAATTTGTCATGACTAAAAATAAGAAACTAGAGTCAAAAATTGGTAAAGCTGAAACTAGAACTTACAAATGTTAAGACTCTTGAACACGATGAATGTTTATCTTGTCATGACATGCACTCGAGAATTGGCTAAGCGCAACTTTGCTCACAATATTGCTTTGCAACAACTTGAAAATGCTAGAACCGAGCTAATTGAAATTAAATCGCTCCTTGTGAAAAATGTTTAGAGTCTAGCAAGTTGATTGCTTCTGATGTGATTGATTCTAGCCCTTGCACTTCATGCTTAGAAAAAGAGCGTGAAATCAAAGATATCTTAGAAACTGCTAGAGTCAAATATGCTAAGCTTAAGGACAATATTGGAACTACTATTTGTGCTTCTTGTTCCGCTCTTAAGCTTGAAATTGCTTTATATAAGGAGAAATCTATGGATAAAACTTGTGATGCTTGTGTTAATTTGAGAAAAGAAAATGCTTACCTTCATGATACATTAGAGAAATTTTCTAAAGGTAAGAAACAGTTAAACATGATTCTTGACAAGTCTAAAACTCCTTATAAGAAGCAAGGTTTAGGATTCAATTCGTTTCAAGACAATTCAAAGACAAAAGTCATTCAAGTCTTGGAAAAAGGTTTAATTGAATTCAAAACCCAACCTGCAAAAAGCTCTTTTAAATCTGCAGGTTTTGCCCAACCGTGTGTTAATTCAAAGGGTGCTTCTTCTAGTGGTACCAAGTACCATTGCACTTATTGCAAGAAAAGTGGGCATTTGATTGAGTTTTGTTGGCGTAGGTTGAAAAATAATAAGAAAAATTTTGCTAGTATTTCATCCACTCAACCTAAAGCTTTTATGAGACATGGTCATTTTAAAAAGAATAAACCTATGTTAGGATTTGTTTCACATGCTTATCATCATGCTCCTAGACAGGATAATTCTCATGTTCTTGTGACCATTACTCATGATATGAATGCAAATAGAATCAAGGATAACACTTCTGCTTTGCATACTACTTTGAGACGTGTGTCTCGATCTTTGGGTTCCCAAGTCTTGTTTAACTAACCCCAGTATCGAGACACATCGTTCTTCTGTGCCTTGATTTTTCAGGATTGTCGTGGAAAGAGGAAGAGCACGTGCTTTGTTGACTCCGACTGTTCACGTCATATGACCGGAGACTCAAGATGGTTCACCTCCTTCACACGGTCGACGGGTTTCAAGCATCTCCAAGAATTTTCCATCGCCAGGCCTTTAAGCTCATATTCAGGTATTTACACTCTACTCTCTTTGTATGGCATTTGATATTCATGTTCTTTATCTTTGTCCATTCGGGGTTTTTCTTATCCTGATTGTGCGGGCTGTCGGCTAAATAGGAAGAGTACCTCAGGCGCTTGTCACCCACTAGGCACTTCTCTTGTCTTTTGATTTTATCCTCACCAAATCTTTAGACCCAACTAGGTTTGCCACCTTGAGAAGCAAGTTAGGGGTAATCTATCCTTATGGGTTGGTTTGAGGGGGAGTTTGATCTTTTCTGATCTTTCCTTGTTCTTTTGATCTTTTATTGTTCTTTTTCTGAACTTAGTGATCTTTTGAACTTTTTAGGTTTTAGGCTTTTATTGCATCTCATTGTATCATATTGCATTCATATGAAAATTACAACAAGTGGTATGCAAAATCCAAAAAGATGCATTGTAATATAAGATTTTCTGCTTATCTTTTAAAATTGATGAAGCTTTGCCTATTACCCTTTGGAGCTTTAGTACTTCAATTCGTGCTCAATGTCATGTCCAGTTCTTTGACTTGCTAGAATTATCATGCTTTTACATGTGTAGCTAAGTCTTTGCTATATGAGCTAGAACTTTAAAACAACTCGAACTAAGAAATTGCAATTTGTGGATGTTTTAGCAAGTTGCGCAATTAGTGCTCCTCTTGTGACATTGGCCCTGTCAGAATTGCTTTGTTAGCTCTTTGATCTAAAATTGACCATTACTTGAGCTTTTGTGTTCTTGAGATTCTAAAAGCGCTCTTGTGAAAAATGAAAATCAAGATTGTCTTATGCTTAAATTGTGCCAAACTATTCTTACGAGGCCTTGTCAAATGACATGAACTTGGAGATAGTTTGATGAACGAACGATCTCATGGGGATTGCTTGTCGAAATGACATGAACCTCAAGATTTGTCGCATACAGTAGAAGCTTAGAAAGAGTTTGTGGATGGCTCTAGTCCAGGATCTTCTTTACTAAGATATACCTTTAATCAACTTCGGTGAAGCTTATGATGAGTTTGTGGATGGCTCCTAGTCCAGGATCTTGTCACTAAGTTAGATCATTAGTCAACTTCAATATTCAATGCATATGAGAAAAATATTGACAAATGGGCTTTTACAAAATATTGAGCAAAATGATTCAATACAGGACCTGATTGACTCTTAATGTGGTCTTTGTTAGATTTTTGATCTCACTTTGACATTTTGACATGGACAATTTCACTTTAGGATCCCTGTTGATGAACTTGCTGAATTTGAAGCGTTGCTTAAATTGATCAAATCTACTGCTTTACTTTTGAGCCTTTATGCTTAGCTTTGATATACATGTCTTACCATGATCTTGCTAGCGTTGTCAGGCTTGATATGCTATTTGTGCAATATTGGAAATACTGGCTAGTTCTTTTGGGTAATCTCCAAAGCTTCTTGTAATCAAAAATTGAAAAATACAAAAATGAAGCCACTCCATTGCACTTCATGCATACTCCTCTTTATGCTTCTTTTGTTTTTGCTTCTTTCTCTATTCTCTATTTGTTATCTCTGGATGAGAGGAAGGCGTGATTCCTTGATGAATCCATTGTCAAAGGGGGAGAAGATGTGTTAATGAGAAGATATTTCATTGTTGGGGGAGAAGATTATACAAAGGGGGAGAAAGTTGGAGAGATATATATATATCATTGTTTTACAAAGGGGGAGAAACTGAAAATTTGAAAGTTTCTGAAATTTTAGGATCATAGTGAGGGGGAGTTCTAGAGTTGCATTCTTATTGTCTTATTGAAGATTCTGAACTTGAATTGCATTCTTTTATCCTCACAATGATCATAGGTCAATTGAACAATTGTTCTTTCATATGGACCTCATGTGAGAATTTTGACCCTTTTCTGGAAATCAAAGTTTTTATGCTTTCTTTTGCCTTGTCTCACATGTTTATACTATTCTGATGCCAGCTTGGTCATTTACTTTGCTTTTTCTTACTTATGGACAAAGTTGTGCCTTTGTGCCAAAACTGCGAGTAAACTCGTTTTCAAACCTCTTACTTATATTTTCTGGATAATTGCCAATGTGTTCATCAAGGGGGAGATTGTGGATATCATGGGAATATGCTCCAGATCTTAGGATGATGTGACAATTGGCAATGGTGTTTACGGTTTATCGTTTCACGAGTTTTCGACAAAGCTACAGGCATTCTGGATAGGGGCGGTCCGACCGGTCCTAGCACGGCGGTCCGACCGGTCCCAAATCGGTCGGACCGGCCATGTGCGGCGGTTGGACCGGCTGTGACCTAAAAGTGGTCAAAACGAGCTGGGCCAAAAATAGGTGTTGTAGGCAAGTGAGGGGATCCCAATGCACTTGGTCTCATGATTTTGGAGTCTCGGTAAGAAGTTCTATTCGTTTTAATTTCGAAGGTTTGAATTTCGGGTATGAATTTCGGCTAAGTCCTAGGGCGGTCCGACCGCTCACAGGAGCGGTCCGACCGGCCAAAGAGCGGTCCGGCCGCTCACATGGAGCGGTCGGACGGTATTGACTTGAGCGTCGGCCAACCGTGGCGATGTTGTTTTGTTAGGTCAAAGTCATTGGTATCGTAGCATATGGTTTGCATGATGCATGTTTTGACTAACATGGGTCAAGTTGTGAAGAACTTGCTCCCGAATTCGTGTTTGCTTGTCTATGGTTGTGCAGGTAGCTTGGTGGTCAACGACGGTCAACGGCGAGAAGGATCGGGACTAGACTTGGAGAGTTGAGGTCGAGCGATCGGCGATGCGGGTGAGTCAATGACTCAAGCGTGACGCAAGATGGACAAGGGTGACCTATTAGCAAATCTGAGGCGCAAGATGGCGCTAGGTGAAGCTGTTTAGGTCAAAGGTTAAAGACGACGCTTTGCGAAGCGTGCGTGTGTGACCCGTTTGTTAGTGGGCCTTAACGGGATCCCAATGGAGTCAAACCCTAGGAGTTCCAGGCCTCCACTATAAATAGGAGGAGGTGGTGGCTGCACCATCTAACCCTCTCACTGTTTTTCACCTCTTTTGTTGTTTTCAAACCCTAATTGGCTTAGGGGGAGTTGAGGTGGAGGCTAGGGCTTTTCATGGTTTGAGGTGAATTTCGTGATCTTGGATTGACCACTGATCCATGATGGTGTGGGTGTAATCCAGCAACGATCACGTTCTTAATCTATGCAAGGTTTGCTTGAGATAAGTCTCTTTTCGTTCTTGCTTTCAATTTCGTGATTTTGGGGCTTCTTTTGATCCGCAAGTTTGTGATTGATTCTTTCACGTGAATTAGCTTGCTGTGATATGTGTGAATCTATCTAGCATCTTCTTGATCATCAATCTCTTACGAACAAGCATTAGGATCAAGTTTTCGTTCTTGCCCGGTTTTAGACCTTCTGTTATTCAATTGGCAATTGCTCAGGATCTATCCAAGAATTATCATAATATTCGATTGGAATAGGTCCTCAATAGCATAGAGAAGGTGTGTGCAAATTTTCATAAAGTTTGGAGTTGAGAATCAAAAGTTTGACCTAATTGCAACCGTCATCGGTGATTTTCTTGTTTGGATCGGTTACGAGTCGGCGGTCGGACCGCCAGTCATCACCGGTCGATCCGATTTTGGAGGCGGTCCGACCGCCAAGATAACAATGCCAGTCGGACCGCCGACAATCGGTCCAACCGGTCGTCAGTCAGAGGTCGACCGCCTGCTTTGAATTTTTGCAATCTTAGTTGATTTTGTTATTTTGTTTAGGGGATTTAATTGGATTCAATACTAGTCTTCCGCTGTACTGGTATATTGATCTTCATAGCTTCCTAATAGCTATTGGAGTGAAATAGTGTTGAATTCATATTTTGTGAAAAAGTGAGCGTGCTCCTATTCATCCCCCCTCTAGTCGCCTTTTCGGTCCAACAGTTGCACATCCCCAAAGTAACGGGGCAGTCGAACGTGCAAACGGCCAAATAATGCGAGGAATTAAAACCCGAGTCTTCGACCAGCTCGTTAAGCGCTCGGGGGCTTGGGTACAAGAATTACCTTCTTTATTATGGACAGTTCGTACGACCACTAGTCGGGCGACAGGAGAAACACCATTTTTTCTACTATTCGGAGCCGAAGCCATTCTTCCTACGGAGCTAAAATTGCGGTCGACACGAGTTGAAACCTTCAACAACTCCGACCAGGAACAACATCGAGCAGATGACATTAACCTACTCGAAGAAAGGAGAAACTTGGCCCTAATCCGTTCAGCAGTCTACCAACAAGCCCTACGCAGATACTACGATCGTAAGGTCCGGCCTCGCTGCCTTGCTGTAGGTGACTTGGTATTGAGGCTCTGCCAATCCAAGTCTAATCGGAACAAACTTTCTCCCAATTGGGAAGGTCCTTACACAGTGGTCGAAGTCACTCGGCCAGGGTCGGTACGACTAGCAATGGAAGATGGACATGTTCTCTCAAATTCTTGGAACATCGACCAGTTACGCAAATTCTATGTGTGACCAACCTCTAAGGCAATAAAGGTTCAGGTTCCTTCTACCTCTTTTGTCTTATTTTCGAGTAGTGTTTTTATAATTTTTCGACTATAACCCAAAAACACTCAGTTTTCTTTACACTGGTCGAAAGGCAAGTAACATCATCTAGTCGAAGTCTCTCCTCTCTGCATGTGGTGCTGCCCACTAGAAGGAACTTCCTAGCATCGACTCGTTACTCACTTTTGTTGCCAATACAGAGAGCTCGAGTTCTATCTAGTCGAAATGTTCTCAAAGCCAACTCTTCCCATCTTAGTTTATTTTTTCAGTAATTTCAAAAAATATTCTAAGTAGAGTGCACTTTCTTATATTTATTCGACCTCCTTTGGTGTACTCGATTCGTTTTAACTGGTCGAAGGAAGAGACACACCTAGTCGAAGTCTTTCCTCTCTGCGTGGTCACGCCCACTAGAAGGAACTTCTAGCGTTGCTCGGTCCCACTTTTGCTCTTTGGAAAAGACTTATCGAGTCCACCAAAAAAGGGCGAACGAATTATTAAAGTCCTCTAAGACGTTTGCTTAACTCAAGTTGCTGTTCTTGGTTCGATTAAACTAGTCGGAGATGGTAACATCACCTAGTCGAAGCCTTTCCTCTCTACACGTGGTCCTGCCCACTAGAAGGAACTTCCTAGTGTCGAAACCGTTTCTACTCTTTCGACCAGTGCTTGACAACCATAACAAAAACTATAAGTTAAACAAAGCTCTCTCTATTTTCAGAAACCCCATTTCACACACTATTTACTTAGATTGTCTAAACAAGCTTAGCAAATAGTCGGGGGCTAGGATAAAGTTATTAATTTGACTTCTTAGTCTTTCAGAAACCCCATTTCACACACAATTCTTAGTCTTTCATTCGTCTATTATCTTTTGAGTTACTAACTACTCGACAAGATGATTTGCAGGAAACAAGATGGCCTAGGATAAAGTTATTAATTTAACTTCAGTCCTTGGTTTTTCATTCGTTAGTTATCTTTCGGGTTGCTAACCACTCGACAAGATGATTTGCGAGAAACAAGATGGATCATATATTTCTCATCAACAGAAACTGTCTGCCTTACAAAGTCGTTACAAGATTACTCTGAAGGGGGAGTGCCTAGTTGCATTTCCTCCGCCACCTTCTTGCCAACTGATTGCATTTCCTCAATCAGACGACTTGCCTCTGATTCAGGGCAGTCGAAGTCGGCTTCGATTGGTTGCACATTAAGGCGGGGGTCATGAGCTTTAAGTTTCGCTAAAGCGTAACTTCTTGTAACCGATTGCCTCCCTTATTGATTCGGCGATTAGCCTTGAGTGGTCACCATTTCTTGCAAAGTTCGACTTGTTCCCCAATGGCACTTATGTGGCGACTCTGATATCTTCTCGAGGAGTTTTTCCCTTAGAATGTAGCTCACCAAGTACATTGTTCAGGAGTGTGATGTTGCCTTGAAGACTAGTCTTCATTGATTCCATCTCCTGTTGGGTACGAGTCGAAGCCTCGCGAAGTTTCTTGTTTTCGACCACTTGTTCTGAAAAGAATAAAACCGGTTAAACAAAAACAAACTTCTAGAGGAAGATAACACAAAGATAATTGTAGGTAAAAGCATTTCTTACCTACTAGTTGAGAATCCAATTTCTTGACCTCTTCTTGATGGGAAGCAATGGTTTCAACGTGCTTTTTCTCCCATAATCTAATGTCCTCTGCATTCATCTTAGCAATGCGGACGGACTCGTTATAGATCATAGTCTTTTCACTGATTTCAGCCTCGAGGTTTCTCAATTCGGCAGCAATTTCTGAAAAAGAAATTAGCATTAGAAAAGGGAAGATATTCGAAAAGAGCGACAGGTAAAGAATTGCTTACATTACTCGAGTTTTCATCCCTCGAGTTCTGATCCTTATTCTTGGTAATGCGAGAAAACTCCTGAATCACCAAAGCTTTTTCTCCAACTTCGGTCCGGAGCTTCTTCATCTCATCTTCTTTTTCTGGAAAAGAAATGAGAGTCGAGTAAAGGTTAAAGTCAAAAGCAGTCTTAAGTTCAACACTTACTGTTTATTTATTCCTGCAATCTTCTAGTTGCAGAGATGGTTTCTCGAAGTTTCTTCGAGAGGTCTACTACTTCCACCCTTAGCTTTTTTGACTCCTCTTTTTCATAATCGAGTGAGTCAGCTAAGGTCTTTGCGTCACTTTTTAACCTACAAAGGATAAAAGTGGATATGAACATCAGTCAATCGGTTGTAAGTCTTTCTACAACCACTGACCTAGTCGTAAGTTTTTCTACGATAAAGTCTCTAGTCGTAAGCTCTTTACGACCAGTACCTTGTCATGAGTTTTTCCATGACAACTCTCGTAAACACTATACGAGTAGTCAAGTCGAAAACGACTATGAATAACGGTGGCTTACCATCTCTCTGCCTGTATGCAGAGTTCTTCTTTTTCCTGTCGTAGCTCTAAAAGTTGTCGATGATACTCACCGACAACGGCAATTTGCTCTAGAGCTTTCTGCAAAAAGAAGACAGTGAGAAGAAAGGGAAAACCACATATATAAGTATCCTAAAAATACTTACATTCATGGTCGACCTAGCAAAGGACGAGTACACCATCTCAGGGTTCTGCAGCTTGTCTATCCTCTCGACTTGATCCCACCACACCTTCTCGAGACGCTCATTGTCAAAAGTGTTCCCTCTATTGGGAATATCATTGGGATGGGGGACTCGGTCGCGAGATCTAAAAGCAGAAGACCCTACGACTGAAGCAAGACCAAAGAAGTCAGCACAGAAGTTGAAATATTCTTCTTCTTGATTACGTGTTGCACCTTCTCTTTGGATACTGGGAGGAACGCCTGCTACAATTTCCTTCCCGATCACGGTGTATGAGTTATCCTCACCTTGACGGAGGCTTTGCGATTGCATCATGGTCTCTACAACCATTTCAGGTCGTGGCTACCCTTTCGGTGGTCGTAGCTACGACCTCGGTGGTCCTGTTGCCCTCTCGGTGGTCGTAGCTATAACCCGATGGTCGTAGCTACAACCTCGTGATTGGAGAAACCGCTTCGGGAGCCACATGGGTCAAGGAGGATCCTTCAACCACTTCCATTGCTACTTCTCCAGCAACTGAAGAAGTGACAATGGGCTTCTCAACGGAAGCATCCCGAGAAATTTGAAGAGTCGGACTAAAATAAAGAAAAACAAATCAGGTTGTGAAAAGGAAAAAGGTAAATGTTATTCTTACACTTTAGTACATTTCACATACCTCTGCACCCTGGTTTTAACCAGGAACTTAGGAGCAATCCTCCCAACGGAGGACTTCTTCTTCTCCACGACCACGTCTGGTTGAGGTTCAACAATGGGCCCAGCTACGACCACGTCTGGTCGTAGAGTTTGAACAGGAACCATAGCTCGGTCTCTGATTCTCGGATGGTGAGATCGGTCTCGACCATTCAAAAGCAACACTACCCTCATTGCGAGTTGTCTTTGGAAGCGACATCGTCCTTCATAAAAGACATAAAATCTTTTCAGATCTCCTTTTCCAGTTGCTTAACAAAACTAGGAGTGGCAACAAATGCGAAAGATTCCTTGTCATAATAGAAGGGTACCTTGGCCCTGCGAGGTTTGCGCTTAAAAGATTCAGCCGCTTCAACCTCCTCGGCCCGATAGTTGCGACCTCGGCTTGATTATGGCTATATGCGCGCGAGCCTTGTAGAGTGCAGTCGAAAGACCAGAGCCCGAGCTTGCTCCTCCCTTGTTGGCAGATCTTGCAAGTCGACGTCTCTTAGACGGAGGAGCCGAGCCTTTGTCTTTCGACAACCCAGCGCCAATGTTCATCAGTGCGACTTCCTCGTCGTCCTGACGATTTTCCATACCTACTTTCTGTAAAGAAAAATAGAAAAAGAAGAATTACTGATCAGTCGTAAGTTTTTCTATGACCAGTGCCAAGTCGTCAGTTTTTCTACGACACTCTCTTGATCGTAAGATATTCTACGATCACCACTAGTTGTAAGTTCTTCTACGACTATAAAGTCCTAAAGAAAAAAATCAACTTTTTGATTACCTTTAGGCGCTCTATCTTTTCATCTGCGGATAAAGCCGCAATGATTCGAGGGACCGCCACTCGGAGTGGCGGAGACTTCTCACAGATGAGTCTGACTCTAGCGTCAATCTCTGCCTGTGAAAGATCTGTGTAAACAGATAAGAATATTAGACAATGTTGAGAAAGACCAAATCAAAAGCTAAGTCGGAAGTTCACTTACCCTCGTCGTAGTCCCTGGTTGGGTCTCCTCTCCCCGAGTATCTCCACATAGGAGATGCTCGTTTCTTCAAGGGACTAATTCGGCGTGTGATGAAATCTTTCACCACATGCCATCCGTCGACCCTCTTCTTTCAAGTCCTTGATGGCTTGAATATAGGGGCCAATCCAACTAATATCTTGAGTCGAGTCCATGAAGATTTCTTCTCGTGACCTTCCCATGAAAGAGAGGTCGTCTTACGAGGTGACTTTCGATAAAACCACCTCTTTCTCCATCCGCCATGAAGACCGAGTGAAACTCTGAATATACTCCCTCGACTTCAAGTCGTGGAGCTTGAGACCGCAGCTTCCGGCTATTCCGGTTTGTCGAGCCATCCCATAATAATATTGGAAAAGCTCGAGGTCCGCTGAAATCCCCAAGTACGTCTCGCACAGGTACACGAAGACACTCAGCATGGTAATGGAATTAGGATCTAGGTTCACTAATTCCACTCCAAAGTGCTCGAGTACCACCGTGAGAAAGGGTGAGCGAGCGATCGGAGGCGCACTCATGATCGATTGGAAGGCGGATTTGCCCATTTTCCCCGATGGCGTCTTTGCCCAATAGCGGAATCCATTTCACGAGCTTTCTCTGAAATCTTCCCGGTGTCGACCAAGACTTTAATCTTTGCTGCATCCATCTCCGACTCCTCCCACTCGGAAACTTTCTTGGCCATCTCTCTCAGAAACAAGAAGTTTTGGATTGGGTTGGCGGCGGAGAAGACGAAGTCGAGTCTAAGGCGGAGAAGACGAAAACCTAAAGAACGGTGGGAACGATTTGAAGAAAAGGTAAAAATCCAAGTCTAACTCCTGGTGAGTTTTTATAACCGCACGATTGCCACCGCTTCGGGAACCGTCTCATCGACAGATCTGTGGGAGTCGGTTGCAATTCCCCAGATGGTCCGTTCGAGAAAATTAGGTGCGTTTCGTCACCTCCAAGCGAAATTACTTTCTTGACCAAGTCTTTCTGGTCGAATGAAGTATCAATTGGAAGGGTTTTTTCTCCGATCGCCCTACTACGACCACTTCACAATCGTAGGGGTTTTACGACTTTTGATAGTCGTAAGCAACTGGCAAATCTCATCGACGGATCTGTGGGAGTCGGTTGCGGTTCCTAGATAGTACATTCGAGAAAATTAGGTGCATTTTGTCACCTCCAAGCGGAATTACTTTCTTGACCAAGTCTTTCTGGTCGAATGAAGTATCAATCGGAAAGAATTTTTCTCCGATCGCCCTACTACGACCACTTCACAGTCGTAGGGGTTTTTACGACTATTTGATAGTCGTAAGCAACCTTCCTGACCAAGCAAATTCCTGGTCAAAGTAGCACTCAAATGTCGAAGAGTTTTTCCTTCGACCATTATTCTGCGACATTTTCATAGTCGTAAGACCATTTGCAAATCCTTCACCAAGTAAGTTATTTTCACTTGAAGCTGGGGGGCTAGATGACGAGGATCTGATAATCCTCATTTTATCTTTTATCTGTAATTCTTATTATGGGTAAATATGATGTCACGTAGTCCCCAGAAGTACCCCTTATATTCATAAGGGAGAGGCCTACCAAGTGATTGTAAGTTCTCCTACAATCACCCCCATAGTCGTAAGTCTTACTACGACTATGTCATGGTCGTAAGTCCTTCTACGACCACTACCTGGTCGTAAGCCCTTCTACGACCATTACTTGGTCGTAAGCCCTTCTACGACCTGTACCTAGTCGTAAGTCCTTCTACGACTTGTACCCAGTCGTAAGTCCTACTACGACCAAGTCAACCACGACCACCTTATAATCAATAGCACCTACAAGCGAGTGGGTCCAATTGATTAAGCGATCGAGCGGTCCTCGTGCACTATAATTCAAATAGCGATAATAGTGCTTAAATACCCCATTACCTCGAAGGATAAGCGCCTTGGCGTGAAGGAGCCACTACGCGGTAATTCACGCCATCTTAGCCCATTCTCGACTTGATTAGGCGCCTCTTGGCGAGGAAAGCGGCTACTCCTTCACGACTATATAAAGGCATCAATCAGAAGGACAAAAGGAGAGGCGAAACAGGGCAAGATATACAAGAGCCAATCTAGGACAATCAAGGAGAAAGACAAGCACTGTTCTTTGTAATAGTCTTAGTTTCTGGCTTGATTGTCGAGAATACAGTCAATACCACACACACACAGGAGTAGGGTTGTTATTCTCCCCGGAGAAGGCCTGAACCTGTATAAAAATCCCGTGTCAATCGCTCTGCGTAATTTCATCTCTAGGAGACCCCCCGAATCAAACAATCTTTACGTAAGATCGGTTCTAATACACCGACACACACATTTAGGGGGAGTTTTATCCTATACTTTGTGGTTTCATTAGTATTGATCCATATTCCTTTCTCCACATATATTTGGGATCTTTACTTTGAAACAAATCCGTTTGAGTATACAAAACTTGTGTAGTTCTTGTATACTCATGTTAGAGTATATATAACTTGTGTAGTTTATATATACTCATTTGTTCTCTCATTTATCATCATTAAATTTATGAGAAATTAAGTGGTTATCATCAATTACCAAAGAGGGAAAGATTGAGGTATCTTATCCCACCATTATGAGTTAATTGTATGGTGTGGTAATTAATGATGATCACATTGTGGAACTAACATTTTCCATGAGTTGGATATATAGGTTATGTTCCAGGATGATGAAGACTTGGGATGATCATGAGTTGATCATCAAGTAAAGAGCTTGGTGTAAATGATGCATCATGAGTTGATGCTTATCAAGAAGAGATGATCATGAGTTGATCATCAAGACAAGAGAAGACCCATCATGTGTTGATGGAGGTCAAGTGAAGGAATGCATCATGCGTTGATGCATGTGAAGAATCGGGATGAAGAAATCATCATGTGTTGATGATGTTCAAGACAAGATCCCGAAGTGAAGAAATCATCATGAGTTGATGATTGTCAAAGTCAAGGACCCGGACTTGAAGTGTTGATGTGCGTCATCAAGTTTCAAGAAGATGCAAGGCAAAGGTATGACTAGTTAGGGCTAAGGATGTGTTCCTAGTCTTTTACCGGTCTCGGTGTTTGGTTGATAGACCGGATTGCTAGTATAGGATTGCCGTACTATTAAGAGGGGTCTTGACTAGTAGCATGAGTTAGTCATGTGTTGATAGCTCATTGTGTTTGCTCTAGCTCATCTATGCATGGAGCTATTATTTGCGAATGTGTTTTGCAGATAGCCGATGCTCATGCATTCAATCTTTGTAGCATGGGACTATACTTTGCAAATATGTTTTGCAAATGGTTGAAGTGATGAGGACATCCCTCCTTCGGATACACGCATGACACAAGACCCTCCAGATCTGGGTGCTGAACTACACGGTCCTATGACAAGAGCTAGAGCACGTCACTTAATCGATCGAGTAAAGTCGTTTCTAGGGTGAGTGTATTATTTGAGAACTCTATGATCTTGCCTAATGGAGAAGATTTACTTGTACTCGGGAATCTAGGACTACGACCGGTTCAAGAAGGTCTCGACCCTGCAAGAAGATCTCGACCACTATAAGAAGACCTACGACTAGTGATTCGATTGGAGCAATCTCGACGACCGAAAAGCGAGCACGATGCTCGTTGGACACAATCAACGACCAAAGATAGCATGGACTCCTCAAGACCACCCTAGGACTAGTCCTACGACGGATCTTCGACCGAAATCGCAACACAAGGTCTTTGCGTCACCGTTTGGAAACTAAATAAGACTTTGTAAGCGTAGCGAGGTCGGAGTCCGGGTTGTGTACGCTTCATCCCACTACCGCACAACCCTAGGTCGACCTCCTCACGTTCCTCTATATATATCTGATGGCGCCATAGTTTAGAGGGGTTTTCTTAGATTATTACGCCAATTGCGGTTTGCGATTATCGGTTTGAGAACCCCACTTGTAAACTTCATCCATATCCATGTCTGATTGATTGCATCTACCTTGTTCTTGTGAGTTGCTTGATTGCTTGCGGGAACAATAACCTTCGTGGTAAGGTCGATCGCGTGCAAGCGTGGTCGATAACGACGAGCGTCGGGTGTAGCGAATGCGAGTGGCGATCGTTGGTCGGAAGCCTCAAAGCGTCAACGTCCTCACGGCGAACCAAATCGAACCTATCGGAAAATCGGGCGCCGTGACTCATCAAGTGGTATCGAGCAAGGTTGCCCGTTAGGTAATTCGTTTATCCCTTTTGTTAGTTGTGTTCCCTCACCTAGAGTCCATAAAACTTCCCTACAAAAGGTTTTAGATCGTAATTATTCATTGTCCAAACCACTTTGTGCCTTCGCAATTTTGTTTCGATTTTCGCATTGTTGAGTTCGAGTCCATCGTCGGTGTCTTTGTTCTTTGGTTTAGAGTAGCATTCTTGGTCTCTAGTCGGCCACCGTCACCCGCCGTGCCACCATCCATCTGGACGCACGACCTCCTTTTGGCGACACCCATTCGACCACCCTCGGGATTTACCATCCGGTGGAATCGAACATCTACTCGGATCCGATCACCTCTTGAGCAACACCCATTCTACCATCCACTCGGGAACTACCACAGGTGGATTCGATCCTCAGTCGGATTAAGTAGCATATGAGAACTAGCCCAAGTTCGAGAGAGAGAGAGAGTATCTTTTAATTACCTATTTACCCCGCTCTCGGAAAAAGTTTGTGACCCAATCACCTCATCGGATCGAGAAAAGGTATGAGAAGAATTTTGGGCTTAGGTCACGTTTGCAAAAAAAAAAAGAGGAAGCAAAAAGTGCAAAAGAAAAGAAAAGAAGCAAAAAGTGCAAAAGAAAAGAAGAAGAAGCAATTCGACCACCCCTAGTTGGTCTCGACCGTTCGACCTTGCATCCTTTGGACTCCTTTGTATCGAATCCTTGTTTGATCGAAGATTGTGCTAGGGCTAGGGACACTTTTAGACCGACAAGCGTGGCCAAATCTTGTGGGCTTTGGTTCGGTTTGCTAATCTGATTTCATTATTGCTATTCCTTGCTACTAAACATTGCTGTCAGGCTCCACATACTTGACCCTCAGTTGGATCCTCGCATTCGCCTCTGCTGTGATCGTACATCCCACCTTCGTCGATTAGACCACTGCTGCAATTTGGTAAGAAACTCATAAGATCTTGGTAAGGCGGCTTGAGAGTGTGTGATTCCACCCTCAGACCACCTAATAGTGATAGGGATAATACCTTTGTGTTGTCTTTTGTCTCCTACTAACCATGTCGGGTGAAGGATTGGATGCGCAATAGTGTGTTTTGAGGAAGAACTCATGGCGCTATTGGATGAACAACGCACTACCGTTAATGAGAACATCGACGGGAAGCTTCAAGCTACCACGATCACATTACAACGCTCAATCAGCGATAGTATTGCGGCGCTCACTACGCCTCGAAAGAATGGTGAGCCGACCACCAAGCGTTGTTCGTGTGGAACCTCATGGTGCAGCCCATGACCATGAGTTTGATAATGATAATGAGATGCACGACAACGACACCTTTGATGCACGACAACGGAACCAACCGAACTTCAACCGTCAAGGTATGAGAGGTAATAATGTGCGACAATATAATGCGTGTTAATGATGATCCATATGCTAAAGTTAAGTTCTCTATACCATCTTTTGCGGTGCTTATGATCTTTGAAATATACTAGATTTGGAGATGACGGTAGAACGAAATTGAATGCTCACTTAGTTCCCGAAGTGCATAGAGTTAGGCAAGCCACAAGTGAATTTAAAAACTTTGCCATCATTTGGTGGAATAGGGTATGCACCGAAGGATTAGCGCCTACTACGTGGGATGGTTTAAAGGTTGCTATGCGTAACAGATTTGTCCTACCTTCTTTTAAACGCGATTTGCGTAATAAATTACAGCGCTTAAACCAAGGTAATAGATCCGTAGAAGAATATTATCAGGAGCTACAAATTAGCATGTTGCGTTGTGATATTATTGAGGATGAAGAAGCTGCAATGGCACGTTTTTTGGAGGATTAAGACGTGAAATTCAGGACATAGTGGATTACAAAGAATACGATAGCGTCCCTAGATTGTTCCAACTTGCATGTTTGGCGAGAAAAGAATTGCGGGGGCGACAACGAGGCCAAGGAACAACTTTGGGAGCATGTCTACACCACGACCGGTCTTGGGGCAAGCCAAAACAGCCCCACCTTGGCTACGGTCTGCTGCCCCTCCACGAGTAGGGCGCGTTCAGCGACACCTCGACCACATCACATGCACCCGAGGTAAGTAAAGTTACTAGTGTGCGAGCACCACCAAGAGTTCTTCGTCGGTTGCTTCCACCGGTCGTACCATTTGGGATTGTGTGCCACCGTTGCAAGGAATGGGGCACGTCATGAGGGATCCCCGATCGTGAGCATACTTTGCCACCAAAGGCGGTGGTTATGTAAGTACTAGTGATATTGAGGGCGAATATGTACTTGCGGCTAACATTGCGGTGGAGGAGATGAGATGAGCGGTGATCTTGATGATGTAGAGGAACAAGTAGCTGCTTTGACACACGAGTATCATGTGAGCCTTGTTGCATAGCGAGTCTTTGGCGCACAAGTGGAAGGCGGAGTAAAATCAGCGGCACAACTTGTTTGGACAGTTTCGTGAAGGATAGAGCCCTGCAGAGTCATCATTGATGGAGGAGCTGCAACAACCTTGCAAGCTCGAGATGGTCGAGAAGCTTGGCTTGACCACACAACCACACCCGTCCTACTACATCCAATGGTTCAATTCGTGTGGTAAATTAAAGGTACACAAAGTTGTGAAAGTGCAATTTTTAGCAGGTAATTACAAAGATAGTTCTGACTTTGATATCGTGCCTATGCAAGTATGCTCTTTGTTGTTCGGTAGACCTTGGATATATGATAATGATGTTTTGCACCATGGTAGAGCTAATACCTACTCATTTTCACATAAGGGTAAGAAGATGAAGGACCGAAATGGCAACAGAGGGGGGGGTGAATGGTGCCTAAAAATTAATAACTCCCCTTTACTGTATTTAAACAAGCCTACAAAGATCTCTGGAGATCTAAAGAAAGTAAATGAAGCAAGATTAAATAACAAAAACAAGCCTCGAACATTCTTACGGAAATCGGAAGCTCGGCCAATAATGTGCGGAAGTTCATAAGCGTGAGTTCCATTGTGTAAAATCGGAAGCTCAGATTATCGAGAAAAACGAGCGCTCGGGTTTTTGCCCAAAAATCAAACTACTTTTGATTTGTTGATCTTCTCACGGTCAAGTTTCACGGGACATCATCCTAAGCAACATCTTGACCTCATGGAAAGAATCGCAAACAAAGATTCAACAATCAAGCCAAAATCAGATTTCTTGAAGAAGGGGCAAGAAAGACCAAAAACCGAAATAGACTCGATTCTCAGTTCTTAGCTCATGAAACTTTGAGGATGTAATAGCAATATCAAAAGCGACTCTAGATATCAAGTTTCATGCTATTTCATAAGGCGAATCAAAAGATATGCCAAAACCCTAGATATTCAACATGAGCAGAGAGGGAATAAAGAGAGGCATAAACATGTAATTAAAGACTCGAGTTTCATTGATGAAGTCAAGAAATCACAGAGGAAACAGAGGAATGATTACAAGTATTTTGATTCATTCTCTCAAAACCAACAAACTCTCAAAAGCAAAACAAACCCTTTTGGTGGAGCTAACCTAATTTCCTCTCTCAAGGTCTAACCCTAACAACAGGGGTTCAGCTCTATTTATAGCCTTTGCTTAATGGGCCTCCAACCCATTAAGCCCGCTACACCGAGCGGAACCGCCTCCACTTGTCTTTGCTTTGCGAAAATACCGTTTAGCCCCTTGCACACCTGGGAAGCCTCCGTCGCCTTCTTTGTCCTTGACACGCAACCACCTCAAGATTCACGCCGTCTTGACACATCCCGGCCGTTCGACCTCAACGCCGCCTGCGCCTAGTCCGATCACCTCGTGTCTCGCCACGACTTCGTCTCGATGTCCTGCAGTCAATACAGACAAAAACACATCTCGTAGCATTGCACAATATCATAGCATCAACATTTGTATAAGACTCAAACTCATACAAGATCAAAATCACAAATTATCCTTCTCTGCACAGTTCTGGACACAATCGGAAGTTCCGCACTTACCACGGTGGAAGTTCGATTTCAAAACGTCCGCACTGTCGAGGTTTATCGGAAGTTCCGTGCTTACCATCGAGAACTTCCGATCTTGAACATCCGCACGCCCAATATTTCTATTCCGATTTTTGTCTCAGAGGAACCTCAACGTCAGTAATATCGGACACTCCGCTACCCTAGGTGCGGAAGTTCCGATTACTACAACCGAACTCAAATCCCAGATTAATCGGAAGTTCCTATTTCCAACGCCGGTAGTTCCGATTATCGGAACTTCCGCTCCATACACAGCGGTAGTTCCGATTATCCTGATTCAGCACAGAAACAGTCCAAACCGAAACACTCAACTCTCAACCTATTCATACACGCTGTCAAATACTCATCACTCAGACTGGAGGACCTCTCACATGGTCTCTCAATCTCCCCCTTGATGAGTATATTGACAATCACCGAAAAAGCATAAGATGAGTTTGAGTTTAAAATCAACCAAGGTCTAAACAAGAGAAGTTAAGCTCAAGACCAAGTTGACAAAAGAGAAAGACTTGAGATGAGATGAAAGAGCAATTTTCGCACAAAACTCAAGGCTTTTCTCCAGAAGGCTTTTTCTCTCCAAAATTCTCCCCCTTTGGCAATAAAATCATCAAGATGTAGAAAAGGGAGGAAAAGACTATATGATGTTCATTTTAAGCATTAGGAGCCATGTAGATTATCCAAAATGACTATTAGAGAATTACACCAAGCCATAACACAGAAGAATGCTATCAAGATCATGACAATGATGTATAGAATAGCTAAGACAGAAAGTCCATAATCTGATTAATGATCCAATTCTTTAGCAAGTCAATTAAACCAAGATTGCAGTCTAGCTAAAGGTATCCAAGGATGATACAAGCCATGTCAAATAATCTAAGTTGAACCAAGAAGACTCATATCGAACAGTTTAGAGTGCTACCAGTTGAAGAAGGACTCATTTTATCCAGAACTTGGTCTTTTTAAAGATAAGCAATTTTAGCACATGTTTCTTTTTCTGAAAGCTTTTTATGGTTTTATCTCAGTAAAGCAAGCTCTGGACTAGGTGCCATCCACAACTGCCTCCTAAGCTTCAACCATTTTTCAAATTGTAACCATGTGCTAGATCCCAAGCCTTATGCGACCACTCCAAGCAGCAGACTTAAGGAGATGATCTTAGGTCATCCAAGGCTCCCCGAGTTCATGCCTAGTGCAATGGCAAGCGATCTCATGAGAAAGATTTGGTGAGATCGGTTTTTCGCACAAAGAGATCATTTTTGCTTTTGAAGTGTTTATACCAACGATTAAAGATAAGCCAGGTTTCTTAACAAACTGACATAGCTTACTCAAAAGTTCAAAAGAGATTCAAGACTCAACTCAGCCTACTTGACATGGCGAGAATCATAAAAGGATAGCTTCAACCAGACTAGTCTCAAGAGCTATCATGACAAGATTTTAATTCAAGTTTAGCATTTTTTTTTAATCACCTTAGCATGGCAAAGACTAAACTACACATAAAAAGTCATGATAGATCTAGCAGTTTAGCATAAATCATGGCAAGATGTAAAACAGTGACCACATATCATAAGGGATAATAAACATGACTCCATGCAATTTTATTATAATGTATACTGAAAAGCAAGAAAATCCAGATTCCCTTCAGAATGAGATGCACTTTTAATTCAGGTTGAGTTATGTCAATAAAGAAGATCCAACTGAGGTACCCCCGGGATTACCACCTATTCGAGGAATTGAGCATCAAATTGATTTGATCCCAGGAGCGACTTTGCCAAACCGTGCTTTGCGTATAGGACCAATCCAGAGGAGACTAAGGAAATTGACGACAAGTCCAAGATCTTTTGGACCGTGGAGTGCGTAAGAGAAAGCCTTAGTCCTTGTCTTTGTTCGGTTCTTTTGGTTCCTAAGAAAGGCGGTAGTTGGCGTATGTGTGTTGATTGCGAGCTATTAATAACATTACTATAAGGTATCGTCATCCTATCCCAAGGCTAGACGACATGCTAGATGAATTGAGTGGTTCTATTATTTTCACAAAGATTGACTTGCGGAGTGGTTACCACAGATTAGAATGAAATTAGGAGATGAATGGAAGCGCTTTTAAAACTAAGTTCGGATTATATGAGTGGTTAGTGATGTCTTTCGGTCTAACTAATGCACCTAGTACTTTTATGCGTTTGATGAGCGAGGTTTCGTCCTTTCATTGGAAAATTTGTGGTGGTTTACTTTGATAATATCTTGATTTTTAGCAAGTCACATGAGCAACACTTAAATCATATCGTCTGTTTTTAATGCTTTGAGAGGCGACGCGTTTGTTTGGTAACCTCGAGAAGTGCACCTTTTGCACCGATCGAGTTGCATTTCTTGGTTATGTTGTGACACCACAGGGCATTGAGGTGGATGAGACAAAGATTGTAGCCATCCAAAGTGGCCGCGCCTTCTTTGGATTCTATCGGTAGCTTTGTGCGAATTTGACACCATTGCCACACCATTGAATGAATTGACAAAGAAAGGAGTGCCTTTCCAATGAGGACTGCACAAGAGAAGGCATTCAACTTGTTGAAAGAGAAGCTCACCCAAGCACCCCTACTCCAACTCCTGATTTTGGTAAGACTTTTGAAATTGAATGTGATGCGGTGGGATTGGGATAGGTGATGTATTGATTCAAGAAGGTAAACCAGTTGCATATTTGTGAAAAACTAAATGGGCCTAGTTTGAATTATTCCACCTATGATAAGGAATTGTATGCTTTAGTTCAAGTGCTTCAAACTTGGCAGCATTATCTATGGCCCAAAGAATTTGTTATACATTCGGATTATGAATCGCTAAAACATATTATAAGTCAAGCTAAATGAATAAGCGACATGCTAAGCTGGGTAGAATTTATTGAGTCATTCCCATATGTTATAAAGCATAAGAAAGGTAAGGATAATGTGATTCTTGATCGCTCTCTAGGCGTTATACCATGTTATCTCAACTTGACCATAAGATTTTTGGTTTGGAGGCCATTAAGAGTTTATATGTCACCGATTTGGACTTTAAGGAAGTGCTTGAACATTGTAAAGGAGGAAGACATGGAATAACTATGTGTTTGAATGATGGTTTGGTATATCGTGCTAACAAGCTACGCGTCCCAGCTAGCTCTGTTCGTCTTTTGTTGTTCTGAGAGGCACATGGAGGAGGTTTGATGGCGCATTTTGGAGCAAAGAAGGCAGAAGATGTGCTGGCCACCCACTTCTTTTGGCCAAAGATGAGGCGTGATGTCGGCGCTCGTAGCTCATTGCACTACATGCAACAAAGCTAAGTCCGTCTCCTTCCACATGGACTTTATATGCCTCTTCCTATTCCTAAGCGCCTTGGGAGGATATTTCTATGGATTTTGTTTTAGGGTTGCCTAGGACAAAGAGGGGAGAGATAGTATAATTGTAGTAGTGGATCGATTTTCTAAAATGGCACATTTTATATCTTGTCACAAGAGCGATGATGCTACAAACATAGTGATTTGTTTTTCAGAAATCATTAAGCTTACATGGAGTGCCCAATACTATTATCTCGGATCGTGATGCGAAGTTTTGAGCCACTTTTGGAGATCACTTTGGAATAAATTGGGGACAAAGTCTGCATTCTCTACTACATGCCATCCCCAAGTGATGGACAAGCGGAGGTTGTCAACCGCACGTTATCCACCATGTTGCGGGCTATTTTAAAGAAGAACTTGAAGATGTGGGAAGAGTGTTTACCGCATATTGAGTTTGCTTACAATAGGTCGATACACTCCACCACCAAGGTAAGTCCATTTCGGGTAGTGTATGGTTTTAACCCAGTGCTCCTATTGATTTACTACCTTTACCGACCTCTGAAAAAATTAATCTAGATGCTAAGAAGTGTCTTGCATTTATTCTCAAGTTGCATGAAACCACTAAAGAGAATATAGAGCATATGGTGAAAGGTATAAGGTTCTTTGGAAGTAAAGGTAGGAAAGTTGTCAAATTTGAACCAGGTGATTTAGTTTGGGTTCATTTGAGAAAGGATAGGTTTACGGAATTAAGAAAATCAAAGTTAATGCCTAGAGCTGAAGGACCGTTTAAGATAATTAAGAAGATAAATGATAATGCATATCAATTAGAATTACCTGCAGATTTTGGGGTTAGCCCCACATTTAACATTTCAGATTTGAAACCATACGTGGGAGAAGAAGATGAGCTTGAGTCGAGGACAACTCCAATTCAAGAGGGGGAGTATGATGAGGACATCCCTCCTTCGGATACACGCATGACACAAGACCCTCCAGATCTGGGTGCTTTGAACTACGGTCCTATGACAAGAGCTAGAGCACATCACTTAATCGATCGGTAAAGTCGTTTATAGAAATGAGTGTATTATTTGAGAACTCTATGATCTTGCCTAATGGAGAAGATTTACTTGTACTCGGGAATCTAGGACTACGACCCGGTTCAAGAAGGTCTACGGCCCTTTGCAAGAAGATCTCGACCACTACAAGAAGACCTCACGACTAGCTAATTCGATTGGAGCAATCTCGACCGGAAAAGCAAGCACGATACTCGTTGGACACAATCTACGACCAAAGATAGCATGGACTCCTCAAGACCACCCTAGGACCGATCCTCGACCGGATCTTCGACGAAATCGCAACACAAGGTCTTTGCGTCACCGTTTGGAAACTAAATAAGACTTTGTAAGCGTAACGAGGTCGAGTCCGGGTTGTGTACGCTTCATCCCACTACCGCACAACCCTAGGTCAACCTCCTCACGTTCCCTATATATATCGATGGCCGCCATAGTTTAGAGGGGTTTTCTTAGATTATTACGCCAATTGCGGTTTCGCGATTATCGGTTTGAGGAACCCCACTTGTAAACTTCATCCATATCCGCAATACAGTTCAGATTACATCTACCTTGTTCTTGTGAGTTGCTTCGATTGCTTGCAGGAACAATAACCTTCGTGGTAAGGTCGATCGCGTGCAAACGTGGTCGATAACGACAGACGTGCGGGTGTAGCGCATTGCGAGGTGACGATCTGTTGGTCGGAAGCCTCAAAGCGTCAACGTTCTCACGACGAACCAAATCGAACCTATCGGAAGATCGGGCCGCCGTGACTCATCATGAAGTCCATGCACTTTAGTCTTATGGTATGATGCTGTTATTTGCGAATGTGTTTTGCAAATAATTGATGCTCATGTTTGATTTCTTGTAGCATGTGAGTTAAGTTTACAAATTTGTTTTGCAAATGGTGTAAGTCCATGTACCTTTTTCCTTGTGGTATGATTCCAAAAGTTGGCAAATGTGTTTTGCAACTTGTTGGGAATCTTGCTTGTGATCCTTGTTGGCATGGCTTATCAATTGGCAAATGTGTCTTGCAATTGAAGTTGTTGAAAAAGCCATTGCTGTTTTCTCTCAGGATAATCGAAAGTTCCGGTTGTGTAACTACGGAAGTTCCGCAGTCCGGACGGTCCGATTTCCAGCGGAATATTTTTTCCAGATTGCATCCGGTTTTGGGACTTAGCCGATTTCTCGAGGTGCGGAAGTTCCGCTGTGGTATGAGCGGAAGTTCCGATTATCGGTTGCTTCGAAATTTCGGCGGTTCGTTTTTTCCAGAGAAGCACCATTTTGGGACTTAGCCAAAATTTGGATGTGCGGTAGTTCCGCTATGTTTTGAGCGGAACTTCCGAAGATAGGAACTTCCGCAAATTGATTGGCGGTAGTTTCGCACTAAAAATCAAACGGCTAGTTTCTCGTCTGACATAGCCGTTGCTGTGCTTTTCTCTCACATGCGGTAGTTCCGGCCTTTACATGGCGGAACTTCCGATTTCCCTGATTTTTCAAGGGTTTGCCTCCCAACGGCTAGTTTTTGTGTGTGGGCTATATATAGCCACCTTGGCCGGTTGGGAGAGGTTACTGGTGCTATTGTCAAGTGATATACTCATTCTTTGAGCTAAGAGCAAGCCTCTATTCTCTTTTGTGCATGTGTTGCACTTGGTGAGATTAGAGAGTAAACCCTAAGTGCATGTGTTGCCTTAGGTAGTGGATTGTGTATCCATGTGAGCGTTGACACTTGATTAGTTCAAGTGAAAGTTCGGATTTGTTACTCTTGGTGTTTGCCGACACCTAGGCGGCGTGGAGGTCGTGCGTGTGATCTTCTCAAGAAGCTTGTGAGAAGACCGGCGGTTTGTGAGTGGTTTGGTGCTCACCATCTCCGGAGTGGAGGAAGAGCAACCATAGTTGAGTGAGGTGTTGGTTCGGTTAGGAACTGGTCCAAGTGTTTGGACTTACCTCGGAGGTGTTGGCTTAATTATTGGAGCCGGTCTAATTTGTTTGGGCTAACCTCAACGTGGATTAGGGGAGACCGGCAAGTCTCCGAACACCACGGTAAAACATAATCGTGTCATCTTGTTTTTACTTGTGCTTTACTTTGAGCAATTTACATTCTTGCTTTAATTGCTTATATATCTTGTATGATTGCTCATATTGTATTGTGTTCATATTGTCGGTGCACTTAGTTGAGCCTAGTTGATTTAGGTTTTAATTGAGCAAAACCAATTCGCTATTAACTTCCGCATTTATATATTGGTTTAGCGCGAAAGATTTTTAAAACCACCTATTCACCCCCCTCTAGTCGGCCACCTCGATCTTACAAGTGGTATCAGAGCTTGGTCTCTCATTTATTAGACTTAACCGTCTAGAGAGTAAAGGATGGCAACTAGAGATTTAGTGCACCTAGGTGAAGCACCTATTTTTTATGGCACAAATTATGCCTATTGGAAAATCCGCATGATTTATTATTTTAAGGCCATGGGCCTAAATATATGGCGGATTGTAGATGCGGGCTTTTCTCCTCCAAAGGATCCTCTTGCTCCAACCAATGAGGAAGAGAAATGCTCGTATCTCGATGCTCAAGCTACTAACGTTTTATTTAGTGCTTTGAGTATAGATATTTTTGATGCCATATGCAATCTCAAGAGCGCTCATGAGATGTAGACCAAAATTCAAGATAAATATGAATTGTCCACTTCTACTAGTGAAGATTGCACACAGGAATGGATGTCGGATGAAGAATGCTCAACTTCTAGCTCCGACAATGACGAGTCCTCAACTCCATCTTCATCAACTCAATGTTTTATGGCTAAAGTTAATAATGAGGTAAATGATAACGATGAGCCTTCATATGATGAGTTGATGGATATGCTAGAAGAGCTCAATGAATATTTAGCAAAGGAGAAACTAAAATTCAAAGTTTTGAAGAAAGAGTATGTCTCTCTTCAAAATGATTATGATGTTCTAAAAGATGAACATGAAGCTGTCCTCCTAAATAATCTAAAGAGCTCTAAGGTGGATATAGGCATTGAATGTAATTTATTAGATGATTTGCCATGTATAGCTTCTATCTCATGCATTTCATCTAAGGTTAGTGTATCCACCTCATGTGAGGATTTAATTGATATGCCTTGTAGCTCAAAAGTAGATGCTCCCATTTCCTCTATGCTTGTCAATACTAACATTGTAGAGGAAACCAATGAGCTCAAGGCCCAAGTCAAAAATTTGAAGAATGACTTGGAAAGAAGCCTAAAAGGGAAGGCCACTCTTGACGAAATATTGAGCAAGCAAAAACATATGAAGAAATATGTCAAGTGCCTTGGTTGCAACAAGAAGGGCCACTTTGCCTCGGTGTGCCCAAATCAAGTGAATGTCAAGACTAGACATACAAAGAAGAGGCAAACCGGCAAGAAGCAAGTAAAGAAAGCAAAAGATGAACATCAATATCGAACTTGCTACAATTGCCGAGAAAAGGGACATCTTAGTAAGGATTGTCCCAAAGGTATCACTCCTAAGCCCGTTATTTATAATGATCATTATTTGCTTAGAAAGGATATTAATGGCAATGTATTTGCTAGGAATGTTAGTTCACCTAAAACTATTATGAGGGCCATTTGGGTGCCCAAATCTATTGTGACTAACATTCGTGGACCCAACCAAGTTTTGGGTACCAAAATGCGCTTTAATGCTTAATAGGTACTTGAAGAGACATTGGAGGCTTGGCTTATTCATATAAAGATGGATTTCATCATATATAAAAATTGGAGCCAAGCTTGAGGATTATCACTTCATATCAAGAACCAATGCCCTTACGGTAACAAGTACTTATATTGAAGTATCTAGCCCCTTATGCCTTGTGTAGGTTGCATTTCATGAAAATCATATTAAAAGGGGTGTTCTTGCTCTATGTTCATTATTAATATCTTGAGCAAGATGGTAGTGGCACATTAAGGGGGAGTGCTAAATCATAGTCATGTATATCACATCCCTATGTGTGCCCAAATAAATTAAGTGCTAGTATTGTTTTAAAAAATTTGAGCCTTTTAGCCAAAAGCCAAATATTTTATAATTATTAGTAATTCTTTGAAAAACTAGTTGTAAGAGGTATACAAATGCTTTTCAAAGATTTACCAAAGGTTTTGGCTTTAGAAAAACCTATCTTAAGTGAGTTTTTCCATATGAACCAAAATTATTCATATGAAAAGGTTCAAAATGGTATTTACGACTCATACATAAAATTGGATGCTTTAAAATCAACCAAATGCTTTTTAGTTTGTTTTGAATAATTTCATGAAAATGAAGTTTCATTTGCAAAATCAAAACTTAATTTATAAAAATTATTTTCTTAGATAGGCATTAGTCTCTTCAATGCATAATGATCCTGAATGGCATTTATTTGAGTGCAAAACTAGGGATCATTTGCATAAATATCAAATTCTAAGATCTTTCCCGAAGTGTCAGGATAATCGGAGCTTCCGGCCTCCCAAGCGCGGAACTTCCGATTTCCGGAACTTCCGCTGTTGAAATGTGGAACTTCCGTTTTTCGGCAGTTGAGAGGCTTTAATTCCCTGCGGTTCCTCCGCTTCTCACTCTCTCTCCAGCCGCCGTTCTCTTCTGTCCCGAGCCCTCCTCTTCTCTCCCAAAAACTCCACCGAAAATATTGTTTGTTCTTCAGTTTTTCTTCAATCTCATCCGGTCATTTGATTCTCCAGGGTTCATTCAACTCGTTCCTCAAGGTATTTTCAATCCCCTTTGGATTTATGCCTCTCATGAACCCTAGGTTTGAAAATTTGGGGGAAGTGCAAATGTAGTTGAAATCTGTGGTAAATTCTTGAGCAAATAGGTTTATTCAATATTGTATGATGTATATGCATCGATTCCATGGACTCAATCCATCAAAAATACTGAAAATCCCAAAAATCTCATTGCTCTAGAATCGGCCCAGGATAATCGGAACTTCCGCCGTTGAAAAACGCGGAACTTCCACCTGCGGTAGTTCCAGCGTTCAAATTGCGGAGATTCCGATTGTCCTGACAGAAACAAAAATTTTCATCTCCTTTTTAATCTACCTTTGACACTCCATTCATTCTTGTTTTTGAAGATGCCTAAGACAAAGGATACTGTCACGAAGCACTATTCAGATGCCGGCCAATCATCTTCGAGAAATCCTCCCTTAGGGCAAGAGGAAGAATGAAAGCAATTGAGGACCAAAGGGAGTCCTCTCAGAATTCAGAAACTGAAGCGAGTGCATCGGGTGAAGGCTCTGAGTCAGAATCTGATGATGAGTTGGGAGAGTCTGAAGAACTTGAGATTGATCTTAAGTCACTAACAGCAGATGATTACACCCTTCTTCGGCTTAAGAATCAGTATTCTCTTCCTGGCAATTGTGATGACCCTCGTTTTCATACAAATTTTCAGAGGCAAGTATTTGATCTATTCTATGGACCCAACAAGCCATTTGCTGATCATAAGTGCATCAATTGGTCTTATCTAAATGGGCTTGACAAGTATGAGGGTACTTATAGGCTCTTTCAGCGAGCTGGGATCCATAATTTTGTGGCACTGAGATGCAATTACAGTGATGAGATCATTCGCCAATTTTATGCCACAGTGCACATTCCCTCAGACTTCTCTGAGCTTACTTGGATGACAGGGACTGTCAGATACTCTTGCTCAAAACGTGCCTTTGAAAATACTTTGGATATCCAGTCAAGCGGATTTGAGCAAATTTATGATAGACCAGTTCTCCCTCTTTCAGCTTGGACTGAATTCTATGACACTACACAAAGGTTAGTCCCTGGTAAGATAACCAGACTTCTTCCTATTCCTAGCTTGGTGAATCGGATAATCAATCATACCATATTACCAAAAAGTGGGAATTATGATGCAATAAGGGGACATGTTTGGAACATTTTGGATTGCATTATGCATGGAAGGAAATTTGATGTCGTTGATGTCATTATAAGGGAGATAGCGGGCACTAAGAATGATCGGGTCAAGAGGATAAACTTTGCACCATATATTATAGCCCTGATTATTCGACAGACTGATAACAATGGAGCTACACCTTCAACCCATAAATTCTATAAGCCAAGAGAAGGTCCTCCAATACCAGCGAGCTTTCAGCCTCCTCCAGCTCAAGAACCAGAAGCTGATCCTGCTCCTGCTGCTGCTCCTCCACAAGGCCAAGCAACCATGGATCAAATTTATGCTACTTTGTTGGAGATGAAGGCATCTCAGGAGGCCTTCCAGGCAGCGACATCTTCCCGTCTGGATGCTTCCTCTGCGGTGGATGCTTTTGAGGCGCCACCACTTCCGGACTTAGCGCCAACAACTTGCCGGACTCGGCCTTATCGGCTAGATTTGCGAGCGATTTCCTCCTCATGTCCGGTTTGGACGGCGTCGCCTTCGCTCTCCTCCTGGTGGTCCTCCTGGTGATCCTCCTATTGCTCCTCCGGTTGATCCTCCACAAGACCCTCTGTAGAAGCGTAGCCATGGTTTTATTTAGGTCATTAGACCTTGTATGGACATCAATTGTAATATCTTTTATGACTACTTGGTTGTATGACCTTGTCTTTGGCTATGCTATTTTTTTGTTACTCTGTGAGAATGTTGATCCTTTATATTATGAGTTGTCTTTATATGATTTGTGAATGAGATATGATTGGATGATTACTGTTATTGATTATTGTTGTTATCAATTGTCATGCTCCTTGGATCCATTGTTTACAAAGGAAATTCTGCTAAATTTGTATGAAAATCTCTCACAAGCATAGATTTCATCTCAACATGGTTTGTGAAAATTATTAAAATGAGAGTTTATCTAAATTTCTTTCAAAAAAAAGGGAGGTTAGTTGAATGTGTTTCAACTATCATTTCAAGTGATATCATTTCAAGTGGTTCTCAATGTTTTGATTTAAAATGGGAGAATGTTATGATCAATAGGTTTGTAGCCTATCTTTGTTTCTCCTCTCATATCTTGAGAACAAAATTCCCCCTTGGTCATATAAGTTCAATTCATACTTTTTGTGACCAACCTCGATTTTTTTTTTGCAAGTGGTATCGATTTGCAAAGGCTCCTTTTGGCTAAGATTTATCTTGTGTTTTTTTGGTGATTTATGCCAAAAGGGGGAGAATGTTTGTATCAATACTCTTCATTTGGATGTTTGGTTTGTTTAAAAATGCCAAAAGAGGGAGAATGCATTAATATATTTTCATATGCATTTTGTTTAATGCTTTATGTTTCACCTCATATGATGCATAGACATAGTTCATTAGTTTAAATTCTTATCTTATGTCTATGTATATCTAAATGTTGTTATTGATAATGGATTTGTCATCAATCACCAAAAAGGGGGAGATTGAAAGATCTAGACCCGTCATTATGAGTTAATGGAGTGTTTTGGTGATTAATGACAAATCCAAATATGAGACTAATTCTCTTGTCAAGTATTATCTTTGTGTAGTCTCATTTGGATATAAAGGTGAAATACAACGAGGTATGCAATCGACATCTTAATCTTATATATTGTTGCATTCCTCGGATCCAAAATATAGGATTGAACTCAACCATAAGTTAAACTTGAATATGTGCATATGATCTTATTACACATTTGTGTATGCACACTGACGAGGATCTGATAATCCTCATTTTATCTTTTATCTGTAATTCTTATTATGGGTAAATATGATGTCACGTAGTCCCCAGAAGTACCCCTTATATTCATAAGGGAGAGGCCTACCAAGTGATTGTAAGTTCTCCTACAATCACCCCCATAGTCGTAAGTCTTACTACGACTATGTCATGGTCGTAAGTCCTTCTACGACCACTACCTGGTCGTAAGCCCTTTCTACGACCATTACCTGGTCGTAAGCCCTTCTACGACCATTACCCAGTCGTAAGCCCTTCTACGACCATTGCCCAGTCGTAAGTCCTTCTACGACCTGTACCTAGTCGTAAGTTCTTCTACGACTTGTACCCAGTCGTAAGTCCTACTACGACCAAGTCAACCACGACCACCTTATAATCAATAGCACCTACAAGCGAGTGGGTCCAATTGATTAAGGAGTCCAGACGGTCCTCGTGCACTATAATTCAGCGCAGTAATAGTGCTTAAATACCCCATTACCTCTGAAGGATAACTGCCCAACGGCGTGAAGGAGCCACTACGCCGGTAATTACTGCCATCATGCGCCCATTACTGACTTGATTAGGCGCCTCTTCAGCAGGGGAAAACGGCTACTCCTTCACGACTATATAAAGGCATCAATCAGAAGGACAAAAGGAGAGGCGAAACAGGGCAAGATATACAAGAGCCAATCTAGGACAATCAAGGAGAAAGACAAGCACTGTTCTTTGTAATAGTCTTAGTTTCTGGCTTGATTGTCGAGAATACAGTCAATACCACACACACACAGGAGTAGGGTTGTTATTCTCCCCGGAGAAGGCCTGAACCTGTATAAAAATCCCGTGTCAATCGCTCTGCGTAATTTTATCTCTAGGAGACCCCCCGAATCAAACAATCTTTACGTAAGATCGGTACTAATACACCGACAGTTGGCACCGACCGTGGGGATCTTCCGGTAATCTCTTGTCAACATAATCTCTTGTATGATTGCTCATATTGTATTGTGTTCATATTGTCGGTGCACTTAGTTGAGCCTAGTTGATTTAGGTTTTAATTGAGCAAAACCAATTCGCTATTAGCTTCCGCATTTATATATTTGTTTAGCGCGAAAGATTTTTACAAACCGCCTATTCACCCCCCTTTAGTCGGCCACCTCGATCTTACAGGAGGGTGGTGGGGAGGAGGAGCCACTCATCCAGGCGCCTCACCACCGCGGCGTCATCCTCGTCCTCGTTGGGTCCTCTCTACCCGTCGCCTCCCCCCACCGAGCAGTCAGTTGAGCGCGCCAAAATCGAGCAGGTGCTTCACTAATTCCATCTCCTCTGATCTATGGACCTCCAGTGCTATTGGTCCGTGGGTGGTCCTGATTTTCTCGATAAATGTTATGTTTTGGAAGTCTATATGAGTGTTTTAAGCTTAGGTAATTAAGATTCGCACACTAAACGTATGTAGTGTTGGACTTTGTGATGGTTGCTTGTTTTAGGAAATGCACTTGGTCATGATGATGTTTAGGGTTTAGGGCATTGAGTGATTGGTATCTGATATGTCTCTAAGACATGGGAATTGTTAGAATTTAATGAGAAAGGAATGCTAACGAAATTGTAGGAAGCTATTTCAGGTTTGGATCTTGTCAAGAAAATCATCTCTCAGTTAGCATCTCATGTAGTGTCCACTGGTTTCAGTTTGTTGTCATAGAGATGGTTGGCATAAAATTGTTTGTTGGTGATTTTGCTAGCGTGCTTAATTGCTGAGTAAATTTACCTTAACATGTTTTCTGTCACATCTATTGCTTTGATTGAAAATCTGTGTGAAGTAGTATATGGTTTAGAAATAGAATGTATGTTCAATAAAGGCATGTCCATCATTAGGATTCCATACCTTTAGGTAAAATTCTCTTATCCTAAAAGAAGCGACATTAACTATATATTTTGAATTTTGATGCCATTTCTTCCTAGTTCCTTCTTAAATAATGTACCATGATTCTGATTCATGAAGCGACGTTGTGGTGTGTTCCTTTTTTGATTCTGTGTTGTATTCGCTATGTATTGTAAAAACATGCTATCATTTTAGTATAGAATTCGGATTTGGTTGCTTTGCATGGCTTTTTAGTTTTGGAATTAGGCCTTTTCTTCACATGGTTGAAATGATTTTGTATCTCTTTATTATCCCTAAATGCTGGTTTAAGCCATGCACCATGACTGAAATTGGCCTTCATTTATTCCTTTTCTATGGACTAAATGGACAGGTTATCAAGAGACTAGAGAAAACAACAATGTATTTCAAGAATTTGGGTATCCTTGGGTTACGTCCCGGTTGGTGTGCCTGATTGTTTCTGCTGGAATTTTGTCATTCTCCACGGTTATTCTTGGAAAGGTGACAGCACCCTTTACATTCTACATAGCTAATCTGCTTGGTATTCTTCAGCGGGTTTATTTGATCTTACGGTCATTTGGTTACATCTGTCTTTTTGAAAGGCTTAGAAAAACAACAAGCGATCCCTCAAAGGTACTCTCTTTTGTCGACCACACCTCCTAATTGGCATTGTTACCAACAAAATAAATGAGCTATATTCATGTTAAAGAACGACATTGCTCCTCCTTACCCCACTGCCTTTGACTCATCTTGTTTACATGTCTCTGTCTATTTATCATCTGACAATTGAACTGGTTTTTTCACATCATGGTACCGTCGCAAAGATAACTGGTGTGTGCTTTTAAACATGTATATTTAGGTTATTGTTTTGCATGACAAACTTGTTATACTTCTTTAGGTATGCTTTCAAGTTAGAAAATAAAATTGTGGATTATTTTCCAGGCTCCTCCACATGCCGATGTGATTAAAAGTCTAATAAATGGCATTACCTTAATATGCTTGGGATGGGTGCCCTTGTTCTCGGCATGCAATCAACTATTGGTGCTTTGGTAGCAAAGGCTCTTACTACCTCTGCAGTACCCTACTATCGTGCAACTTCCCGGCGATTCTGTTTTGGCTCTAGATGTTTTCCTAGTTCAGGTATTTGATTTCTTATCTACTTTTCCCAATTATCTATTGGCTTGTCAAACTTGCAACTAAAATCAGGCTTATGGTGCAATCTTATTGTTGTTTTTACATGAACCTCGATAGTCTATGATCTTGCTTGTAGTGTAATGAGCTTAACTTCATATTACCTGGAAAGAACACATTTTCCAAACTTTAGTAATATGTACATTATCTTCACAAAGTCTGGGTAGTGAAATATCACGTTTACATATATGTACATTATCTTCACAAAGTCTGGGTAAGAACACTTGTAAGAGTGTGGTAAGACACTTCAGAGTGTGTGTTCCACCTTCCATCACCTAGTAGTTGATAGGGATAATACCTTTGTGTTGTCTTTTATTTTCTGCTAACCGTGGTAGGTGAGACGTCTGATGAGAAAGAGTGTGTTGTAAAGGGAGAGCTCATGACGCTCTTGGATGAACAACACACTACCATTAATGAGGACATCGACAGGAGGCTTCAAGCTACCACGATCATATTGCAGCATTCAATCGATGATAGTATTGCAGCGCTCACTACACGCCTTGAAAGAATGGTGAACCGGCCACCAAACATTGGACGTGAGTATGATCACAATGCAGCCCAAAATATTGAGGAGGGAGATGATAATGAGAGGATAAACCGTGATACCGGCCCTGTGTTTGCTGACCAAGATGCACGTTAACAACACCGCTCACATCACAACCGGTACGGTATGGGAGGTAATAATTTTCAGCATCACAATGCTCGTGCTAATGATGACCCATTTGCTAAGGTTAAATTTACCATACCATCTTTTGCGGGTGTTTATGATGCTGAAATTTATCTAGATTGGGAGATGACAGTTGGACAAAAATTTAATGCCCATCTAGTTCCTGAAGTGCATAGAGTCAGACAAGCTACTAGTGAATTTAAAGATTTTGCTATCATTTGGTGGAATCAAGTGGTTAATTCTGGCTTAACACCTGATACATGGCATAGATTGAAGGTAGCTATGCGTGCTAGATTTGTTCCTCCTGCTTTTAAATATGATATGTGTAAGAAATTACAGCGCTTAGACCAAGGTAATAAATATGTCGAGGAATATTATCAAGAACTACAAAGAACTCACCCTCATGTCAAGACCAAAATTTCTTGCTGTAATATCGTTGGCCCTGCAATACTCTACGAACCTAGCAGCCAAACGAATAACGCTACATATATTGTTCAAATATCCACCAATTACATCCATACCATCTTGAACAACGAGGTTGATAATATGACATACACACCTCTGGTGGAGAACATATCCACGTATATACGACTATAGTTAGGGGTGGGGAACTGCATGGTCGTCGTATTTGCCGAAGCATTATCAAGAGTGATAAAAAGAATCTTATTATCTATTTTAAAGTCCTGAATTGCCTCAAGTATGGGTTCGGTGATGACCTCTCCGGTGTGTGTGTGTGTGTGTGTGTGTGTGTGTGTGTGTGTGATCCATTAACCTAAACCCTATTACTCGCTCGTTTAGGTTGTACTGTTCATCTAACTAATGGGCAATAACACTAAGGTAGCAAGTTCTTTGGTAAGAGGAAGTCCAAATATCATAAGTTAAAGCAAAAGAAAGGCTAACTTTTAGGAGCTTTTCTTTTAGTGTAGCTACCTCTCTATTGTAGATCGTTGTAATACCAGATTTGGTGGTTATTCTACACACATGTTGGTACTGTAGGCAGAAGTTGCGTTGGATCATTTTTCAAAATTACGGCTCACTCCCATCATAACAGGTAGATCTTTGGAAACTATAAATCGCGCTATTTCATCCTACGCTACTTGGTGGTTGTACATTCACGTACTTACAATGTCGTTGACCAAAAAGTTTAATTGTGTTTGCACACCTCCTCCTTGGGTCCTCCCTAGCTTTTGTAGTCACGTTCTATAGTGAAGATTCAGATGCCCTGTCCCTCGACCCAAACCTGTAGTCAATTCATAGTTGCAATAGTTACAAACCGCAATTACCTGCCTTTGACTGTCTACAACGTCGATCCTCTTGGTCATGTACTTCCAGCACTCCGCCCTTCCGCCGGTGGACGGTGGGGTTGATGATGATCCTCTGATCCCTCCGTGTGACTTTGCCCCCCATTGGCTTCTTCTTCTTCTTGCTAACCATATCAAGATAATGAGTGATAGAGAGCTAGAGAGAGTAGGAAAATTGTTGCTTGAGTTGTGTGGTGAAGAAATGAGGAGAGGAGGGGATTTTATAGCCATCGAGATGAAGAATGTTGCATTTGCTTATTATCTTGCCTCTGCTATTGCCCATTGTCTCCCAGCCTCCACCACTCCTCTGCTTCGTCTTGTCACTCGAATGGGTAGGCGACCGTTGCAAAAGCTACTCCGACTAATGCCTCTCTCCCTCCTCACCAATTACTTGTCTATAGTCAAGTCCTATCACTCCCATCGGCTGCCCTTCCCTGCCTAATCCCCTCCCTTTCCCTAATCTTGCATCCCCCATCGGCTTTCCACCTCTGCCTCCAAAGCCCTAGTGTAAGAGCCCAAATATGAGCTTCTGGAAATTTTCTTGAATTTTTGGATTTCTAGAAAAAAAATTGTTTTATTTTGTGAATTTCCAAAAGTTTGGTTTGCAAATCAAAATGATAAATCAGTATTCCTTGAACCAAATTTGAAATTATAAAAATATACAAGTTAAATGGTGTGCTAAAACACTTCAGAGTTTGAAATTTGAATTCAAATGCAATCCTGCAAAATCCAAACAAAATTCAAATCTAATTCCTTCCCTCTCTCTCCTCGGGCCGCAACCCAGCCGCTGGCCCAGCCTTCTCCCTCTCCCTTGGCTCATTCCCACGCACCGTGGCCCAATCGCGTGCTAGCACCCCCGCTCTGTCCCCTTCCCTCACGGCCCACCAAGTCGGCCCAACTCCACGCACTGCACGCCAACCCAACGCACCCACTCGCTTTCTTTCATGCCACACGCCAACCCAGCTCTCCCACTCACTTTTTGTCGTGCCATGTTGCTGACATGTGGGCCCGACCCCTTGGCACTATTTTTCTTCCCCGGATGCTCTCTCTCGCTCTTGGTTTCTCTCCTCTTACCTGCGCACGCACATGGCCTACGCAACACACTCAGGTGTCACACCGTGAGTTAGTCCTATCGCTACGGCCTGGTCACATCGCTGCATAGAGCCAAACGCCAGAGTGTTGCATCGTACCATGCCTACTTCTCACAAAAACCGTGTTCAAGCAGTCACAAGCCGTGAGAAGGCGCCCAGCTCCTCACCTTTTAAGCCAAACTAAGTGCTTCACCCCCTTTGCCTCATTCCTCTCTCAATTTCCCCTCGTGCTCCCCACCTTCTCCTTGTCAGGATGCCGCTGCTCTGCATCGTCCTCTCCAACGCCGACCGCCGATTCCGCTAGTTATATTCCACCATCGAGGTAAGCCCCTACCGTTGTTATCTTGCACATCCGGTTCACCTCAGGCTCCTCTCTCTAATGTAACCGTCTTCATCCCGTTCGTGCGCCAAAGTAGCCAGAATGCTCTTCGTCCCTGTCACCAGCCCAGAGCAAACAACTCCGCCGCTGCCATTGATCTCCTTCACTGCTCCGTTCTCTGGTGAGTCCCTCCGTTCCCTTACGTTCCATCTAGTCGCCAACACGATAGAATAGTCCATGAAGTGTCTAATTGATTGTAGAGACACCGCATCGTAGCACCTCGCAAAGCCACCGCTAGCAGCCGTGGAGAGCTCGATGTGTTGCCTCATCATGAGCACCGTCGGCACCAATAGCTTCACCTGGACCTATAAATGCTAAGTCAAGCCTCAATTTGAAGTTCTTGGCTTCGTTCATAGTCGCCCATGTGAACAGTAGCTTTCGCCGTCACCCCTACCATAGTGGTTGCTGCCCTAGGCTACCTCCGTCTATGCCGTTGCCGCCGGTGGAACCGCCATCCCCGCTGCAACCCATTTTGGGTGTCACTGCACACCACCGTAGCTCCCCTCACCGACACCAAGCTCGCTTAAGCTAGGGACAGACAATGGCATCCCCTGTTCTCCCTCCTTCCATTTCGCTTAAGCAAGGAGGAAGAAGCTGTGGGACCATGGGGATAAGTTGGCAGTTATGTGTGTCGCTAGTTAGAGGCATGGAGCTAATGTTTGTTTGTCAAGTGGGCCCGGTGTAGTGAATAAATCTAATTAAACCTTAGTTTAGTGTCCATGAGTATGACATGAGGGCCCACCAAGTAAAACCCATCGCAAAGACCTAGTATGTAGACCAAGCCTCTGATATGTGGGCCCCCTAGCCCCGTGGACCATCGATGGACCGAGTCCGACCCCACTTGTCAATCTCTCATGTGTTTCCCAAATAAAAATAAATAGAAAAGAAATTAAAACCCCGGTAGACCGCACCTGTTAGTCATAGTGGCTTTTCTTCAATAAAAATAAATTACAAAGAAAAGAAAATCCCAGTGGGACCCACCTGTCAGAAATTTCAAATTTTTTGGAATTTTTCTCGTGTCAAACTTTCGAGAGCTCGTTCTCCCTCATTTTAAATCTAAATCAGTTTATTTTTGTTTCTACATTCATATATATTTGATATTTCCAATAGTACCAAAATAATATTTTTTGGAGTTCATTAGAATTTAATTTGAATTTATTTGTGTTATGAGTATTTATTTGAAATCTTCGTTTTCGCGTTAAATAGTTTCAAACATCACAGAAGACTTCATGACTTCTTCAAGCCAAGACCACGACCAAGAAATATCCACATTTTAGCAAGGTAAGTCCTTACCATTGATCATGTTGAACATACTATTCAAATGTGAGTATTTCAATTCGCATTATTACTTGCATGCTTATTATTATTTATGAAATGCTATGTTAAATGTTGATGCCTAGTTATACCAAAGTTTGATTATCATTATGAATCCCCTCCTTTGTTGATACCCTTTATACCTTGTCATTATGATTGGTGCTTTGTGCACACAGTGGATTGGTGGACTGTCTCGCCTGAGTCGATTAAGAACAGAATTATGTGTCCCTTTCTAAACTACAATGTCGCGTAACCACAAGTCTAGTATGAGATAGACCTGACTGAATAATTTAACTAGTCATTATGCTATTTCCATATTGTGGGTAGTCTTGGTCGGGTCATTGGACCTAGGCAATAGGAGGGTATATCTCTGTGTACGCACCTTTGAGTATTGTGATGGTACTAAGTTGGGATACATCTACTCTCCCAACGGTGGTTTCTTCGGAGTTAATGTCATTCAAACGCCTGAAGAATGATCCATTGGATGGTGTAGTATTATGGAGAGTTATTGTAAAGGCCTTGTAATGATTATCTCTGTCGCACGCCCAAGAAATCATGTATTGGTCAACATTATGAGTTGATCATATCTTGTGGATAAAGTTGTACAATCTCTGAAGAGATTATAATCTATTCGAGTAGCCGTGCCACCGATCACGGGCATCTTAATAATTGTACAACCACAAGTCTAGTATGGGATATACCTGACTAATTAATTTACCGAGTCATGCTACTATTGCCATATTGTAGGTAGTCTGGGTTAGGCTGTTCGACCTGGACTATAGGAGGGCACATCTCTGTGTACACACCCTTGAGTATTGTGGTGGTACTAAGTCAGGTTACATCTACTCTCCCAACAGTGGTTTCTCTAGAGTTAATGTCATTCAAATGCCTGAAGAATGATCTATTGGATGGTGTAGTATTATGGAGAGTTATTGTAGAGGCCTTGTTATGATCATCTGCGTCCCACGCCCATGGAAGCTTGTCATGGCCGACATTATGAGTTGATCATATCTTGTGGGCAGAGTTGTACAACCTCTGCAGGGTGTTTAATCTATTCAAATATTCATGCCCCGGTTATGGGCATTGTGAAGAAAGTCACACTAGTTAGTTTTATTAACTTAAATTCGTGAATTAAAACATGTTGGATAAACATGGTGGTTGTTAGTTGCGACGTGTTGGTTTAAGCATGGTCATTGTGAATGGGACATGCTGGTTTAAGCATGGTCGCCTGGATTGAGACATGTTGGGTGAAGTTTCGACATGCTGGTAAAGCATGGTCGTTGTGAACGATGACATGCAGGCTAAGCATGGTTATCGGGGTTTGGGACATGCTAGTTAAGCATGGTCAAGATAATAATTGCTTACATAAATAAAACTTTGTTTGGAAGTTAAACAGGCTAAGTCATAGGTTTGGAAAATAATTACAATATTTGAGCAAACCAGTTTTGTGCTAAATAAGACATACAACCCTCCTTTAGTAAGCCTTGCATCTATATACTTTGCGGTGAGGGCTTGCTGAGTACCTTCGTACTCATGATTGCTTATATATGTGGATGCAGTACCCGAAGATGTCAACTGGTGAACAGATACCCCCTTCCCATCAGGAGATGAATATGATGCCAAGTACTAGGTCGCTTACCCCAGATGATTGCTTGTGGGCATATCTTGAGGATCACCATGGTGATTTTTTTCCCACTGTAAGACTTCATTTGCAATTGGCCATCCTGGCCCATGATGTAAGACTTTGACCTTGTGGTCTATTTACCTTAATTATTATCTTTATTCGCATGTATGGATATGATATTAATCGATATTGTACTATGCGAGCTAACTACTGATCATGGGACTAGTTTAGAATACACAAAGGGTTTGAATGCAAATCCAAGTCCCAAAAGAGATGGTATCAGAATCATATCGACTGTAGGTCATGACCTTAGCTCGAATGGTGGTTACCTTAAGGATGCAGAGTCTTGGTAGATGAAACAGATAATCAGAGTTAAACAAGATGTTACCCTTCTTGGATGCATTAAGTATCGAAGGATATAGTGTCAAAATTGATTGGATCGATATGGTAAAATTTATAGGAATATGCAAAAGACTGGAAGGATTAGGTGGATTTTTTAAGGATTTATTTTTGTGAGTAACTTGATCGGTGAAATAATAAGAAATATTTGATTTTCATTATGAGGCATTGATGTAACATTAGCGGATTAAACAAATGATTTTGGATGGAAATTGATTATTATAAAATTAAGATAATTAATATTTGTGGATTAACCTAAGTGCTACGATTGAAAATAAAGGATAATCGATTATTATGACGTATAGAAATTAAGACCATGGGTGAAATAATGGAGTTACCCACAATTGATTGTAGTGGCCGATTGAATTAAGGGTGGTAGTCAAAGGATGATAATGATTCTTCATAAATTTTATAGCAATCACAATTTGCCATGGGTTAAGTTGATCTTGAAAACACATTACAACAATGTCGTACCTCATGCAGTCAAGGATATTGTGGCCCATTCTGGTGGAGAGATGTCATGTGGTTTGTGACATATTACATAGGCATATCTGCTAGAATTTTAGGATCTCGTCATACTCTCCTCTTTTGGAAATATTTTTTGTTGGACCGAAACGGCGACTAGAGGGGGGTGAATAGGAGCACGATCTCTTTTTCACAAAGATCGGATTCAACATGATTTTCACTCCGATAGCTATGAGAGCTACGAAGATCAATATACAAGCACAACAGAAGTCTTGTATTGAATTCAATCTAAACCCCAGAGCAAAACAACCAAAATCAACCAAAACTCAATTTTCAAGTAATGGGCGGTCTGACCTCTATGTTAATGGCGGTCAGACCGGTCACCTTGGCCGGTCAGACCAGTCATCTTGGGCGGTCTGACCTCCAACCTAATGAACAGTGAAATCAACCCAAAAATAAAGTTGCAAATAGATGTAACTTTTGATCTACAACTCCAAACTCGATGAAACTTGGAACACACCTTCTCTAGGATATCAGGAACCTATTCCAATCAAAGATTGTGAAGATCCTTAGCAAAGTTCCGACCTTTTCCCGTTTGAGTGAAGGATGGTTCTAAACCGAGTCAAAACGAAAACTAGATCAAAACCCTTGCTCGTGGGTTAGAGATGATCAAGATGATCCTAGATAATATCCCACATGTCACAGCAAGCAAGATTAGGGGCAGAAACCAAAGGAAAACTTGAGAATCAAAGAGACTCATCTCAAGATGAACCCAAAATCACAAAGTAGAGAGCAAGAGCAAAGAGACTCATCTCAAGAAAACTTGCATAGATTGATTTGTGATTGTTGCTGGTTTACAACCACTCCAACATTGAGGACAAAACTCAATACGTGAGCACACAATCAATCTCCTCTTCAACAATCCTAACATCTCCACTCCCTAATCTCAAAAACAAAACTAGGGTTTCAAAATAAGCAAAAGGATTGAAAGAGGTGCACAGCACCCTCCCATATTTATAGTGGAGGCTAATTGTAATACCCAAAATCGGATCGGTAAATTAAAGAATTAGTCGGGAGGAGAAAAGGGAATAAGAGGAATAGTAAAACCGAAAAGACAGGGGGTTATCTGCTTTTATTCGACAACCTGGGCCTAGGCCACGGCCCAGGAGGGGCCCAAGTGTGGCCGGCCATGAGGGGGGAGTTCCCACCCCGCAAAACCCTAATCCCCTTCCCATCTCCCCATTCCTCCCACTTGAGCCGCCGGCCTCCCCTACTCTGTGTGCCGCCACCACCTCTCCCCTGCGCCTCCATCTCCACCACAACACCTTCTCCCTCCCCGACGAAGCCCGTTGCTGCGGTCCATTGGAAGGAAGGCGAGGAGGCGATTTTTGGAGGGCCAGTCAAGGAGAGATAGCAGATCAGATTTGTTTGGCGCTGTTGTTCGACAGTTTTGGGTAAGATGCGTACGTTTTCTGATCTGTCCACCTTGTAGAAAGTTGTATCCCTCGGTTTTAGCTTTCTTTTGGCACTAAGATCACTTGATTTGGCTTTACGGTTTAGGAGTTATGGTAGTTTTACCCGACTGTCCAGGAGATCTGACGAGAATTGACAGATTGTCTTGTCTGGAAATTATGAATTTTTTAGAGGCCGAATTAGAAAATCCACCAAAAATGAACATTGTAGAGGATTCAGTAATATTTCCAAGCTGATAAAGAACACAATTTTTAGAGTTGGCAATAAAATGTTATGGAATTTGTACCGTCGCTGTTTCGCTGACTGTCAGATTGCAGAGACATAAAACTTAGAAAAAATTTACCTGAATATAAGAATTAGTAAGATGCCAAATCAGGAGACTTTCACAACTAGACTATTGTAACTGGTTTTGTTATGGTTCCATAGAGACTAAGATCACCCCGTTCTGAGTTGCGTAGCAAAAGTTACGGCGGCTTTAGTGCTCTGTCCAGAGAACCCGACGTGAAGTTGATGTTTTATTAATTGGCCGAGTAGGGGTATTAATTGGCTGATTCAGTAAGACTCACCAACTAGAATTAATTGGAGAATTTAATTACCTTTCCAGAAAGTCTAAGAACATCTTATTTGGACCCCTGTACTAGTAGATATGGATTTTTGAAGTTGACTGTCCACCGAGGGGACAGATCGACATTTAGGATTTTGGGGACGGGATCGAGTTAGAAGTTTTGCAAGTCGATAGTTGTTGTTAAATAGTTTGTTTTGGTCCACTGCTGTGTCTTAGCGTGTGTTATAATTATTATTCAGGTGGTGGTGATGCACCGAGCAAGACCTTCAGACATCCTCGTTCTCTCGTGGTTAAGGCAAGTATAATGATGACCATATTATGTACTATTGAATGACAATGTTTTGTATATATTATGAGTCCGTGTGTGTTCATGTTTGTGATGATGATAGCTTAATTGGTGTTATTCATGGTTGTAGGTCTATGGTTATGAGATTTTGGAGTAAGATTAGGTTATTTATACGCAACGTTGGTGTGGTCGCATATCTGTATTACTTTGAGAATTCATACATATGCATTATGTTGGTTTACTGAAGTCTTGGTCATATGAGGGCCAAGCAACTCTTGAGGTCCCCGTCATGTTAATGACGGGCTAAAGGCTCTCATGCATGAAGAGCATGGGCTCAGGTCCCCATACACGTGGAGTATGGGCAAAGGTCCCTGTACCAGATGTTACAGGCATGGGTGTGCATCGACGAATGCGCACTTTGCATTACAGTAAAATGAAAAAGGGAAAGAAAAAGAGACAGATAATGTTGAGCATATTGCATAGCATGCATGTGTAAAGTGATTGATACGTGGTTTTGTGAAGTATAGTTGATGAGTTACATGCTTGTATATTGTTGACGCCATTTATTATATTTGCTGAGTCTTTGGACGCACCTCTTGCATTTGTTGTGCTTTTAGGTACCACTTGCATGAACGGCATGCATGGGAGGGAGCAGAATTGCTTTGGATGCACTCACTACCACACATTCTTTTAAAGATGATTATAATTTAAGTCGTACCTTAATAATAGCAAACTATTTAAGGATTAATTTTGGCTATGCTTCAATGCATTGGGTTATTTGTAATAATGTGGTAAGTTTTAATTATGCTTGCTTATGCTTTAGCTGAATAGGTTATTTATGAAGGTTTTGATGAACTTTGGATGTTGAGATATTGATAATAATAAATGCATCTGTTGGAACCTCCGGTATACTTAGTTATACAAAGGAGGTTCTGCCGAAAGTTAGCAAAAATATCTTAGCTTATTTTATTTTTATGTTAATGTGGTAGCATTCCAGGCTCAGGTTGGGCTGGGGTGTTACACTAACCTTCTAGAAGAGTTTCCTATTGGGCACCCGTTAAGCCCACACAAACGGGTCTAACTCAGCACGTATTTTAAAGCGTCGTCTTCATCTTCTCTTGACCTAAACCGCTTCTCCTTACGTCATCTTGCGCCGCGGTTTAGCCAAAAGCAATTAAGGTGGTAGTTTAGTGATATTACCAAAATACCCATTCTCGATCCTTCTCCAAAGACCGAGTCCAATCTTCATGAAGCAGTTCCATAATTCGTCACATGTAGGTTGATCAACAGCTCTCATCATGTCGACAACTCTCTCCCATCCGGCTCCCACCGAAACCACCATGGCACTTGCACCGACCCCCACGCCGCTTGATGCACCCCGTCGCCGAGCTTCCCGTTCGGTCATCCTTGTCCATTTTGCGCTATGCTTGAATCCATAGACTTCATCCGACATAGTCGATCGTTCTGATTCTCAGCTCTCTAAGCCTAGTGATGAGTCACGGCGGCCCGATCTTCCGATAGGTTCGATTTGGTTCGTCGTGAGGACGTTGACGCTTTGAGGCTTCCGACCAACAGATCGTCACCTCGCAATTCGCTACACCTTACGCTGCCGTTATCGACCACGCTTGCGCGATCGACCTTACCACGAAGGTTATTGTTCCCGCAAGCAATCGAAGCAACTCACAAGAACAAGGTAGATGCAATCAATTGTATTGCGGATATGGATGAAGTTTACAAGTGGGGTTCCTCAAACCGATAATCGCGAACCGCAATTGGCGAGAATAATCTAAGAAAACCCACCTCTAAACTATGGTCACTCTCGTATATATATAGGGGAGCGTGAAGAGGTCGACCTAGGGTTGTGCGGTAGTGGGATGAAGCGTACACAACCGGGACTCAGACCTCGTTACGTTTACAAAGTCTTATTAGTTTCCAAAGCGGTGACGCAACCTTGTGTTGCGTATTTACGTCGAAGATCAGTCGTAGGGTGGTCCTAGGGTGGTCTTGAGGAGTCTATGCTATCTTTGGTCGTAGATTGTGTCCAACGAGTACTGTGCTCGCTTTTCTGGTCGTAGATTGCTCCAATCGAATCAACTAGTCGTATGTCTTCTTGTAGTGGTCGTAGATCTTCTTGTAGTGGTCGTAGACCTTCTTGAACTGATCGTAATCCTAGATTCCTGAGTACAAGTAAATCATCTCCATTAGGCGGCATCATAGAGTTCTCAAATAATACACTCAGCCCTAGAAACGACTTTACCTGATCGATTAAGTGACGTGCTCTAGCTCTTGCCATATGACCGTGTAGTTCAGCACCCAGATCTGGAGGGTCTTGTGTAGTGCGTGAATCCGAAGGAGGGATGTCCTCATCAGAAGTGCTATCCTTAACTCTATTTAACGTTCTATCATGAGCAATGATCACTTGGACACGGGATGCATCCTGTCTAGGAACATGATAATGACGAGCATGTGAAATAAATCCTAGACCAGGTTTATTCTTTTCAAAATGACCATATCTCATGACGGCTCTAGGTTGATGAGATGAATTTCTAGCAAATTTTTTCCTATCATTTTTCAACCTACGCCAACAGAACTCAACCAAATTCCCATCCTTCTTGCAATAGGTGCAATGGTACTTGATACCACTGGGAGAAGCACCTTTTGACTTAACAGATGGTTGGATAAAACCTGCAGATTTAAAAATTATTTTTGCAGGTTGGGTTTTGAATTCAACTAATCTATTTTCCAAGACTTGAGTAACTTTTGGCTTTGAATTGTCTTATACAGAGTTGTATCCTAACCCTTACTTCTTGTAAGGAGTTTTAGACTTGTCTAGAATCATGTTTAATTATTTTTTACCTTTAGAGAATTTTTCTAAGGTATCCTTAAGATAAGCATATTCTTTTTCAAGATTAAAACATGATTCACAAGTTTTACCCTTAATGGCTCTAGCATATCTCTCCTTATATAAAGTAACTTCAAGCTTAAGGGTTTCGCATGAAATACAAGTAGCAGAATCAATTCTATCCTTAAGCTTAGCAAACTTAGATCAAACTGCATCTACTATATCTTTTACTTCATGTTCACGTTCAATGCAGAAAGAGTAAAGGCTAGAATCAACATTACCAGAAGCAACCAAATTGCTAGATTCTAAATATTTTTCACAAGGAACATATTTAACTTCAATTAGCTCAGTTCTAGCATTTTTAAGTTGGTGCAAAGTGACATCATGAATAGTTTGCAGTTTGGCAAGTTCATAATGTAACGCATGGCAGGATGAACATTCATCATCGTTAAGACTCTTAGTGTTCACAAGTTCTAATTTCAGATTATCAATTTGTGACTCTAAATCCTTATTCCTAGCCATGGTAAACTCTAAAGCTTCATTCTGACTAATCAGTTGCTCATACATGACTTCACATCTATCAAATAGAATATCATAAGATGGAGGTACCTCATTGATGTCATCGACGTCGACGGAGTCGGCCATGAAGCACATGCTGGTGAAGTCATTGACATTCCCTTTCTTCTTGTCTTAGGGAATCTCCTCCTCTTTGTCCTCTTCGCTCCTAGAGTCCACATCGCTCATGTATTTCTCTCCAAAAGCGGCAAGGACCCGGTGAGCAGCCTTCATGAGCTTGGCAGCATCAAATTTGGGCTTGTTCCCATGAGGCTTTTTCCAAGCCGCCTTCACCTCCTTGTGGTTGCCCTTCCCTTTCAGCTTGGGGCAATTTGCCCCAACATGGTTGAGCTCTCCACACTCATAGCAAGTCACAGGGCCGTCTCTCTTTCTGTTTCTCACATTGTTATGAGCCCTTGTGAACTTTCTGGCTAGAAGGGCTAATTCAGCCTTAGGAATACTCTCAAGTTCCTCTTTATGGATAGCAGATAAACAAGCAAGAGAAAATTCAGAAGAGTACTCAGAAAAATAATCAGAAGCTCTCTTGAGAGGATCTGCTACCAAAGCCATATTTTCCTTCTTGAGATGATCAACTCTTTTAATTCCATGGGTCTTGAGTTTGCTATAAAACAACTCCGAAGTAAGACTCGAAAGGTTGACGTTCTCCTCAATGGCAGTATCCTTCATCTCCCACTCTTTGGTGTTGATTGCAGCCAAGAGGTGGATGGCATTCTCATATTGAGAGTATTCAATAGCTCTCAGCTGGTTGAGCACCATGTTGAAGCGAGTAAAGACGTCATCGATGCTCTCTCCAGGACGCATCTCGAACTTTTTATACTCTCGCTTAAAGACCGTCGAACGCACTTGCTTGATCTAGGACGAACCTTCATGGTAGGTTTCGAGGGTGCTCCAGATCTCGTGCGCGGTCTCAAGGTGATAAATTCTATCGTACTCCTGTCTACTAAGTCCGGCATATAGGAGGTTCTTTGCCTTATGGTTGTTAGCCAAGAGGGCTACTGAAACCGGCGTAGCAACCTCGGGCAAAACGAGCGGAGCTCTAACAACCTCTCATATGGCTTGTCCTTCGCTCTGAAGGTAGACACACATGTGATTCTTCCAATAGGCATAGTCGAGTCCATCAAAGACATATGGCTTTGTGGAGTACTTCTCCATCGCCAAGTTCAGTGACCGGTTAGATCAAGATTGAACTAACCGGGCTCTGATACTACTTATTGGACCGAAACAGCGACTAGAGGGGGTGAATAGGAGCACGATCTCTTTTTCACAAAGATTGGATTCAACACGATTTTCACTCCGATAGCTATGAGAGCTATGAAGATCAATATCCAAGCACAACAGAAGTCTTGTATTGAATCCAATCTAAACCCCGGAGCAAAACAACCAAAATCAACCAAAACTTGATTTTCAAGTAATGGGTGGCCTGACCTCTATGTTAATAGCGGTCGGACCAGTCACCTTGGGCGGTCTGACCTCCAGCCTGATGAACAGTGAAATCAGCCCAAAAAACGAAATTGCAAATAGATGTAACTTTTGATCTACAACTCCAAACTCGATGAAACTTGGAAAATAACTTCTCTAGGATATCAGGAACCTATTTCAATCAAATATCGTGAAGATCCTTGGTAAATTTTCGACCTTTTTCCGTTTGAGTGAAGGATGGTTCAAAACCGAGTCAAAACGAAAACCAGATCAAAACCCTTACTCGTGGGTTAGAGATGATCAAGATGATCCTAGATGATATCTCACATATCACAGCAAGCAAGATTAGGGGCAGAAATTGAAGAAAAACTTGAGAATCAAAGTCGGCCCCAAAATCACAAAGTAGAGAGCAAGAACGCAAAGAGACTCATCTCAAGAAAACTTGCATAGATTGATTTGTGATTGTTGCTGGTTTACAACCACTCCAACATTGAGGACAAAACTCAATACGTGAGCACACAATCAATCTCCTCTTCAACAATCCTAACATCTCCACTCCCTAATCTCAAAAATAAAACTAGGGTTTCAAAATAAGCAAAAGGATTGAAGAAGGTGCACATCACCCTCCCATATTTATAGTGGAGGCTAACCTTCTAGAAGAGTTTCCTATCGGGCACCCGTTAAGCCCACACACAAACGGGTTTAACTCACACACGTATTTTAAAGCGACGTCTTCATCTTCTCTTGACCTAAACCGCTTCTCCTTATGTCGTCTTGCGTCGCGGTTTAGCCAAAAGCAATTAAGGTGGTATTTTGGTGATATTACCAAAATACCCCTTCTCGATCCTTCTCTAAAGACCGAGTCCAATCTTCATGAAACAGTTCCATACTTTGCCACGTGTAGGTTGATCAACGACTCTCATCATGTCGGCAAGTCTCTCCCATCCGACTCCCACTGAAACCGCCATAGCACTTGCACCGACCCCCGCACCCCTTGATGCAACCCGTCACACCGAACTTCCCGTTAGGTCATCCTTGTCTATTTTGCGCCATGCTTGAATCCATAGACTTCATCCGGCATCGTCGATCGTTCTGAAACTCAGCTCTCCAAGCCTAGTTCCGATCATCCAAGCCGTTGACCGTCGTTGAGCTCCAAGCAACCTGCACAACAATAGACCAAGAAATCGATTCTGGGAACAAGTTCTTCGCAGCTTAATCCACGTTAGTCAAAACATGCATCATGCAACACATATGCACTGAAACCCATGAACTTGACTCAACAACCAAGTATCACCGCTACGAAAGTCGACGAATCAAGTGGAAACCGGTCAGACCGCCATTCAATGGCCAGTCTGACCGCCGGCTTGGCCGGTCAGACCGCCCAGAAGGGACTTAGCCAAAATTCACGACTTGAAATCGGAAACCTCTCTGGAAATTTTAAACGAATAGATCTTTTGACTGGAGACTCCAAAAATTATGAGACAAGTGTATGAGAATCCCCTCTCTTGCCTACACCCTCTATTTTTAGCCCAGCTCCAAACTCCAACATTTACAATGGCCGATCCGACCGCCGCCTGGCCGTCGGACGATATGGCCGTCCGACCGCCGCCCATGGCGGTCGGACCGCCATGGCCGATCGACCGCCTAAGGCTGACGGACGTTGAGAATTTGACGCGTGTGATTCGACAAACCTTTAAAGCCATTGCCAATTGTAACATCATCATAAGATCATGAGCATATCCCCATGATATCCACATTTTTTGAATAACTTTTTGTTCTGCCATAAGTATCCAAGACTTTATTCTTTTGCAAAAGATCAAAATATCTCGATACAGAACTTCTAGCTGATAGAGGATCCCTATGATGTTCCTCTAACAGTTCAAGCTACTCAAGAGTCTGAAAATCTTCAACTGGATTTAGCAGAGATTGTCATTTCAACTTAAGTAAATTATTCTTGGACTTACATATGGGGTAATTCAAGATATTCTTTAAGCTGTTTTTATGCCCATATGTTTAAGTCCTTCACTACTCCTATGCCTTTCAGATGGATTTGGGATAGCAATTGTGTTACAAAGTCGTCTTTGCTTGGCTTGTCCTCAGTGACAGGCTCAATACCAGGAACATATTAAAAAGGAGACATTAGAACATTGGTTTTGAGGAGTGTTGTATACTCTGTGACATTGATGAAGAGGAAACAATTCAACACCTATTCCTTAACTATACAATCAGTAAAGCCTACTGGGAATACCTTGGAATTCATTGGTGTTCTTCATGGACTTTAATTGAGAAATTGTTACAAGCAAAGGAATCACTCACAAGTTCTTTTTTATTGGAAATTTTCATTGTAGCAACTTAGCATATATGGAAACAAAGAAATGAGCAAATATTCGATCAAATCACCCCTTCTTTTGCTGAATGGAAAAGGAAGTTCAAGGAGGAAGTAACTCTACATTTGCAGTGAAAGAAGATCTTAGACTAGACATTTCATTATGGCTAGCCTCTTTATAGTTTGTTCTTTTTTGTAAATAGGTTCTTTTGTTTTGCTTTGCCCCTTTGTACATAACCTTTATTTATTTTAATATATACCACGATAGGAGTCTCTCCTGCTATTTTCGGTCAAAAAAGGGTGAGAATGATTGGATTTTATTCGGAAGTATGAATTCAATATGGTGGATGAACTCCCATTGGATTTGAACTATTCTAGAATATTTTGTGGAGGGTTAGATACAATACATCTAAAATACGACGAGGAAAAGTTTGATGGGTTAAGAAATCCTCAAATAAATTAGATTGGAATATTATTTGACTAGATGTTTGGAAATTAAATCATAAAGTATGTTTGGTGGATTGAATAAAGGATTCTACAAAGCCACCAGAGACTTGAATAAATGAGGATTTCACAATTTCAGTTCAGGAGAGATCTGGTGACGATTCATGGAAGTTGCAACTGGATTGAATCTGTGATAGGATTATAAATTCCCTCGATTCTCTAGGGACTTATTTTGAAGACAAGTCAATTATTAGATTTGTAGATTTGTACATAATTGTGCATAAGATCGTTTGATGATAAACCCTTATGGATGGAATTTTGATAAGGATAACCGGAGTTGTAGGATTCATACAATCGTATGAAATAACAAACCCATGATTGGTGGAGTTTGGAGATTGGATGTTATGATCGGGGTGCATAAATATCGTTATAAGATGACAAAGTTGGTGGTTTATGTCTTTAATGGTGAGAATGATTAAATCGTACTTGAGAGATATTTTGGTGGAATGACGGACTAAGGTTTTTGGTGGAATGACAGACTAAGGTAAATCCCGTAATAAGAAATTCTTACATAATATTGGTGGTAACCTTGAGCCCCAATTTTGGATTTGTTGGATTTAGTGAGATCAAGGAGATGGATAGGCAACGAGGATAAGCAATTCGTTATAAGTTGTATGCTAGTAGAGACAACGAAGGCTAAAGGCATCTTGGTGGTTATAGCTGTTCTCATTGATGGGCAAGATATTTCTGTCAATCCATCAACAATAAGTAACCTCTACCCAGGATCGATGATCTATTTTGATAAACCCAAGGGAACCTGCGTATTTTCCAGAATAGATATGTGATCAAGCTATAGTCAACGAAGATCAGTCTGGAAGATTTTCCCAAGATGGTCTTCTCTACTCGATAAGGTTCGTATAAATTCCACCTATGTCATTTGGATTGACCAATGCACCTGCACTTCATCTAGCTAGACAAGTTTGTAGTGGCCTTCATTGATGATATTGTGATTTTTCCAAGAAACGATGAAGGACAAAAGGAACACTTAAAACTAGTTCTGGAGGAGTCACCATAGATCCATCCAAATGGAGTCAGTCTTCAGTTGAAGACAACCCACATTGGTAACCAAGGTTCTGAGTTTCGTTGGAGTAGATGGTTACTACCGACACTACATCAAGGGATTCTCTAAGGTTACAAGACCATTATACATGAATCTTGTGCTAAAGAATAACTTAGTCTCTAATCCTCTCATACGCCTCTTGTTTTGGATGAGTTCGTTTGCTTAGTTTCTTCTTTTTTGGGTTTCTATGGCCACCCCTCATGGGTTTATATAGCCCCCCTCCAAAGTAAAGTAGGAATCTTATTCTAAAGAGAAGTAGGAATCATAATCCTATTAGGATTAATCAACATATTCATATAGCACACCCCTCCAAGTCCTAAAGGATAGGATACAAGTCACCCTATCTCATCAACAGTAATAATGGAAACAATGCCATTGGCAAGCACATTAGCAAAGGAAAATACAAGGTCAATGAGTAAGGTGAGATGATCAAACAACATAATCAAATTTTTAATAGGTGTGGGTGCAAATATCATTGGTCTCGCACATGCCACACGCCGAAACACTTGGTACAACTTTATCAGAACGACATAAAGGATCGAGAGGCCAAACAAGAATCACAAAGACACGGAAGGTTGCACAGTCGAATTTGACTTGACAGAGGAATTAGGGCTTGAGGATGAGTACTATAAGTCGGGAATAAATCTCATTTAGAAAATATTCATTTTCTGTTATCTTTATGTTATCAAACAAGACATGCTTTTATGCTTTACCATTGTATTTTACATTCCTAATCCTATGTAACAATATGTTTTTTAAGTTCAAGATGAACAATTGTGTTTCATTTTGATGATTCAGCTGTATGTATTGTACGTCGAGGCCTTATGTTCTATCATTTATTTATCTACAATGTTATTTCTTTTGAATATCTCATATACAAATATGTGGTGATGAGTTTAAAGTTTAGAAACCTGTGTTATTTTGTGGATATCATGGGGATATGCTCCAGATCTTAGGATAATGTGATAATTGGCAATGGCGTTAACGATTTGTCGTTTTTCATATTTTAAACACGATTCTTTGTCTTTGTCGAGCCATAGCCGGCTGGCCAGTGGCAGCGGTCGACCGGTCCATGCGACGGTCGACCAAATTTCTTGGCGGTCGGACCGGTAACTTCAAAAGTGTTGAATTGAGCTGGGTCAAAAATAGAGGGTGTAGGCAAGAGAGGGGATTCTATTGCACTTAGTCTCATAATTTTTGGAGTCTCGATCAAAAGTTCTATTGGTTTGAAATTTTGATGAGTTTGGTTTTCAGTGGAAAAATGGCTAAGTCGACTAAGCGGTGCGGCCGGCCCATAGGTGGCGGTCGAGGCCAAAAGTGGTCGAGGCCGAAACCCTAGGCGGTCGACCGATTCACTGGTTAAATCGCCGTCGTGGCGGCGATATTGATTGTTTGGTCAAAATCATGAGTTTCAGGGTATATATGTTGCATGATGCATGTTTTGACTAACATGGGTCAAGTTGTGAAGAACTTGTCCCCAAATTCGGTTTACTTGTCTATTGTTGTGCAGGTTGCTTGGTGGTCAACGACGGTCAACGGCGAGGATGATCGGGACTAGACTTGGAGAGTGAGGTCGAGCGATCGGCGATGCGGGTGAGTCAATGTACTCAAGCGTGGTGCAAGATGGACAAGGATGGCCTATTAGCTAATCCGAGGCGCAAGATGGCGCAAGGTGTAGCTAGTTAGGTCAAGAGAAGATAAATACGGCGCTTTAAAATGCGTGCGTATGTGTCCCTGTTGTTTTGGGCCTTAACGGGAGCCCAATTGAGTCAAATTTCTAGAAGGTCTAAGCCTCCACTATAAATAGGAGAGGGAGGTGGCTGCACCTTCGCTTCGTCTATTTTGCTATTTTGTAAACCCTAATTTTCTTAAGGAGAGCTTTTGTGGAGGCTAGGGTTCTTGATGTTTTGATGTGATTTTCGTGCTCTTGGATTGAGCATTGTCCTCCATTGATGGAGAGTCTGTAAGCCCATATCGTATCAATCAATCAAATGAAAGTTTAATCAATGTTTTGTCTCATTGCGTTCTTTCTCCATATTTGATGATTTTGAGTCTTTCTTTGATCCGCGAGTTTTTGATTGAATTCTTCACGTGATCTAGCTTGCTGTGACGTCTGGGAACCCATTTAGGACCATCTTGATCATCATTCACCCACGATCAAGATCATGGATCAAATTTTCGTTGATCCGATTTTGAACCCTTCTTCGATCAAGCGAGAAAGGATCTTTATTCTTCCAAGAATTATCACAATCTTTGATTGGAATAGCTTCGATATCATAGAGAAGGTGTGTTCCAAGTTTCATCAAGTTTGGAGTTGTAGATCAAAAGTTTCATCTATTTGCAACTTTGTCATCGAACATTTGATACGATGCGGGCAGACGGTCGAGACCGCCGTGTCCACGGTCGGACCAACAATACCAGCGGTTAGATCGCTATCTACCAAGCGGTCAGACCGGCCAGCAGATTGTTTTGCTTTAATATTTGTTGATTTTGTCTTATTGCTTAGGGGTTTAAATTAGATTCAATATTAGTCTTCCGCTGTACTGATATACTGATCTTCATAGTTTCTATAGCTACTGGAGTAAAGTTTTATTGAATCAATTATTTGTGAAAAAGTGAGCGTGCTCCTATTCAACCCCCCCCTCTAGCCGCCTTTTCGGTCCAACATATTTTAAAATGTGGTATGAGCAATTGGGTCATCTTGGTATGACATAATGTGATATGACAGATTATAAATAACAACTCTATTGGCCACAATATTCAAATTAAGTACCTCCTTACTCTTGAAAAGTTATTATTCTAAACAAGGGAAGACTTGTAACATCCCAATTTTTGAGTTTTCAAAATCTTTATGAGTAGTTTAGCCCTTGGGAAAATTTCACTAATTTTATTTGAATTTAATAAGTTTAAATGAGAATTTAAGAAGTCAAAATGATTTAATGTGAATAATAGAAACATCAATTAATTCCAAATCTATTTTATTTGGGTTCCTTGTACTTGGAAATATTTTACAACTTTTTCTGGAATTTTCCAAGTTCATTTGTAATTTTTCTTAGCATTTTCTATTTCTCATATTTGCTAAAAAAAATAAAATCTATTTTAAAAATTTGGAAGGCTAGTGGGCCAAGATTTCTATTTTCTTTAATACCCTTCGAATTTTTCCATTGGCTGAATCCTTTTCTTGGGGCCTCTCTCTCTCTCTCTACAAATTCCTCGCTGCACGCCAGCCCAGCCCAATCTCGTGTGTGTCGCTCACGTTGCCGCATGTCAGCCCTGCGTCGTTGCCGCTTACATGTGGGCCCTTATACACTGTTCATCGTCGCCGACTCCATCTCGTATGTTGTATGTCCCGTCTTTTTAGCCCTCGACGTCCACATCAAACCCTAGTTGCTTAACTAGCCGCCTTTTCCCCAAGACCTGAAGCTCGAAGCCGTCGTTGTTTCGCCAGATTTGGAGATCAAGCCCTAGGGCCATCATCATCATGTTCCCCTGATTCTGCTACCGTTGGTGAGCCCCCACCGCTGTTGTCCCCTCTGTTGGCACCACCTCGCCGTGTTCTACCTGGTGCACACGTCCTTTTCACCAGAGAAGCCCTGTAGCATCCTAGCACCGTCGACACCACACCACCGCTCTACTTCGCCATCGCCAGCATCGCCTGGTCGCCGCCATTGAATTTTGTCCCTGCGCGCCGCCCGTCCGCATAGCCCAGACCACTGAAACCAGATGTGCACCTCCAAGTCACCGGAGGAGGTCCTCGCAACCGTCGTGCCATTCACCCGAGCCATCGCCGCCGACCCCCGTGCCAGCACATCAAGCCCCATTTGAGTCGCTAGACTTGTTCATCGACGTGTGGTGACGCCAAAGATACTCACCATTCGTCATTGGTCATCGTCGTTCGCCGTAGCCGTTGGAAACCCACAATTGTTGTCGATGTCGTCGTGTCAGACGCCAATGTGTCATTTACCAAAATGTGTGCCATGCTAGCATCGCATGCGCGTCGGCCACCGCACCTAAATCCTAGATCCAAACCCGTAGATCTAGTCCACGGTGCACCGAGCCACCGACATGTGGACCCGACATACCGGTCTATTCCACAAACCCAGTCCATCGTGACCCGTGAACCCGAGCCCACGAACCCAGTCCATGGTATGTGGGTCCCTTTGTCGATATCTTATCCTATTTTACGAAATTATTTTAATTTCCAAAAATCCTTTTGCGATGGGTCCCACGTGTCGGTTTCTCTTTGCTTTATTATTTTTCGTGAATTTCTCGGTAGATTAACTTCCAAGAGGTTCTTCTTCATCGATCTCTAGTTGCGCCCATTGAAGTTTCTAAATTCATCTAAAATGGAGCCCTACCTTCTAGTATTTCATTATATTTTTTGGAGTTTTTTGCTCTGTTTTGTATTTATTGGTGTTTCTTTTCTCTTGTTGTGCTAGCGTTAATACTTTGGGAGCCTTGGGAAGAGGATTTGCTCACGATCAAGACCAAGAGTTATTCCAAGGCAAGTTACGCTTTGATCATATTGCACTCAGTTTTACTAAAACTATTTTGATTCAAATTATTGCATGCTAATTCAATCATCAATTGCTTTACTTATTTTGAGATTAGTTATGCAACCTACTTGATTATACCCACCTTGTGAATTGTATTGCTATGATCAATTGTCACCCTAACATGGTTAAACTACTAGTTTGTATTATCGTAGCACCAACGTGGGTTGGTTAGACACGATTAGTATGTTTAGCCTTACAACATGTCATTGATATTATTACGAAATGTTAAACTCATACTTGAGTAAGTGATTATGGAATATCTTTGTGCAAAATTGTGTGTTGTATGTTGTCACATGTTGATAGCATGTATTGTACTTAATCAACATGGTGGGAAAAGATAGATGAGGGCGACTAGTAAGTGCTTTATGAACTGGTGGACTTTGTGAGGGTGATGTGTGAATATTTGCGACTTATTGTAGATTGGCAGTCTTGTCTTGGTCAATTAGGGACTTTAACTTTGTGAGTTATTGAACTGAGCCATGTCGTACCACCACAAGCCTGGTATGGGACATGCTTAGCTTAGTAAGTTACTAAGTCTCGATATTGACTACTTAGGAGCAGGTTAAGCACTTTGTGATGGGTGGAGATGTGTACTCCTTTGTGATGGGCTGCATATTTAGACGGTTCATCGTTTCCAGGTCCAACGGTGTGTATCGGACCAACGAGCTGAGTGAAGTTTGGTGCCGGCTATATGGACACCGGTAGGGTCAATTGTTGAGATGAAGTTTCTGAAAGCTTTTGTTATGATTGGTGATGGTCACACTGGTTATATCTTGTGGATAAAGATGTACAACCTCTGCAAAAGTGTTAACAACCTATTTGAATTGTCGCGTCCTCGGTCATGGACATACTCGGTGATTTACCCGAAATGTAGATTTTTATATTAAAAAAACAACGTGAAAGGGAAGTTGTGTGAAAGAATTGGTTTAAATTGTGTGAAATTTGTGGAAACTCTTGATACTTATTATTATTTATGTTTTAACTTCGGAAGAATGATTGAAGGAGTCAACTTTTGCTCTAGAGGAGGAGTTCTTCGACGAGGTTGATCGTTAGGTCTTCAGTCTATTGCCTGTGGCAAGTGATGGGCTCTGTTGAAGTTGATTTTTGTTTGATGCTATTTCTCTTTATTTGCTTAAGCCCCATGTAACTGAATAAGTGTAAACTCGACCATAAGGTCATAACCCTTACTTGCTTATCAAATTTAGTTATTTATTCCTTTAAATCGTTTGTATAGATTGATGTTCATCGATATTGTCACTGTGTGCACTAATGTGATCTTGAATATGTATATTCGAGTCCCGACAACACTCACCTAATTTTCTTTAAAGCATCTAGGGTAGTATAGGTGTCGGTTCAACTTCAACCAATATTAGGGCCTTTCATATATTATGTGGTCGGATATATGCTTCCATTAAGTGGACTCATGTATAATTATTGTCTACCCACGATTATGAATCTGCAAAGGCTAAATGCTCAATTGGTCCATTTAAACTGATAATGCCAGTGAATTCACCTCAAAATCTTTTGATATTTTAACATAGGAACAATTGGTCTAATGCTATTGGAAATATGGCTATTTTGAATTTTGCAATTTTTTTTGACTAATTGGTCTCATTCCACTAACTAAAAAAAAACTCTTTTTAAAATGCTATTGTCTACTTAATTCTTCCAAAAATACCAAGATTACCCCTCCCATTCTTCCCTTTTTCTCCTGTTCTCCCTCTCTTCCTTCATTTTCCTCGGTAACCATCTTCATCAACTGTGTTATCAACAGATGCTGTCAGTGATATTGGGTCATGGTGCAGTGCCTGTGGCTGCCACTACCACTGCCACTCTTTTTTTTGTATTTATCCTTGTCCTCATGCTTCTACCATGAGGGCATTGGCGATGGCATGGGCTATTTCGTATTTGAATGAACACTTGTTGAGCTACCCTACATAACCATGGTGGCGTTGATTGTCGATAATCAACAATCTCCGTTGACTTAGGCCTGTACAAGTACTTGCATCTCAATGCCACGAATACAGAGAAATTCACCATGGCGAGCACGGTGAGGAACGATTAGTATTAGGGTGTGTTTGGTTCGTTGAATGGAGTGGTCCTGAACCATCCGGTACGGGAAATGAGCTCGTTCAGGTGTTTGGTTGGTTGAATAGAACCAAACCATTCGGGATGAGATGGTTCAAGAAAAATGAATATTCTATGTTTATATTGTATCATCCCATTCGGGAAAAAATCTCGAACCACACTGTTCACTCGAATTCCAAGGCGCTTGGTGACGTGGCGGCTTGATTTACGAGCTTTAAATGATCATATTTCCTAAACCGAGTATCCGATTTGCGATCCGATTGAACCGTTGTGTTCCTTTTCATTTAATTAACAAAACAATACCACTCTTGGCATATTTTAGTGCAAAAATATCATACGGACCATCCTATCCCACCAACCAAACACCATCTTGAACCATCCAGGACCATCCTATTCCACCAACCAAACAAAATCATGTATCATCATATCCCACCAACCAAACACCATACTTGTATTATCTCATCCAGGACGATCACATCCTACCTGTACCATCCTATCCCATTCAACATCATCCCACCAACCAAACGCGCCCTTAGTCAAGGAAAAAAGTGTTGAGGTTTTTGTTGATCCATGGGCTCCCTATATCACGTGTGTGACCCGTTAAAGAGCGAAAGGATGGTGGAGGAAGTAGTCGTGGCAGAATTATATACGAAGATAGTAGTGGAAGCAAACCTCCTCAGACCTTATTTGAGAAGCCCAAATTCCCAGTCCATCCTCATGGAATTTAGGCTAGTCAAATAAGCCCTCAAAATTGATACCCGGGGTGCGAGTGGGGAGTTTCCTCATGTCAAGGGTGGGGGACATTCCGTCATCCTCGGTGACATATCTACTTCAAGTACAATAGTACTAAGGGCAAAATGGTTTTTTTCATATGAAAAATATATGTGAGCATGAGAAAAGGAACTAAAACACCTAAAGTGACATTTTGTGTCTATTTCCACATTTGAAGTGGCATTAATTTTAGGAAGCAAAATGTTTGAGGTGATGTTTCATGAAATCGCAATATTTGATGTGGCGCACATATTATGAGATTATCCCAAAATCAAATCAGCCAAATCATGTCAGGCCAAAATATGGATCAGTACTTCGCCATCTTAGTTTGGTTCGATTTTCTAGTTTGAGGAACTTAAATAGCTGAAATAGACAAACTGAAATACACAGTTATACATTAAGATTAATGAAAGGGCAATTATTAAGGCCAAAACAATTAATTAAGGGTATTTTGGATTAATTATATCATTTGTTTTATTTTAAGTAATATTGTGTACTACTTACATAATCGACGCATATTTTTAAATTCAGCGGTCAAACTTGTATTCTCTGCCAGTTACGCCATTCTTTAAAATATGAAAATTGAACGAGAACATCAAATAATACATATTAAGTTTCAACTAAGGCCCAAAGCTAAAAAAAGAAAAAGAAAAATATCAAAAACCGATATTCCAGTACGATTTAGTTGGGCCTTTTGAATTTGAGTCGAATTCGGCGGCGTCCCCCCTACAGGCTACAGCCCGGTCCAGGCCCAGCACTGTGCGACTCCGCTACAAGAGAATTCCTCTCGTCGGTTTCCACTCCTCGCCGTCGCGTCGCGATGGAGTCCGCGTCGGCGCGATCCGCCGCAGCCGCAAAACCCCAATCCCAATCCCCTTCCCCTCCGATGGCGAAGCCTGACCCAGGCCGGCCGCCGATGGCGATGACGACGGCGGAGCTGGAGGCCACCATCGCCGCCCTCCCCGCCAAGAAGGACACCCTGCGCGAGGCCTTCGACCGCCTCGCCGCCTGCTCGCCCTTCCCGCTCCCCTTCACCTGGGACGACCTCGACGCCCACATCTCCTCCCTCCAGTCCTCCATCTCCCTCCGCTTCCGCCAACTCCAGGTCCTCGAGGCGGCCCGTCTCGCCCCCGCCGTTTCCGCAGCAGTGACCACTGGCGACGACGAGAATGGCAAGAACCAGGAAGAGGAGGAGGCCAGCGAGGAGGAGGAGGAGGCTAGCGAGGAAGAGGAGGAGGCCAGCGCTGAGGAGGCCAGCGCCGAGGAGGAGGAAGAGGAGGAGGTCAGCGGCCAGGAGGAGGAAGAGGAGGAGGCCAGCGCCGAGGAGGAGGAAGAGGAGGAGGTTAGCGGCCAGGAGGTAGAGGAGGAGGAGGAAGCCGACGAGGAGAATCAGAAGGTCGAAGAAGAGGAGCAGGAGGCCGACGAGGAGATGCAGGAGTCAAAGAGGAGGCTGACAGGCCCGAAGAGGAAGAGCAGGAGGCTGACGACCCCAAAGAGGAAGAGCAGGAGGTCGACGAGGAGATGCAGGAGGTCAAAGATGAGGAGGCGGCAGCCAAGAAGGCGTCTTCGGTGCTGGACGAGGAGGCCGACGAGGAGGAGCAGCAGGAGGCCAAGAAGTCGTGTCCGGGACAAGACATTGAGGAGGAGGAGGAGAAGGACGGGAGAGCCAAGAAGGTGTATCCCGAACAGGGCAATCCGACCCTTCCAGGTGGTGGCAAGGTTCTTATGGTGGCATGTGCGAGAATGGACGCCCCAAGGCTGGTGGAGCTCGTGTGCAAGAGTGTCGGCATCCGGCAAGAGTTCGCCGTGGCGATGCGCCACGCCCCAGACGCAGCCGCCCTCGTCCTCTGTGTCGTCAGGGGCTTCCTGCACTGCAAGGAGCCCAAGACCGCCAAGGTCTGGGGGAACTGCGTCGGGCTGATTCGGTGCCTGCCTGAGGTGACCCGGAAGCTGTCCGCACACATGATGGAGCGTGCCAAGCGGCTGGCAAAGGATTGGAAGGAGATGATTGACAAGTCTGGGAGTTGCGGGGACCTTGGCATCTTGGCCTCATGGGGCCTCCTTTACTTCCTCATTTCATACAACATTGTATCAGAGTTTGATGCCGACGAGATCATCCGAATATTTGGTACTGTCCCGCGCAAACATCAGAAAAAGAACAGTATCGAGCTCTGCAAGGGTCTTGGGCTTGTCAGTAGGATCACCGGTACGAACAAATCTTTCTCCATTCTGAATTATAACGTGTTCTGTTAATTCAGCTAAATTTATGCTAGGCAAACAAGTCATGTTAATGTCATTAAATTTCATTGCCACCATAGAACAGTGAACATTTGCACTAAATATAATGCTGCTGGCCTTTAAGATAGATCATCAAGCGAATCTTCTGATGTGTTATGCGTAGGTAGACTACCCCTTTTCCTGGCACCATTAAACGAACACCCATAGAAATGGATAATGCTGTCCTTGCAATCAAATATTCGCTTTTACATGTCCATTATTTTACACTTTCAGGATTTCTTTCAGTTGTGCTCAAACCAATAATTATTAGTAAACTAGGATGGGGAGTAAAATGCTACTACAGTTTGTTTATCACAGAATAGCACCATTTGTTTGAGTCGGTTTGACTAGATAAAGGATATCATTCCTGTGAGTCCTTAGGAAATACTATATGGCAGGTTATTAAGTCGTAAAGTCGAGTCGACTCATAAGAGGCGACTTGTCGACTAGTTGACCGACTAGTCGCGACTAGCCACAACTAGTCTACAGACTAGAAAGTATTTAAACAGAGCATGTAATATACTAAGTTGTATAACAATTAAACACATATACATATTGTAAATCATGAAATAAAGAGAAGAACAACATAATCATGATGATGAGTTGATAACTTACTCGTTTTGATCGTAACAAATCTTTCTTGATGAATGCCTTTCTTTGAAATTGAAGTCAGACGGCTAGCAAATCTCGATTAGCCTCGACTAGCCGCCAACTAGCCGACAAGTCGGGCGAATAGCCCTCCTAATCGAGTCGATGACTCTAGTCGGAGGTTGTGTACCGACTTGTCGACTAATCGTTGACTAGCCGCGCGACTTAATAACAGTATATGCAAGCAGGTTGTACTTCCACAATAGTTAGTACGAACTGCTTGCAATTTTTTTGATGAAATTAGTTACAAATATCAGTTGAAGAATCTGTAATCCCTGCTCATCAATTAACCCAGAGTAGTCTTATGACTCAATCATGTTTGTTTTGCACTAATACCACATAATAGAATATAGTGGAAGTACATCCAAAACTAGAACTGAAACACATAGGAAATGTGCAGCTATTCCGCTTGTTCTTTTGGCACCAATTCAGTGGTACATGTCATGGCATTTTGGCCAATGTTTGACCTGCTTTGAATATTCAGTAGCAACTAATGATTAAATTTTAAAGAAGAGGCTGCAGAGCTACTGAAAGATGCACAAAGAAACTCAGGTGACGTGACCTTAATTTTGCACAACTGGTATTTGCTTGTTTGACACTTTGACTAGCGACACATGAATACATCTAACTGCTTTGCATAATCAATTTGCCTGTATTGTTGAACAATGCCTACTTGATCACCATTGTTCATCTCATAGTTACGAATCGCGAATGGATTTGTCGAATCCGAACCAGTTTAGGGTACGGGGTTCGTGTTTGCAGTGGAAATTGGAAGAAAAAGTGGCGAACTACGAACCCAAATCCCATACTGTGACTTGGATAAACCGCGTTTCTGGTAACTATGGTTCATCTCTGACTCCCATTCTTTCACTATGGAACTGTTCACGATAATAAATTAAAATTCATCTTTGTATTAATTGATTATTTTATTCAAAAATCACCAGTCACCACACATCATTTGATTTCTAGACATACACCTTTAGCACACCATTGAGAACAGCAGCTCGGGGTTCACCAGATTGTGATCCTTCTGCCTTGACTCTTCACATCAAACATGGAACAAAATTAGTTGAAACCCAGATTAATAATTATAAGAAAAATGATGATTGCTTACTTCCTTTGAATTCCTAACAAAATGCCTTGTGGTTTTTGCTGGATGAATGCATAGATGTGCTTAGTTCTTTGGGAGATGTTCTACTCTTCATGGATGTGCATCAGTGGTATGGCCTAAGAATGTTGATTCCCGGTTTTGATCGGATCGGGTAGCGAGAGGGCGGAAGCGAGCTATTGCCCTCCTGGTCATGACAGGGCTTGTTACTGGCCGTGACAGGAGGCTCTGAAGGCAATTAGATGACTCTTTTAAGTAGGCACCCCCCCCCCCCCTAACAATCATATCTAGTTTAGATATATTGGGAACGTTTGGATCTTTTGTTAATCATGCCCAATTAGGCAAGGGCATTCTAGCTAGCTTGAGCATAGCCTACAAGGGCAAGGTTCTTTGTTTGGTTCACATAGCTCATGAGCATAAAATCCAAAAACATTTATGAACTGCACTTAAGAATGTGCTGGAATGGTCGCATTGATGAGACAAGGCAACTGCCACTCAATTCTTCGCTCGACTCTTGGCGTCGGAGGAGAGCCAATTTGGCTCTCTTCGTGGAGCAAGGATTTTCTAGCCAGTGCAGGCTAGTTTGCTTGGCAAAGTTAGTTTTTTTCTGCTTTACCAAATGCCTATTCTTGCTGAGCATGGCAGAGTTAGGCTCGCCCAATATCCAAGGGTTAATTCCTTATATACCACTGGAGATTTCTAAAATCCCTGATTGTGTCACTGACATGTGGGTCAATGAGTGGCATATAAAGGATGATGCAAACTTTCGGTGGTAAATAAGGAATTGCTCCAATATCCCAACGTGCTAACCACTTGACTTAACCAATCCTGAACTAACTTATATTGATCTCTTAAACCAATTCAATCTCTTTTGTGCCATTGATTGTTGCGCGAGTCCATCTTAGCCGAACTGGCCTCCTGTTGTGTCATGTGGGGAACTCTGTGTCGTCGACATGGTCGCAACAGTGCGCCTGGTGGAGTCGGAGCCTTGGTGCGTTCGGCATTAGGAGGTTCGGTGGAAAGAAACCCAGCGGAAGGAAAGTCCAAGTAAGGATATTATCATCTATTTGGTATGTTAATGCTTCATTAGGAAATTATCTCTTAGGCCTTTCTATTTACCGTTAGAGATCAATTCGTGATCCAGTTAATTGAATGAATTTAGGCAAGCAATCATTAGAGATTGATTTGTAACAAACGAGCCATATCTATAAGTGGCGTAAGCGATTCTGATTTGAGCAATGAAAAACCGAAACTCAATCGATCTCCTTCTCGATTCCCTAATCCCTTCTTCTTTGCCGTGCAAGTCACGCAACCATCACGGTAGCGATTAGCTGCTGAGTTACGTAAAAGCCACGGTTACCCGCCACTATCCTCTCCATAACCTAGGCCATACCAACTTGGTATCATAGCCACCTCCATCCGCGCCATGTCCGGCTCAGGCGAGAAGAGGTGTCCGTGGCGCAACTCCTTGAGGCTATCGGGCGTTGACTACCCGCATCGGCGTCACACATGTTCGCATGGATGGCATGCAACAACGGATGGACGGCGTCCCCAATTGCCTAGCAACGATGGAGAAACGACCGGCCGTTGAGTTGCCGGCTCTATTGCCGCAACCACCGACTGCTCCTATAAGCGTCACCTCCGAAGCGCAATCTTCATCAGCACCACGTCTTCCAATTCCCGCTATTGCCGTCCAACACCCCGTTCCAACTTCCAGCCGCCACCACCACCTGCGTACATCCACACCTCAGGCACCCACGCCATCGCCACATACATCCACACCCACACGTCACTCTCGCCCTCCGCCACCATGCCATCAGCTACGCCACGTATACCATACACCACAACCCAATTTCCACCCTTCCCACAAGACTCGCATGATTCAACCACACACTCAAACCGAGCATAGTCATACTTTTAAGTGTTCCTCGCTACCACAAATTAGAATTTCCTACCTATGAGGGCAAAGATGATCCGTTGGCATGGATCCATCGATACGAACAATTCTTTCGCGGCCAGTGAACGGAGGAGGCCGACAAAGTCTGGTTAGCATCCTATCATCTTACAGGCATCACTTAACATTGGTACTATCAGTTGGAGTGCGACGCAGGGGTACCCTCATGGTCACGACTTAAGGAGCGTTGTCACCTTCGGTTCGGACCCCCAATCCGAAGCAACCCGTTGGGCGCCCTCGCACGTCTTCCTTTTGGCAATTCAGTTCAAGATTACATCGACAAGTTCTTGGCGCTCCTTTGCCGCACGGAAGCTCTCACCCAGATACATCAAATGCAGCTATTCACATCCGACCTCCCCGACCAACTGCGGGTTGATGTGGAGCTTCAGAACCCTCCCAACTTATAGGTGGCAATGAGTCTCGCTTGCGCCTATGAACTACGCACGCAGGCAGCCCCGCCCGTGCTGCCGGCTGGCGGTCTTTGTATAGGATGGCCCACTGGAGGTCAGCAGCCATCTGTGCCCATTCCAGTCGTGCCTCGATCGCCGGGGCTGGAGAGAAGCGGCGACACGGCACGCGCACCGGTTGGTCGCCCCTTCACGCCTCGCTCCGCTGAGATGGTCGAGCAATGAAAGCAAGGCGCGTGCTTTAACTGCGATGAGCAATATGTCTGCAGTCATCGTTGTCAACGACTCTTTTATATTGAGGTCAATGATTACGATGAGGATGGGCCGGTGGGCGACTCCTTTCATCCCTTGGAGCATATGCCGACGGTTCCCCTCCACGCTTTCACAGGATTGCGAAGCATCCACGCCAATGAAACCATGCAACTTCGCGTGACCATCGACACCGCCGACTTCATTACACTCCTCGACTCGGGGTATCCCGCGCCGGCACATAACTTCATTAGCGACAGCACGGTATCCCGCGTCGGTTTAACGCTCGAACCACGCCTGGGCCTGCGTGTTGAGGTTGCCAACGGCATTCATGTGGCTAGTGGTGGCCTCTGCCGTATCATGCCCTTGCACATCGACGGCGAGCACTTCAGGGTGGACGGTCTCGCCATTCCACTCGCCGGCTTTGACATCGTACTGGGCATTCAGTGGCTTCGTACACTTGGTCCCATCTTGTGGGACTTTGATAACCTCCGCATGACGTTTTGGCAGAAGGGCCGCCTGATTCAATGGCACGACATGGCTGCCCCACGCACAGCCGCCCGATCGGCCACCAGTGCCAATGATGAGCTCCTTGATACTCTTGCAGGAATTCGATGGCCTCTTCGTCGAACCCGTCGACCTTCCTCTAGAATGCAACCTGGACCATCGGATTCATCTCTTGCCAGGTTCGGCTCCTGTGGCGGTCCGACCATACCTTTACCCGCACCTTCAAAAGGACGAACTGGAGCGCCAATGTTCGGCCATGCTCCAACAAGGGACCATTCGCTCCGATACCTCGGCGTTTTCTTCGCGATCCTTGTCAAGTAACAGGATGGATCATGGCACTTTTGTGTCGATTACCACGCTCTCAATGAGCTCACGGTGAAAGACAAGTTCCCAATATTAGTCGTTGATGAGCTTATCGACGAATTACGTGGCGCTAGCTTCTTCTCCAAGCTTGACCTCCATTCTGGCTACCACCAGGTGCGCATGCACCTTGCCGCGTGGAGAAGCGTGCGTTCATGGTCGCGCATCATGGTCATTTCGGCCTCACTAATGCGCCAGCTACTTTTCAAGCTTTGATGAATGAGATACTACGACCTTATCTCCGCCGTTTTGTGCTTGTGTTCTTTGGCGATATTTTGATCTACAGTTCATTTTTGTCAGACCATGTGTCATCTTCGTTCGGTCCTGCTCCTTATTCGTCGTCACCAACTCCCCCTCAAGCGTTTCAAATGTTCGTTTGGTGCTGCCACAGTCGCCTATGTCAGCCACGTCATATCTGCTGATGGGGTCGCCATGGATGAAGACAAGGTTGCAGCCGTCAAAACATGGCCGACACCTCTGGCGGCTTGGGGATTACGCGTATTCCTTGGACCTGCGGGATACTACCGCAAATTCATCCGCGACTTCGGCATCATCGCCGCACCACTCACAACTCCTCAAAAAGGAGTCCTTCCACTGGTCACAGGAGGCAAACAAGGCTTTTCAGGCTCTCAAGGTGGCCCTCTCCACAGCATCGGTACTCCAACTACCGGACTTCGCCGCGACGTTCATCGTCGAATGCGACGCCTCCTGTACGGGATTCGGCGTGGTCCTCGATCAAGGCGCTAGCCCACTGGCCTTCTTTAGCAAACCAATTGCGTCGTGTCATGCTAAATTAGTCGCGTACGAACGAGAGCTCAGACGATTGGTGCATGCCGTCCGCCATTGGCGTCCCTATATTTGGGGCCGCACCTTCACTGTCTGTACAGATCACTACAGTTTGAAGTTCTTGTTGGACCAACGTCTGTCTACTATACCTCAGCATCAATGGGTGAGTAAGTTGTTTGGTTACAACTTCACAGTCAAGTACCACCCCAGTTGTCTCAACAAAGTGGCTGACACTCTCGCCGCGACGCTACACCGGCCACGTCTTGTGCACTGATAGGACCATCATTCACTCTATTTGATGATCTGTGGGCAGAAGTAGTGACATCAACCGACTTGCAGGCCATCTGCACATAGGTATCGGCCAGCGTACTCGGTGAACAGTGGTCCCTCGCCGACAGCCTGATTCTCCGGAGTGGTCACGTCTTTGTGCCGACCTCCTCGCCGGCCGTTACACACGCCGGTCATGAGGGCATTCAGAAGACCCTTCATCGCCTACGCACAGATTTTTATCTCCCTTGCGCTCGCCAGGAGGTCCAAGATTTTGTACGCACTTGCTTGGTATGTCAGCGTAACAAAACAGAGACATCTTCATCCAGCTAGGTTGTTTCAACCTCTGGAGATCCCGACAACAGTATGGGCGGATATCTCTATGGACTTCGTTAAGGGACTGCCTTGTGTACATGGGAAATTGGTCATCCTCTCGGTCATTGATCGTTTTTCCAAATACGCACACTTCCTTCCATTGGGGCACAGCACTGCTGCGACCTTGGTCACGCGCACCTTCTTCCGTGAGATAGTGCGACTCCATGGGGTCCCTCATTCGATTGTCAGTGACCGTGACCCAGTCTTCACTAGCAATTTTTGGCAATAACTGTTTCGTCTCGCCGGGGTCCGCTTGCACCTCAGCTCCGCCTTCCATCCTCAATCTGATGGCCAGACCGAGGCAATCAATAAGCCAATTGCCGTGTACCTTCGTCCACGCCAATGGCTCGAGTGGTTGCCTTGGGTAGAATATTGCTACAACACCTACCACACAGCGCTCGACGATACACCCTTCACCGTGGTCTATGGTCGCAACCCCCCATCCTTGACGACCTATGACGTCAGCACAACCATGGTGGTGGCCGTTGATGCTCAGCAATATTCGTGATCGTCTGCTTCAGGCGCAGCAATACGCCAAGCACTACCATGACCAACGCCATCATGACATCCAATTTTCCATCGGTGAATGGGTCTGCCCTGTCTTCTTCATCGACAGACTGCATCACTTCCTGGTCGCACTTCGGGCAAATTAGGACCACGCTACTATGGCCCTTATATCGTCTCCACCTGCCAGAGGGCACTCGTCTACACGGTGTCTTTCATGTCGGGCTCCCGAAGAAATTTCACGGGGATCCTCCAACTTTGCCAACACCACCAGCGTTACCACCTGTCGAGCACGGCCGTGTGCTTCCTATGATCGAAGAAGTTCTGAAAGCATGTCTTCGCCGCGACATTTGGCATGTGCTTGTCTAATAGGTAGGTCTTGATGCTTACCGGTGGAAGCATTCAGATGCTCTTATCTTTCATTCCAGCTCGAGGACGAGCTGTTTCTCGAGGCTGGGAGAGATGTCATGTTGGGAATTCCGTGTCGTCGACGTGGTTGCAACAGTGAGCCTGGTGGAGCCGGAGCCTTGGTGCGTTCGGCGGAAAGAAACCCTGCGGAAGGAAAGTCCAATTAAGGATATTATCATCTATTTGGTATGTTAATGCTTCATTAGGAAATTATCTCTTAGGCCTTTATATTTACTGTTAGAGATCAATTCGTGGTCCAGTTAGTTGAATGAATTTAGGCAAGCAATCATTAGAGATTGATTTGTAACAAACCAGGCCATATCTATAAGTGGCAGCCAGCAGTTCTGTTTTCGGCGAGCAATGAAAAACCAGAGACTCCAATCTCAGTCTCCTTCTCTGATTCCCTAATCCCCTTCTCTTTGCCGTGCAAGCTGGGCAGCCATCACGCCCGTTACCCACGACTATCCTCTCTATAACCTAGGCCATACCATGTTGTGTGTTGCTTTTGCCGCTGGTTTTGGCGCGCCGACAATACGCCATACCCCAAAATGAGTCCACAACGTCAGTTAATCCTCTTCATCATTCCATTCACCTCTTTACATAATTGATGTATCTCCCTGTATCAAAGAGCTATCACAATATATGCAACTGCAGGTGGCCATAATATTATATAGAAATGGAATGGTTACTAATCTGGGGCATGCTAGACTTGAGAATGAAGATTCAGTTGTTACATCACTTGCTCCATTTGTGTGCACCATTAAGCAGTGGCGAAGCTTCACTAAAAGTCAGGAGGAGGAGAGGGGCGGGCGGGGGGGATCTATAGAAATGGAACATAAAAAATGAAAACTCATGAAATAGAGAGGGCTATACTAGTGGTTTTTTAAGGAATAAATTACTTAGGAGATACGAATGGACAGGGATGAACTTTTATCTTTTTGGACCAGAAGAACATATTTTATCTTTCAATATCGATTACAATAGGCCTCCTTGTATAGTAGGCTCTCCTAACAATTATAGATAAGATAAATCTAAATAGTAGCTTGCCTAACTAATAGATAATATACCAAACAACCTAATAGATAGAGTCCTAAATAACAAACCCTTCCTAATCCTAGCTGGTTGTTATTATTCTCGTGTGAACAGTACCGCATGATGGCTACAAGCGTCTTAATTAGACATCTGGAGTCGATAAAATGGAGGGCCTGCATAAAGCTCTGCCCCTGCCTTTAGGTTCCTCGGTGTTGCACCATCATGAGCCTGTTCCTTTGGTGAATGCCTGTTACTCTCCCCGTTGCTGCCAGCCTACCACCTCTTTGTCAAAATTCTGTACAAAAAAGTTTGTGGATGCTGTGAACAAAATGATATTTTTTTTGTCAATCTCATAGACTGAATCTCACATGATATCAGTTCAAATAGCTTAGTTTTAAAAACCAGACTGGACTTCTGGACCAGACCGGCGGTCCGACTCAAAAAAGGGGACGGAGAATGGTCCTTTCGATTTGCACCTTGGATTGTTATGACAAACAAAACCGGAGAAAAGTATTATTTTATTCCTTACGTTGGCAAAGATTCGTACTCCCCACCTCCTCCGCACAGCCCACACAAATCAAACTGCGCTACGTCGTTTTGGTGGCCCATAGTGGGCACGAGATACTATGGTAGTGCATTTGAGTTGGTAAATGCCACTACCAGACACTGGTTTTAATTGTTTTTATTACTAAACATTAAAATAATAATTTTGTCGAACCGACAGTCCGACCGGTAAACTGGCGGTTGGACCGATGAACCGTTTGCGCAACCGGTTCGCTCACTGGTCCGGTTTTGAAAACTATGCCATAAATGGCTATCTATTATTCATGGTATGCAGTAGGGGACGGGTCGCGGGGGGGGGGGTATTTGCTGGATAGGAGGCTCAGCTTCCCCCACACATACACACACACACACTGGTACGCACTTCAAAAATGTAGCTATTGAGATGATAGGCCGAAGTACCAGGGTAGAATGGCAAGTGTATGCAGAGAAGGCCCAACTCTACCAAAATCGAGCCAAAACAGCTCAAACCTTCTCAAAATTATTACATCTAAGAAATTGACTCCCCCCATCGACCAATAGACCATAACCCATAACCGAGCACAAAAACCTCAACATAGTGCACGAGACTGGCTGCATGCAAGTCCTGGTCGGTTGTGCAGACAGTCCGGATGTACCAAAACACCTGAAAACATCGCTTCTAAACCCTTTTCTGGTGTACAATTACCAGCCAGTCCTGTCTTGTACATCGGACAACCTTCGAAACAGCCCCAAACTTGCAACCTCTCTGGACCAATGTCCGGTGTACAAACTCTGGCCAGTCCGATATTGTACATCGGACAACCTTGGCCTTGCGCACCAGAATGCTACCTCTTTGGATCATTGTCTGACAGCAAAAGCCCGGTAAGTCTGGTCCCAACCGGATTGTCCGCCTGAGAGGTCCATCTCTGACCTAGCTACTCAAGCTCTCCACACGTGCAACTATTCTGGCTAGTCCGGCCAACCCAGAAACACCAAATGCAATCTTTTGTTTGAGAAATTCAAAGTTCTATCGTCAATCCAAATCAAACCAAGTTGTTGATTACTCACCACCACATCAAGTGGTACACATATGTGTCTTACAATATACTTGGTAAATTTTTAGTGCAAACAACAGCCTCTTTAGTAACTATACACTTAGCACATCAGGTGATGATTTGGTCTGTTGCTGCTGTGCTTTTTTTGGATGCTGAACCACCAAAATGCATGTTCTGTACCATCCTTTGAACTTTTGATACTGTTGTGTTGTGTCGGTACATCAATATTAACTGTACTAGCCTCTATATTGTAGATTTTTCTTTATTTTGACAACTGTAGGCATTCGTTTCTATTACTCTCATTTGCGGTGCAAGATCTGTTGTTGATGCTTTCCGTGTGCGCATCTTCTTGCAGACTTAATTGATTATTTGATTGGAAATGGGCAACTGCTGGATGCTGTACAATTAACACATGTTTTTAATTTGGTTGACAAATATCCTCCGGTTTCTCTTCTTGAGGATATGTTGAAAAGGCAAAAGAGACTGCTCTGGAGATATTTAGCAAGAAAGTATCACCCAAGTCTCTGGTATGCACTGCTCCTTACAAAACAATTACATTGCAATGTGGTACCAGCCAACTTCATAAGAAATTAATAGAAAATTTCATTTCTTACTATACTTGAGCTATTGGAGTTAGCGAAGAGGCCTAGGGATAAGAGAGTGTCGATCGTCACGTAGCCTTCATCCTACTATGCTACACAAAGTCACTAGCTCGGCCTTAACCGATTTTCAGTGGTGGGCAACTTACTATATATATAGAATAAGAAGCGATCTTTTGCCTTACAAATAGTCGAATTTGGGAATAAGTCCTATTCTTGTGGATACAAACATATATTAATAATTTGGTAATTTGCTTTCTTCCCCAGTTATATTACTTTGCTTTTTGTTGGCTTAATGGTGTTGCATCCTGTGGGCAGAATCCGGCTATATTAAAGGAGGTTGATAATCTAAGAGTTGCACAGAATATAATTGAACAACAAAGCACTGATTCTAGCCAATGCAGTGTTATCTTCAGAAATTAAGAACTTGTTAGCTGAATATGCCAAGATGCGAAGTCACATAAAAGCCTCTACCGCCTCGACTTCAAATTCACAGCAGCAGCAAAAGATTCAGCAGAAGCAGCAGCAACAGAAACAAAAGCCTCATGACAAGCAGCAGAAGCAAAAGCAGAAAAACAAGAAGCGCAAAAAAGAGCAGCAGGAGCATGAGCAGCAGGGGCAACGAAGTAAGCTGCAAGGGAAGCAGGAGCAGCAACAAAGTAAGCAACACGATAAGCATCAACAGCAACAACAAAATAAGCTGCAAGGGAAGCAGGGGCAACAACAACATAAGCCACAAAAGAAACTGCAGCACCAGCAACAACAAAATGAACAGCAAGAGAGGCAGCAGCAACACCTAAAACGGCCAAGGCCATGCATTACCAAGCTACCAACACCGGTTATTCCTACCTCTGGTGTTCTGCCACCTGTGGTTCCGAATGTGGCACAGATTGGTCCCTTTGGACATTCACCATACGCTGTAATGCCTGGAATTCACACCTATCCTGTGATTCAAGGCAGGCCATTTGCACCGAATGTCGGAGCTCCTCAATATATGGGTCTATTTAATCCTTACCAGCTTAATCCCTTATACCGGCATCCGTCGTTCTATCCCAGGTAGCATTTGCTGCAGATGGGTTGTTGAGTAAATTTACAGGTGAGACATAGGAGTTCAAAACAGTACCCGACATTAGTTTGTTTATGCTCAGCTTTGTTACTGGATTTGTATACTTGCTGCAGTGGGTTGTTAAGTAAATTTACAGGTGAGACATCAAAAAATTTCCCAACATTAGTTCGTTTATGCTCAGCTTTGTTATTGGATTTGTATTGGTTACAATTGTGAATCATCCCATGTTGTAGTGTGATATTTATGCCCGCAACATGTAAGGTGCAACTTGTCACTTGCTTGCCATGCTCATTGTTGGAATAGCTTGTCATAAAACTATGCTGTGTAGTGGGCGCGCCGCGTGCCTATGCATGTAAAGCGCCGTAAGGGTGGAAGTTTTGAGCATGCCCGTAGGTATAGCGTTAAGGAACATGCTTGTCGTTCCTCTAAATGATCGCTGTAGAAAGTGTAGTCTGCTACATGCTTTTAGCGAGAGCATAGGAGAGGTAAGGATGCTGGACGTGTTGTGACTTGTGAGTCCCATGCAAAGGGAAGCTGTAATTTCAGTTACTGTCTCTGAATTTTTCATGTATATTCTAACGTGTGCAAAGGGAAGCCCGCAAACTTTTGTTGGGTGTGTATATAGGCAGACGTCAGTTCTTTTTGGCAAAAAAAAAAAAGTCAGTTAATTTTTGTGACCTTTGATTCAGGTCTGGTGAACACCTCTGCCACCCCTCCCTATGTAAAATTCATCTTCCAATTTTTTTTTAACAGTACGAGGACACATCCTACTCGTGTGTGTTCGTTCACGACACACTAGGAACTTTACGGATGCTTTAGGGTCTCACACAACTAGTGGTGGGCATTGGGCTGGATTCGCCGTGCTTCCGGCCACATTGTGCCGTGTTGGTTCGGCCCGATCACCCAACCGTATCGTGTCGGCCCACCCTGCCTTCGGCTAGGCTCAAGCACAATCCAAAGCCCGTTATGCGAATCGTGCGGCCCAAGCCCAACCTTAAGTAACTATAGGCGTCTAGGAAGGCAGCGGTATCCACCGTCGCTCGGAAAACAAAGACATCGGTCGCCATCTCGCTGCTCCGCCCTCACCATAGCTTCCTCCTCCTCACGGGCGCTAGATAAACAACTCCGCCCCACTTGGCCACGTTGTGCACTTGCGAAGGGGTGAGAAGGACGGCGACGAAGAGGTGGCTGTAGGGAGGGTGGAGGGCGGCGGCTCGTGGGAGGAGAGGGAGGCGAGTGCGTGGGAGGGAGAGGGAGAGGAGAGGGAGGGAGGCGAGGCGGTCGTGGGGAGGAAGGGCGATGATCGGTGGCATGTGGAGAGGGGCGGTTGGAGCTAGAGGGAGGAATCAACGAATGTGATTAGGGATTGAGAATTTGGGAGCTGTGGCTTGGGAAAAGGGTTGGGGATGGGGTTGGGTCGGTGGGTGGCGAGAAGGGGTGATTGGTTGGGCGGCCGATGTGGGAAGTGATTGGGCCAGGTCGAGGAAGGGATTAGGCTAACGGGAAGGCTGGGCCTATTTTGTGTCGTGCTAGTCCAAACATGACCCAACCGGTGTCTTGCGCCGCCTAACGCGCATTCTCAGTCCACCTGCGCCTTTATTCGTCTTGCGTCTTGGCCTGGGTTCAATGATTCAAAAAAAACACCAAATCCCAACTCTACACACAACACGGACACATGTTTTCTATTGAATGCACTTGCATTATGTTTTTTATTGAATACATTTGCATTTGTGCACTCTTATTAGATAAGACACAACGCAATGATCCTAAGGATTAAAAACAGGTGGATAGGAATGTGTACCCTCGCTCCCACCACCACGGTACTTGCATATTCTTAACTCCTCTCCTATCTAACCCTAACCTTCAACACTCGTTCCAATGCAACTGGCATCACTAATACCTCCTTGGCGCCGGTGAGGTTTGCTACTGAGTATGACCATGGCCACTACCCTCATCTCTCCACCGTACCTTGTGCTGCGCAACCCTTACGTTCAGTGGTGGATCTATAAGAAAAATAACCAGGTGTTCCTATATATATATATATATATATGAACATATCTAGTGCAAATGAGTAATTGAGTGCTAAGGTGCAAATGATATCTTGATCGTTGGATCTGGATTGAATAGCCAAGATTAATGCGGGCTCCCACACCCCAAACCATTTAATCACCTTGCATGCTTCCACCTTTAATGCATCTTCATTAATGCGCCTGCATGCTCCCACCTTTAATGCATCTTCATTAATGCGCCTGCATGCTCCCACATCCAATGTTCTACATTAAACACCCTTCATGATCCAACGGTTAAGATTGATATTACCTTAGCACTCAATTACCCATTTGTATTAGATATGTTATATATATATATATATAGAGAGAGAGAGAGAGATTCTTGAGCTTAGGTTACGAGGTACATATATATATATATATATATAAGAATTTTGATAAGATAAAATAAAATAAAACCTAATATCCTGTGAGACCTCACTTGGATTCGCCCTAGCTTGCGCCCGAACCTCCCGAAGTGTATGCTCTCCACCCTTGACCGCTTCCCTTCCCTTTCAGCCTCCGCCGCCGGTGACCGATGCTCGCTGCTGACTAATTGGTCACCGTCGAACCGTCATCCTCATCTTTGCCAGCTCTATGTCTACTGTTGCCCATGGCCATTGAAAACTCGTTCTTAAAGAAATTTGATTGGAGCATGAATCCTGAGGCACATTCGAAATAAAGAAATTTGATTGGTTTTGTGGAAGAAATAATCTAGCTAGTTCTTGTGAAACCCGCGTTTCGTTTGGCCAAACGATGGTAGTGTAGCTAAATTTATCTAATGCGGTAAAATAAAATTAGGCCGCCCTACAATGCCATTAATATTCAGGTGGCAGGCCCGCTAACCAGTAACCATGACTCAAAAGGAGGAGGACCAAGAACGCTACGTGAGCAACGAGAACGAAGAAGGCAATGGGGGCAGACCAAGAAGGCGCCTCCGGGCCAAGAATCCGAGGAGGAGAACGAGAGGGTTGAGGAGGAGGCAATCGAGGCGTCTCCCGACCAAGAGGACGATGTGGAGGGGGAGAGCGAGAAGTTGGAAGAGGACATCAAGGCGTGTACCGACCAAGAAGACGATGAGAAGAAGGAGAATGAGAGGAAGGCTCAGAAGGCGTCAGCCTACCGAGGCAATGAGGAGGCCAAGAAGGCTTCGGAGGAGGAGGCGAACTCTCCGATTCCGGATTTCACAGGCGGCGGCGGCGGGGAGACGGCTGTGAAGCAGGATCTTGCCGCGGCGTGCGCGAACATGGACGCCTCGAGGCTGGCGGACATGCTGTGCTGGAGCGGCAGGAGCTGCTTCTGCGCCCGGCGCCAGTTCCTCCCTGCACTGCTCGGCACCGCGGACCCCCATGCCCTCGTTGTCCGCGCCGTCACGGACTTCTTGGCAAGAACGGAGCACAAGATGGACAGGATCTGGGAGAACTGCGTCGCGCTGCTCGACTGCGTGCCTGACCTCACCGCTGCGCCATCGGTGGACACGCTGGAGCAGGCCAATCGGCTGGCGGAGGACCGGAAGCAGATGATCGGGAAGCCTGAAAGTTGCAGGGACCTTGGCCGGCTGACCGTATGGGCCCTTTTTAACTTTCTTGTCTCGTACAAAATTGTCTTGGAGTTTGATGCTGATGAGATCATCCATCTCTTTGGCAACATCCCGCGCAAGAAAAAGCAGAACTGCATTGAGCTCTGCAAGTGTCTCAGGCTGATTCACAGGATGACTAGTATGCTTGAATGCCTCTCATTGCTGAATCATAATTTCATATGCTGTAGTCAATGTATGCATTGCAATCCAGTTAGCATAATGTTTGCTTATAAGGTCATTCAACGATTGTTGTCATCAGTCATCACTTTGACATTTGCTCATGATGAGCTTGTTTTCCAAACCCCTGTTAAATTACCTCAGGATGCCTTTCACTAATCTTGTAAGTGAATTAGATGAATTATGGTGTACACTTTGGTTTAGCGGTGTTTCTCTCTATAGATATTGTATTGCGTCTTGACACAGCCTCCAAAACTAACTTTGACCGTTAGCTGATCTAGTTACTTATATCTTAGCAATAAGACTATAGAATGGTAAATCTGTTGGCACCATTTTCATGTGGCCTATTGATATACTTTTAATTGCGTGTTCATGACCATGAAGAGGTGCTCAGTGTGGCACCACAATGGAGCTTGCTCTTCGGTGCTCCCTGTATGCATCTCTTGAAGAAGAAAACTATGGTGAATATAAGAGAAGAGATACATAGTAGCCGAAAGAAGGTGATTGCTAGGATCTATAGGACATATGATTGCTTAGGTGTTGCCAATCTCTGGCTGCTAGAAGTTACAATCGTATTGCTGTGGCATTTAGAGCCTGTTTGGAACACAGAAATTTCACAGTAAACATTTCAATTCGCATAAGCTGACTAGCTACTAACTTTGCTAATTTCAAGTTAAGTACATATTCCACAGTAACCATGCAAGCATGCAACTTTGCACGTTTGGCAATAACATGGTCTGTTACTGCTTGACTTTTTTGTGATGTTACATTCGCAATTACTTTATGTTGCAGAGCATATTTTCAACTTTTGATACTCCTAAGTCCTAACTGCTGACCTAAGTATTAGATTTGCTTGTTACAATTATAGCTGACGGAAATTCTTATCTATCCTATTGGGTTGCCAGGTGACTTCTTATGTTTATCTTTCATTCTTCTGCAGATTCAATTGATCATTTGATGGAAAATTGGCAACAACTTGATGCTATCAGATTGGCATGTGCTTTGAATTTGACAGACAAATATCCTCCACTTTCCATCATGAAGGGATATGTTGAGAAGGCTAAGAAGATTGCTCAAGAGATAATAAGCAAGGAAAGCGATTCACTGGAATATCTGGTTTGTCCTATATCTTGGAAAAGAATGTCATGTCGAAAATGGGCATTAGCTGTCTCATTTTCATTATCCTTATATTAATCAAATTCATACAAATATCAATAGAAAAAGAAAATGCGTTAATCCTGATTAATCTTCTTTAGCACTTGTAGTATTTCTTTACCTTGCAGACCCCTGAATTTGGAAACAAAACATATACTCATTGATACCAAGGTAAACGAGCAGCCCGCCATGCTTTTCAAAAACTAAATTGCACAGATCTTACAGCAGTGTAATCAGTACATAGTGGAGTAGTGGGTAGTTTAAACTTTAAAACCAGGCCCTCATCGTGTTTTGAAAAATTGTGCTATTCACTTTATGGAAAAAAGCATCGAGTCACTTCCCAGGATAATGTTGCTTCCATATATCGATATACAGATATATTACTTTCCTTTCAACTGGTTTGATGCTGTTGCGTCTTCCCTTGACCAGGATCAGGCCATGGCAAAGCAGGTCAATGCTCTAATTTTGTCATGGAGGGCAGTTGATGAGTACAATATTGATTCTGTCCGTCGCAAGAGAAAGCACCTCAGAATTCGAAATCGTACCAGCCAAGAATATGCAGGAATTCAACGAGTGCCTTCTGCACCCTGTGCTGAACCTCGATATCCAGGTCCATATAATCGCTCTCAGCGTCGTCCTGCCTAGATTCCACCATTCAAGCCAGAGTTGCATTTGATGAAATGATTGTTTGACTAAACTGAAGATCGAAAATAAAAGGACGAGAAGTCCTTCAACGCTGATTGGTTTTGGTACTTTTGTATAAGCTACGTACAGTTATACCTTCATGGTACTGAAATCTGAAATCTGTTTATGACAACACCTAAAGAAACATGCTTGATCTTTCTGGCATAGAATATAGGGCATATATATTTATAATTTCGAGGTATATTCTCCCTTCGGAAAGTATAGGGCTTACATTTTTTTTCTTCCAATTCAGTTGCAAGAGGTAAGGCGTGCATGCTGTTGTATGTTGGGCTGTTCGTTCTGGTGTTTTCTATCGGCAAATACGGTAAATACAATATTATTTAAAATAGAGTTTAGTATCGATAAATATCACTTTATTTCGGTTCAATAACACGGTCATGAATAGTAAAATATTGAAGACCAGTACTGTAGGCTCTACTGCTCTAGGGGAAAAAATATCCTTGCTCTACTGCTCTAGGGGGAAAAAAAATCGGTGGAGGAGGGCACCGGGGGAGGCCCTTCGCATCAGCTGTCCATCCGTAGGTGAATGCGGAGGATCTAGCAAATTTGCTTCCCTACTCTAGCAGCATTCAATTTCAAGCAACACTAGCAACCAATCGAGCAAGTGACCAGAGGTATTGACCAACTCACCAACAACACAGGCACACAGCGCAAACATATTCTGCCATTCGGCCCATTCCACATTCGGGGCAGTTGAAAACACTAGGACATTACAATAGGATTCAACAATTTCAAGTCCATTAAGTGCAACATTAAAAAAAAAGTTTTTTTTGGAGCTTTCCAAAATAAAAATGACCATTTGAATTCTCTTAAATTAATTAAACTTTTATTTGAAATTTCAGAAACTAAAATAATTTAATTTGAATAATCCAAACATAAATTATATTCAAAACCTATCTAGTTGAGTTCCTTTTGTTCCAGAGTATTTTATGGAGTTTTCTTATATTTTTCTGAGTTCATTTGCTATTTCTTTGAGCTCAATTTAATTTATTTCTTTTTCTAAAAAATTCATTTGGGACGAATTCCTTTCTTTCGGCCCAATTCCTTTTTACCTCCGGTCCAATCCCGCCTGCTAGCCCAGCTCCATAGCCTAGTCCGCGCCGCTTCCATCGACCAGTGGGTCCTGTCTGTCAGCCGATCGCCTCTTCCCCCTGGTCTCCTTCTCCCGCACGATGTCGTCACCGTCTCATACGGGCGCTACCTCTGTCTCTATTAAAATAGACACCCGATCCTCGGCTTCGCGACTCATCACGTGCCACACTCGAAAACCCCTAGCGCGCCGCCTCTTGAGTTTCGCTTAACGCCACCATTGGAGGCGATGAGCAAGCTCGTCACGCCGCATTGCTGCAAGCTTCGAGTTGGATTTTGTTGGACCGAAAAGGCGACTAGAGGGGTGAATAGAGACGCTTACTTTTTCACAAATAATTGATTCAATAAGATTTTACTCAAAAAGCTATGTTTATGAAGATCAATATACCGATCAGTGGAAGACTAGTATTGAATCTAATTTAACTCCTAATCAAAACAATTAAAATCAACACAAGCTCAAGAAACTCGATCTTGGCGGTCGACCATTGGTCAATGGCGGTCGACCATCGACCCTGGCGGTCGGCCGGTGGCAATGTGGTAAGACCGACACACGAAAAGCAGATCAAAATAGCGACTAGCGAAGTTGCAAATAGATGTAACTTTTGATCTACAACTCCAAACTCGATGAAACTTGGAACACACCTTCTATGATGTCGAAACCTATTTCAATCAAAGATTGTGAAAATTCTTGGAAGAATTGCGATCCTTTTCATTTGATAGGAGAAGGGTTCAAAGCCGAGTAAAAAGAAAACTAGATCCAAAATCTTGCTTGTGGGTGATTGATGATCAAGATGATCCTAGATATGTTCCCACATGTCACAGCAAGCTAGATCACGTGAAGAAATCAAGTAAAAACTCACGTATCAAAGAAAGACTCAAAATCATCAAATATAGAGAAGGAAAGCAAATAGACAAAACTTTGATCAAACTTTCCTTGGATTGATTTGATATGATTTTGGTTTACAGCCACTCTATCAATGGAGGACAAAGCTCAATCTATGAGCACAAAAATCACATCAAAACTCTCTAGAACCCTAGCCTCCACAAAACCTCTCCCTAAGCAAATTAGGGTTTCAAAATAACAAAGAGGCGAAGAAGAGTGCGCCACCACCTCCTCTATTTATAGTGGAGGCTTAGACCTTCTAAGTTTGACTCAATTGGGCTCCGTTAAGGCCCAAAACAAGCGGGTCACCTGCGCACATTTTAATGCATTGTCTTTATCGCCTCTTGACCTAATCGGCTTCACCTTGCGCCATCTTACGCCGCGGGTTGGCCAATAGGCCACCCTTGTCCATCTTGCACCACGCTTGAGTTCATTGACCTCACCCGGCATCGTCGATCGTGCTTTGGACCTCGGCTCTCAAGCCTAGTCCGATCATCCTCAATCGTTGACCGTCGTTGACCACCAAGCAACTTTGCACAACAATAGACAAGCAAACTGAATATGGGAACAAGTTATTCACAACTTGACCCATGTTAGTCAAAACATCCATCATGCAATACATATGCACTGAAACTCATGACTTTGACCTAACAACCAAACATCGCTGCCACGAAAGGGCGACGATTCAAGTGAAAACGATCGAGACCGCCACCATGGCGGTCGGCCCACCTATTGGCGGTCGGACCGCGGTTGGGACTTAGCCAAAAACAACCCTTGAAATTCTGAAACCTACTGCAATTTTCAAAAGAATAGAACTTTTGACTGGATACTCCAAAAACTATGAGACCAAGTGCAATAGAATCCCCTCTCTTGCCTACAACATCTATTTTTGGCCCAGCTCAAAACAACACTTTTATAAATAGTAGGTCCGACCACCGCTATGGCGGTCGGTACTCTCTCGCCTATCCGACCGCCAGGTGGCGGTCCGGCCGCTCTATGGCGGTCGACATGGCTTCGGCCGGTCGGACGCTGAGACTGACAACATGCCAACATTGATGAAAACACATGAAGCGATAAACCTTTAACACCATTGCCAATTGTCACATCATCCTAAGATCGGAGTATATCCCATGATATCCACATTTTCTTGTGTCCCATGACATCGCCAAGCCGGAGGAGTTAATTGGGCGAGGAGCGCCGTCATCGGGATATCAAACTTTTCTCGATCCTTTACCGCCGCCGTTCAATCATCGATTGCTCCGCCACCAGTGAGTCCCTAGCGTCACCATCCACCCCCTATCTTTGTTGTGCCATGTTCTATCCGGTGTGCACACTCACTCGCCCGTAGCCTTGCCGCCATAGAGGCCGCCTTCCTCTTCGCCACAACAATTCCGTCGAACCTCGCCCGCTGACCCGTCATCACCATCGTCGTGTTTCTCCGGTACCACCTTGCCATCGTCGTGCCGTCCCAATTAGCAGCCATGTCACTGCCACCTTGCCTCCACCTCAGCACCCGTGCTCGTCTGGTCACCACGTGGCTGCTTGCGTGTCACCGTACCCAAGCCTTAGATCCAAAACTCGTGTGAACTTGGTTCACTGTGGGTATGTTCTTGAGCACATGGACCCCACCTGTCAGTTCCTATTCCGTGGACCCAGACACCGTAGACCGGCAAGTCTTCTTTGTGAACCTAGTCTATAGAATATTCCACTGGTCCCACATCGTCGACCATAGTAACCTCTCTCCTCTTTTTCCGATTTTCTCTCCCGCCCAATTTTCTAGAAGCCCCTTCTCCTTCATCTGAACTCCAATTCAGCCTGTTCTTCTTTCTAAATTCCTTTAAAATTGAGATGTCTCTTCCAACACTGGTTTTGTTAATTTTGTATTTTATTTGAATTTGTTTATGCCTCATTTGTTTTCCCTCTCTTGTTTAGACAATAATTTTCAAGGAGCGAGAATAGGGTTTGAAGATTAGAGCGTGGTAACTGAGTGTAAGATCGAGAAGGCCGACTAGAGGGGGTGAATAGACGGTTTTAAAATCTTTTGGCAAAAATCGAGTTTTATGTGGAATTATAAATCAATTCAATTTTGCACAATTAAACCCTAAATCAACTAGTCTTTACTAAGTGCACCAACAACAAAATGCTATTGATAATGATATCAATCATACAAAGACATGTAAATAATTTAATATAGGGAATGTAAATTGCACAAAGTAAAGCACAAGAAGAACAAACCACAAAGACACGATAATGTTTTACCGTGGTGTTCGGAGACTTACCAGTCTCTCCTAATCCACATTGAGGTAAGCCCAAACTAATTGGATCGGCTCCACGAATTAAGCCAAACACCTCCGAGGTAAGTCCAACCACTTGGACCGGCTCCAACACGAACCAACACCTCGATCCACTTGGGGTTGCTCTTCCTCCACTCCGGAGATGGCGAGCACCAAACCACTCATAACCGCCTAGGTCTTCTCACAATCTTCTTTGAGAAGATCACCGACACAACTCCTCCAAGCCGTCTAGGTGTTGGCAAACACCAGGAGTAACAAGACGAGGACGCTCACTTGAACGAATCAAGTGTCTAAGCTTAAGTGGATACACAATCCACTACCTAATGCAATACATGCACTTAGGGTTTACTCTCTAAGCTCACTAAGTGCAACACATGCACATAAAGAGAGGAGAGGGTTTGCTCTTTGCTCAAGGGAATGAATAACACCAGCAACAACACCTCCACAATCGGCCAAGGTGGGTATTTATAGCTCACACACAAAAACTAGCTGTTGGAGAAAAGATGTTGAAAAAATCAGCACGGGCGGTAGTCCCACCGTTCGTCGGGCGGTACTATCGCATTCCCACTGACAGCACAGTAATGGATATAATTCGCCTCTCAAATAGTTGTTGAGAATGCGACACGGTACTACCGCCATTGATCATGCGGTAGTTCCGCTCTCCGATCATACCGAAATATAAGGGTGGTATTACCGCTTCCCGTAGAGGTCCAAAGCCGCCCTCTCGGAAATAACGTCTGCGCTTCACTTTTCGGTCTTCAGAATTGCGGTATTTCCACTCAATGAACTCCGGTACTCTGCACTTCCAAGAGAGCAAATAAACTCCAAAAATGTCTCTATGGAAAACACATACCACCAACTCATCTTTGGTCAAGCGGGTTCTTGTAGTCTGCACCAACTATCGGTCATCTGCATTGACAGTAGTACCATATGAACGTCGGTACAACCGATTATCCTGAGAAAAGCTTAGTTGGCTTTCAAAACAAACTCAATTTGTAAAACACATTTGTCAATTGATGAGCGATGAACACAAGAGTTAAAGACAAGATTCTCACCAAGTTGTAAAATATATTTGCCAACTTTTAGAATCAATACCACAAGATATAAGGTACATGGACTTAAACCATTTGTAAAACACATTCGCAAACTAAAGTCACATGCTACAAGAATTATGATGCATGAGCTTCAACTAATTGCAAAACACATTCGCAAATAATAGCACCATGTATAGATGAGCTAGAGCAAGCACAATGAGCTATCAACACATGACTAACTCAAGCTACTAGTCAAGACCCTTTTAATAGTACGACGACCTATCTTGGCAATCCGGTCTCAACCAAACACCAAGATCGGTAAAAGACTAGGAACACATCCTTAGCCCTAGCTAGTCATACCTTTGCCTTA